>JAWWMN010000208.1:71010922-71025749 GCA_035047745.1 Catamblyrhynchus diadema
TCTAAAAACCCCAAAATCTATTTTTTCACCCTGTGATAAATTCACTATCATTCTACTTAAACTTTTGTGGCTTGTAATTTTTCATACAAGGTTAGTAATTGTTTTTTTTTTAAGGGCTAAATCAAAGGCACAAGGGGTCTTGGGCTCTGTGCCTGGGGCTCGAGTCCTCCAGGGCAGCCAGAGGAATTTCCTGGGTTCGGACAAAGGGCCACAAACCTCAGCACCTCAAGGTGCCACGGGGTGTTCTTCTCCCCAGAAGATTTCCAGCCTGACCTCAGAATCATGGAATGGTTTGGGGCAGTTGGAAGTTAAGGATCACCTTGATCCAACCCCAGGGACCCGTCTCGCTGTCCCAGGGTGCTCCAAGCCCTGTCCAGCCTGGCCTGGATGCTTCCAGGGAGGGAGCAGCCACAGATTCTCCCAAAAAACAGCTTTTCCAAAGATTTAAGATGCAAAGGGACCAAGTGACCTGAGGAAGGATCACATCACAAAGCTGGGAGAGGGAAAAGTGGAACGTGGCCTCCAAAGGGAGATGGGTTCTCCTGGGTGATTTCCCACCCACCAGGATGGATGAGGGAAATGGGGGCAGAGTTTGTGTCCGTTGTTAATGGCCTTGGACACTTCCAGGGATGCAGGGGCAGCCACAGCCTGGTCACGTTTAACTGGAGGGTCACTCCTTGGACAGCCACCACGAGGAGCTTCACACAGAACCTCCGAGAATCAGACAAAAAACCCAGGAGATGGCTCCTGGCATGCCGTGGCCCTGCTGCAGATAAGAACCTGCTGAGGGGCTCCTGTGCCCTGCAAAGGAGGCACCAGGAGAAGTGGAGGGGTCGGGGGATGCAGCTGGCCAAGGCTTCTGTTGTGACCAGGCAGGTTCAGGTTGAATATCAGGAAAAATTTCTTTCCTGGAAGAGGGGCCAAGTGTTGGAGGAGGCTGCCTGGGACAGCGATGGAGTCACCATCCCTGAAAGCGTTCAAAAACTGAATGGATGCGGAATTTTGTGGTTTGGTTTAGTGGGGACGGAGGTTGGCCTTGATCACCTTGGAGGCCTTTTCCAAGCTTAATGACTCCATGGAATGCTTGGTAGAAAGGACTGGGCACAACCAGCAAATGAATAAAGCAACTGGTTTGGATCCACCAACAAACACATTGTGGTCCCCCAGCTCTCAGGTCTGCCCCAAAAATTCCTCCTGGGATCATCCCTCAGTTTTCCCTTCAGGAAGGCCCTGCCCCTGAGCAGAACAATCCCAAGGTGGCCCCAGGGAAGGGCTTTACCTTCAGCTCCTGCATGGTCAGCTCCTTGCCGTGCTCCTTCCCGCTCTCTATCAGGATGTCCAGGGCGTCGGCGTAGTCCTTGCCCTGCGTGTTCTGCAGCTTCTCCTGGATGGCTTTTTCCAGCCCCTTCTGCAGCGTCTCCCGGGCCCGGATTCCCTGTGGAGGAGCAGGAAGCGCTCAGACCACGCCACCAGCAGCAGCACCTTGCCCATCCCAGGAGCTGCAGGCGTGCTCAGAACAGGTCCGAGCCATAAAAGCAGAGGCTCGAAGAAGGGTGTGAAGATGTTGGAGGTGTCCCCTGGGCAGGAGGAGTAAAGCCAGAGTGGGGGAGATCACAGGAGGAGTTATCAACACCTAGGTGTAAATGACGGGTCTGGGCTGGGAGCCCCTGTCCGGCACCGGTTCACAGCCCCCGGCTCCTCCTGGGATGTATGGAAATCCCTGGGAAAATCGTCTCTCAAAGGAAAGCCCATTCATCCCAAAGAATCCCCTTCCCCAGCAATTTGATCACCTGGTCCCACTAAAGCAATTCCTACGGGAGTGCAGCTGCTCGGGGCTAACCTGCTGCTGGGAATGATTCCGGGCTCCGAGGGGACAGAATCGTTCCCATGGGCAAACAGCAATTAAAAAAAAAATGCAGGGATATCAGAAAAATAAATATTGAACCCTCGTATTTCTGTTATCAAAATTCCCCATAGGAAAAATAGACGATTTTATGTCTATGTTTTTGTTTTCATTTTTTGTCATGTTTTCATTTTTTGTCTTTCATCATAAAAACTGGAATACTCCAGGAATTAGAAGGACCTGTTTTAGTTTTGGGAATTACAGGGATCTGTTTTAGCTCCCGGAATTACGAGGACCTGTTTCACTCCAAGGGAATTAAAAGGAGAAGGGTCCCACAAAGTAAAAAAACACAAGCAAATTGGCAAATGAGGAAAAACACAAATTAAATCTGGGCACGTCCTGACTATTCCCTGTTATCATGGAACACATTTTCCCCTGCCTTCTCCACAAAATCAGGAATTGTGTCCCAAACCGGACTCCTTGAGGCCAGAGGATGAGAAATCCCACCGTGAACGGGGAAAGGCGCAGATTAATCACCTCCCATTAATTAATTGGCGCTATCAGCGTAGAGAACCCGCCCCAAAGCTCACCCTCCTGTAGCCGCTGAAGGGCAGGTCCACGGGCAGGGAGAAGACGTTCTCCACGAACTGCTGGTAGACCTCGAAGAGGCGTCCGAGCTCCTCGTCGGGGATGCGGAAGCCCAGCAGGACGCGGATGGCCATGCGGAACGTCAGCTTCTGCGCCTCGTGGTACACGTTGATGGGCTCGGGCTCGCTGCTCCACGCCCGCAGCGTGTCCTTGATCACCAGCTGGATCTTGGGCAGGTAACTCTCCAGAGCCTCGTGGCTGAAAATCTTGGAGAAAACCTACGGGGAACAGCGAGGAGAGGTTTGTCCGCAGACCCAACACACACGGCCTTGCCCAAGGTGTCCTACAGGGAGGTGTCGCCATTCCAAGCTCTTCATCCGGTTCCTAAAAAAGCTGCCAGAAACACCAGTTCTCCCTGAGATTCCCACCATGACCATCCCAAGTGATGGGGAATTAGCAGAGCAAACCAGGATGGGAGGGATTCCTCCATCCCGCGTACGGCAGGAGGGACAGAGCCGCATTCCCATGTCCAAAGGTTCCCAGCTCTGTTCCTGCCATACTTTGGGTGTCACTAAGGCACCTTTTCCACAGGGATTCTCCAGCATCCAGCACGGACAAACACAACAGGAAAACACAACTCTCCCAACGGGAAGCACTGACAATTCCTCCCACCACTCCATCAAATTTTCCTTCTTTTTTTTTTTTTTTTCACAGATGCAAAACGAAGCAAAATAATGATTTTGGAGCCTTTAGGGTCTCCGTGGAGTCTGGCTGAACTCCGACAGGAGTTCAAGCGGGGAAGAGCCGCTGCACGTACGCAGAGGCCGCGATCGCCCTCGGCTCATTTCCTTGGGAAACCAGGGGAAAAAAAAATTCCTGATGTCAGCAGCCAGCGTTAATTTAAGCCCTGCGAGTAAACAGTGAGCAGGACTGGGCCTCCCCAGGTCCCCCACGCTAACGGCTCCTTACTCCAATTTTTTTCCTCCAATTTGGGCCCGGGCCCGCTCCGAGGAGCTCAGCAATGCCAGGAATGTCCCTTCCCGGCACAGCAGCGCTTTCATTCGGCATTCCCGCCGCATCCCTCGCCGAGCGAGGGGGGAAAAGTGCTGTTTGTTTATTTTTTATTAACCTACACACACGCACGGGGCAGGACGCACACGCACCGCAGGCCTCCAGGAAAATCCAATTAAACCAGGATTCCAAGGAGGGAGCTGCGCGCCGGAGCCTCCACCGGTGGCCGCTTCCCGGCGGGAATGGAGGCGAGGTGGGGGGGCTGCCAAAATTATCAACCCACCGAGAGGAGCGAAATCAAAGCCGCCCCCTCTTTTCCATGAGCGCCGGGCTCGCCGGAGCTGTAAATGTGAGAATTTCCTCCGCAGTCAGCACTCCAAGGGAAAGGTAATATTTTCCTGGCTGCGACCCCTCATTGCTAATGCCCGGCGTTCCCTGGGAGTTTGTTTGGTGAAAAAACACCCCTGTCCCCTCTCGCAGCTCCGCGCAGGAGCCTCCACAAGAGCCGCTTCACGACGGCCCAGGTTGAGCCCCCAGTGAAAGCCAGCGGGCCCGGCGAGGAGCGGCCCGCGGAAATCCCGGGATGGGAAGGGATGGACAGGGGAGGGAATCCGAGCCTGGGGACAGGGAGCCATCCCTGCATGGCCGCACGGAGCCGAGGCATGAATGAATGAAAGAGAGGAGGAATCAATGAATGAATGAATGAACAGCAGGGAGCGAGAGCGCGGCGAGGGCGCGGGACGGGGCGGCGGCGGCCGCCTCCTGCCTGCATCCATGCGGAGCCTGGAAAGGCAGCGGCGTTCAGGCTTTTTCTGGTGGAAAAAGCAGCTGCTCGGGCAGGAAAAGCTGGAGGGGGTAAAGCCGAGACCCTCGGCTGCGTGGGGAAGGTGGGAAGGGAATGGGGAAGGGAATGGGGAAGGGACGGTTCCTTTGTCCATGAGCCGGACACCGGGGTTTGATGCAGAGCCAGGATCCGTGAGCTCTTCCACAGGGATGGGACAAGACCACCGGGCAAAGGGACACTGCTGTGTCCCCATCCAGCTCTCACCTGCCCTTCATCCATGCTGAGCAGCTTGGAACAAGGACAGAGGCTCCCAGTGAATGTCCTGAAACATTCCCCGTGCCTCAGTTTCCCCAGCTGGAAGCAGGGCAATGAGGGGACAACCTCTGCTTTAGGAGCACCGGGTCTGCATCCCTGCTGGGGCCACCAGCCCAGTGGAGGTGACATTTGGGGGCTCCTGGCCTGGTCCTTCCCTGGCATCCTCCACAGGAGAAGCACCTGGGGACCCCCTGCTCCCTGAAGAAAGGACGCAGTCCCAGACGCGCCTCTGGTCCCAGAACAGCTGCCGAGGTGTGGGGGGCAGGATCGACACCCCGGATCAAGCCAGGCTCCCAAGAGGAAAGACCCTGTCCTAAGGATTGGTGTGAACAGAAGGGGGGGTCCTTTGGAAGAGAAAACCGAACCCCTCCCTATGGGGTCAGCACAGACCTGACCAGGGGGAGGTTAAGCGCCGGGGGGTGAGGGGGATTTTGTTCTTTCTCCGCAATTTTTGGGAGCTCTCCTCGCGCCAGGAGGCTCCTCCAGCCGGCTGCTCCCTGGAGCTCCCGAGCGCGGCCCGAGCCCCGGCCGCGCTGCTCCGTCTAATCCCACATGTCAGCAGATCCTTCCCCGGCCAGACACAAGTCTGGATCCCCTTCCAGTCACCTCCAGTTCAACCCTGCATCTTTCCAGTTGATTAAAAAGGAGGAGAAGGCAGCCAACTTTCCCCGACGAACGTTCCTAGCCTAAAATTCCTGCGCCCTCTAGTGAAGTGGAGCCGAGCAGCTCGGCTGCTCCAGGAGCGAATCCAGGCGAAGCCGAGGAGAATCGGGGCAAGGAAAAGCTGTTCCAGAGCTGCCAAGAGGCAAAATCGTCTCTAAGCTCAGCTTTGTTAACCCTGAGATGCCACAGCCCGGCTGTGGCGCAGCCACAAGGGCTCGCAGCAGGGCCAGGATGTTTTGGGGACGCTGGAAAGAGTTTTTCCATGTTGGGGTATGTCCCAAAAGAGCTAAATCTGGGAATTTGCTCCATCCAAGGGCGCTCATTTCCACCCTACACCCTCACTGATGGAGGCCCCACCACCCAGCGAGCTCAGCTGGAACCTTCCCCCTCTGCCTCGCATGGAAAAAGGATATTTAAGGATTTATGGTTTTCCAAAGGCAGAAAATGCCTTCCCAGTGCCTCAGCCCCAGCTCCACGTGACAGCAAAGTGCCCCCAGCCCCAGCTGGAGAACGCCCCAGCCCCATCCTTAAACCACAGCCAGGGAATTTGAGGGAATTCTGCGAGCTCCAGCAGTGATTCCATACCTGGTTGGGATATGGGGGACCACGTTTTCCATGGCTTTCTCCTTCCCACCCCAAGCACCATCAATCCCTGCCTTTGGCCATCCATGATTTCCAGGCCCCTCGCTCCCACCTGGCTCCCAAAAGAGGGAATGGAGCTTTCCGTTCCAACCCTCCAGGAGGAAAATTGAAATTTTGGGATCAGCCACCTGCATCCCATCCAGCCTGGAGCCGCTGGCCCGACCAAAGGGAGGCGGGATGAGCCTGGAAAGGTTTTCAGGAACCAATTTGGCACCTGCCGGAGGTTTGGCCGACAGGAGACGTGGGGAAGCATCCAAAGCAACATCTCAACCTGGATTCATCCTAACTCTTCCCACATTTCCAAAGGCCAGGCTGTGCTTGTCCCAGCCCTGTCCCATCACCACGTTACCCTGGATGTCTGCCCCTCTCCAGAGCCCATTCCTGTGCTCCAGCGGGATTGGAAACCGGGATATTTTTGGAGGTGGTTCATGGGCAAGAGGCCATGCTGGTACTGGGAGCATGAACAAAGGGAAAACACAGCAAAAAAGCTGGAAAGGCACCACAAAAGGAGAGAAAATTCCAGAAAATCCCATTCCTACCCGGACACTCTGTTTATAAAAGGTTCGGCCTTCGCACACAGCAAAGAACTGATTCCTTTTCTCCCCCTCATTTTTTTGGAAATGGAGCACATGGAAGGCTCCATCCTGGAGGAATCCAGGCTCTCGTGAACGCTCCAGCCTCCAACAGGAGTCTGGGAACAGGAGCTGGAGCCTCCAGGCTGAAAGGAATGAGGTGCCTTTGCCAAAGGCACTTGCACTGAAATTCGAATGGTTCTGAAAAAAAACCTGATGGAAAAAATGGAAGGATCATTTCGGATCCTCAGGTCATGTCATGATGCACCTTCGAGGGCTGTCCCAACTCCAGCATTTCCAATCAAATTTGGAATAAAATTAAGCCCAAGATCTGCATTTCCCCACAACTCAAAAATCTCCATGTTCAAGAATCTCTCCTACAAATCCCCCACATGGCATGAGAGGATTTCGACCCCAAACCCTTTAAGGCCCTGCTTTCAATCCCAAACCCTTTAAGGCCCTGCTTTCAATCCCAAACCCTTTAAGGCCCTGCTTTCGACCCCAAACCCTTTAAGGCCCTGCTTTCAATCCCGAATTTTCAAGGCTGAGAGGTTAAAGGGGCTGTGGGAGAGAGCCAGGACCAAGCAGGACCCACCTCAGCAGCCCCTCTGCAAAAGTGCCTGAGTCTCCCAAAAATTCCATCCCCAGCAAAATTCCACCAAGAAATTTCAGCTTCTCGGACGCATTTCTGGGGGTACCAAAAGGCCCTGGGATTGATCAGCTTGGGAATGCTGCTCCCAGTGTCCTCTCCCTTTTATTTATGGATTCAAAGGAGAATAAAATTCACCTTACGCTCCTCAAGGAGGGAGAAGGATCCCACATCCGTGGATGTCCTGGCAAAGAAATGGGAGCTGTGTCCAGAGAAGGGGGATCAGAAAGGTGGGATCAGCCTGCCAGGATCCAGCTGGGATCCCATGGGGAAGGAGAATCCCACAAACCCAGCGGTCAGAGCTCTCATTCCTCAGGGAATTGTGGAATGGTTTGGGTTGGAAGAGACCTTGGAGACCTAATTCAGACCCCTGGGATGGGCTATCCCGATGGGTGATGGATCACTGCCCGTGGTGTGGGCATGAGAGATTCCCTGGAGACAAGGAGGAGGAGAACAGCTTTCCCATGGAACCAGTGGAAGTGAAATATCAGGAGGAAAATCCCAGTTTTTACTGAGCCGATGGGTTTTCCTGGAGCACGGGGAGAGGACAGAAGGGAAGGATCCCTATGGATTTAAGTAACCCAGAGCAGGATTCTCCTAAAGACAAAGCCAGACTTAAAAATCAACCAGTCCTTGGTCCTGCCAAGAATTCCAGGAACCAGGAACAGAGCAGAGCACACACTCGGGAGGGGATGAGTGAGACATTCCAAATCCATGATGCAGCCACTTCATCCCAAAGGAATAAAAACCTCTTCCAGAGCATGCACAGTCTCGCGGCAGGAATAAGGGAAAAAAGCTTGGAAAAGGGATTCCTCCAAGGAAATCCTGAGGATTGCAAGGCCTCCATGGGATGAGCGAACACCTGAGGAGCTCCTGCAGACCAAGCAAGGATTAGAGCTCCTCCAGGGAGGAGGGGACAGGGGCTGAGGTGACCCCACATGGCGATCCCAACCCTGCAAGGAGAAGGAAGCTGGAGAACCCGCAGGTGAGAGAGATTTCAATGGGAAAAATTCCACCTGGGAAGGGACGGAGAGCTGCCTTACCACCAGAGGGATGAGAGGAAAGTCACAAACCACAGCCGAGGAGAGCTGCCCGGGAGGGTGGATGGAACAAACAAAAGGACCGTGGTGCAGGATGGATCCTGACTCCCTGACATCCCTGGGATTCCCTCCCCATCCCTCTGGAAGTGGAGCCTGGATTGCAGCTCCACCCAGCTGCCGCCCAAGGAGGGGCTTCACCTTCTCCATCCCTCCCAAGACACCTGAAAACTCCCACCCTGGAAGGAAGAAAATCCAAATTTGGGGATCCCAGGGTATCCCACAGCCACAATCCTGCTCTGCCAGCACAGTGGGCCTGGAGCTCGTGGGGAGTTTTGGGCTGGAAGGCACCATGAAATCCCCCAAAATTTGTGTTTTAGCCAGGAGCTCCTCCATTTGCTTTTTTTGTTTGTTTTTTTTAAACCTTTACATTAAAACTGGTAAATTTTTTTAATCCCTTGGATTAAAACTGATTAAAGTAATTAAAATTACTCTGGATTTACACCCCTGGAGATGACAGCACTGCCTGGTCTAAAGTCAAGGAGCCAACCCAGCCCAGGAATTCTTCTCCTGGAACGGGAGCAGGAGCCATCCTCCATCCATGGGAGGTTTTCCATCCTCCATCCATGGGAGGTTTTCCATCCTCCATCCATGGGAGGTTTTCCATCCTCCATCCGTGGGAGGTTTTCCATCCTCCATCCGTGGGAGGTTTTCCATGCTCCAGAGGCTTTTGCCCATGGATTGAGGCTCCCAGGGCATGGAGAAGGGGCTGGAGCTGATGGCAGCTGGAATTCTGCCTGTTTGATATAATTTTGGGAGCTGGCTCCGATGGATTGGGATGGTTTCTATTCCAACACGGAATAGGCTGGGAGAGTTGGATAGACATGGAAAAAAAAATCCTAAAAACCCTAAAAACAACCCTGCTAACAACCTCATTCCAGGTTTTTTTGTAGGAAAAGATCCATTCCTCCACCTCCCATCGCTCCTTCCTCCCGCAGCCCTCTCCCCCATCCCGATCCGTCCCTCCCCCCAGCAGCTGGTTTATATTTGCCCGTAAATTTATGGCCCCTTTTGTGCTCTTAATCCCCTCGCAAACGATATGAAAGCCTCGGACCTTTCCACTCGGTGCTAATGAGCTCAACACTTGCGTGCCTCGGAGGCAGAGCATTAATTGCGGTGTGTTAATGAGCGATGGAGCTTTGGACACTGAGACAAGCCAGGGCCGCCCCTGCTGCTCCCTCCTGGCATCCCTGGATGTCTCCGCAGCAATCCCAAGGATTGCTTTTGTTTTATTCCATTTTTGCCTTTTTCAATTTAATTTTTTTGTTTTTCCTGAGCCGGCTGTGCCTATTTTGGGATGGCTCTGCTGGAGCACGAGTCCGGCGCTCTCCTGCCAAGCTGGAGGATCCCGAGGAAAGCCTGATCCCACCTTTCCCTGCAGATCCTGGGAATCTCCTTCCTGGCCCTGGGCGCTGCTCAGACTTGACCTAAACCCTAAAGGCCACATCCTGGTCATTCCCACTTCCCATTTCCTTCTCCACCAGGATCCCTTGCAGCACAGGAGTGCTGAATTCCAGCTTCCTGCTGGAATTAGATCCCATAAAAGCAGAGGCTGCAGGATCCCTAAGATCAGGTTTGTTTTGCCCTCATTACGGCTCCTTTCACCCCAGAATCGACACTCCCAAAATCTGGGCTTTTCTGGGTGGAAATGGGAATTGAAGAGGTCGACAAGGACAAGATGGGATCGGATGGGACAAGGATGGGAGGGAAGAGCCAGGATGGGACAAGAGCGGGATGGGGAGACCCCCGGAGCATGGAGCAGGAGATGGAATGATCCCACCAACCCTTCCCAGGGAGAGCCAACAGGAGAGCAGGAGCTCCAATCCCATGGGATGACATTGATCCATCACAGGGCAGGCAGGGACAGGGATCTGCCACCAAAAACCAGGAGCAAAGACCCTGCTCAGCCACCAGGGTCACTCCTCTGAGGATCCTGGAGGAGATTCCAGACAAAAATTCCACTGTGGAGCCCCGGCTCCAGCAGGGGTGGCCCAGATCCTTCTCCAACATCAACACAAACTCCGTGATCCAGCAGCAGGAACAGCCCTGCCGGGATAAATATCCCAGAAAAGTGGGAGAGGAGTTGGAGCTGCTGTTGTTTATTCCTTGTAAACTGCTCTGGTCACCCAGCCCTGTCCCAGGCCAAGGCTGGAGCCAGCACTGGGGGCATCTGCAATGAAGCCATTCCATAGGGCAGGAATTTTCCCCGTTCCCAGCCCTCCATCCTGCCCCACATCCCTGCTCCAGGCTGACTCCAAACCCGGAGAACTCATTTCCCAAAACAGGGGGGTTTTCCTCAATTTATAGGAATTTTCAGTGCCAGTGACCCCTGCAGTGAAGGCATTCCCTGTTCCCAGCCTTCCATCCCTGCCCCAAGCTGATTCCACATCCTGCAATTCCCTCTCTGGAACCTCATTTTCCAAAACAGGGAAGTTTCCTCCAATTTATAGGAGTTTTGACAACCTCCTGGAGGGGAAATTTGATAAATTTGGGATGGGAAAATGCTTCCATAGGGTGAGGATCGGGGTCCTCCTGAGCACCTCCTGCATCCCAGAATCCCTCACCAACACCTGGAGGATCAATACTTCTGGATATTCCACGTGGAATGGGATAACGAACCCATAAAGATCCCAAAAAACAGCTGGGACATGGAAACAGGAAAGAGATAAGAGCTCCAACACCTGGATCATCCCATCCTATCCCTGATCCCACCCAAGTGTCATCCAGCGGGAATTCGCTGATCCCGGAATTCCGCCGAGGAGCTGAAATTCCTTGGAAAGCTGCAGCGAGCAGCTGATCCCTGGCAGGATCCCAGAACCCTCCAGCAGGAACATGTTGGGTTTGGAGCTCATCTCCACATCCCAGTGACAATCTGGAGACCACGGAGCGGCTGCCAGGGAGCGCTGCTGGAAATAAACGCAGCTCTGTTTTAGGGGATTTTGGGAAGATGAGGGGGATTTATGGCCATGGACAAGAGCTGGAGATGATCCCAAATGGCTGGAAGGGCAGCAGAGGTGGGTTGCACGCTCTGCTTTTCCTCATTTTGGCCAAAATCCTGCGCCAGGTGAGGAATTCCGCATCAATTTTTGGCAGGATCAGGGAACTGGGAAGGGATAAGTGAAGGCCCGAGCTCAGAGATGAAGCAAATCCCAGAATCCGAGAGGTCACCGAACCCCAGGAAACCCCACAGTGATTTAACCTGGATCATCACCCACCAGAGAGATTTCCCAGGAAATCCCCTCTCCACGGATCCTCCAACTGCTCCAAATCTTTCCATGAACCTCTCAAGAGCAGCGCCCTCACTGTGGAAATTGGGGAATCCCGTGGAAATTTCTGCCTTTCCAAGCCCTTCCCTTGCTTCCCTGGCGGGCCAAGAGGAGAATTCAGGCTCGGTTTAAGATTTAAGCTCGCCCTAGGTCCAAATCCTTTCTCCTGAGAGCTCGGTGAGTTTCAGGGTGGGGAGAGCTGGAAGTTGGAGCCGTGGAACAACAAAAGCTCGGGATTAACGAGCTCGGAAGAGGACACACCTGAAGGAACGAGCCTTAATCTGCTCCTTGGAATCTTGATAAGAGAAAATAATCCATTTTCACCTCATTAGAGGCAGGCTCAGCTTATCTCCGAGTGCAGCTCGGGGATGGGTTTTTAGGGAGAGGAGGATTCCCTAAATCGGGATCAGCCCAGGCTGGGTGGGGTGGGAGGCGCTCGGCTCCCAAGAGCAGCGATTAGCAGGACATGGAGGGAAGAAATGCGGCTGAAACTCCCGAATTCCAGAGCTGGGCACGCTGGACTCAATCTCTAGGTGGTGAAAGGGAAAACTTAAAAGAGAATTAACCCCCAGAGTGTCCCAAATCCTGGGAAAAGAGTTTGTGGGAGCTCAAGGAGCACCAAGGAGTGGGAGAAGGAGCTGGGGTTATCCTGGGACAGGGTTTGGTTGGAATTCCTGAGCTCGGGAGGCTTTTGGCCACCCCTGGTGCAGGAATTAGGATTTAGGAGTTAATTGGGATTTAGGAATGAATTAGGAATTAGGAGCCTTGCGGGCTTGGAATAACAAGTGATGCCAAAAGTCATGGAATTGTGGAATGGCTGGAGTTGGAAGGGGTTTGAAAGATCATCAGTTCCGCTCCCTGTCACGGCCAGGGACAGCTCCCAGGGTGCTCCAGATCCCATCCCAGCCCAGCCTTGGGCACTGCCAGGGATCCAGGGGCAGCCACAGCAAATCTGGGAATTCCAGCCCAGCCCCTCCTCACCCTCACAGGGCACAATTCCTTCCTAACATCCAGCATCCACTCAGGATGCAGAAAGGGCTTGGAGGAGACCTTTAGGACCAGGAACATTCCGAAAGCTTTGGGTTTCAGAGTTTAGGGTCGGCCACGTGGTTTTTCCCAGTAGGAAAAACCCGGGAGTGAGAGCAGCAGGAAGAGCCGTGGAGGAGAGAGGAAACCTCTGCTGGGTTTGTACCCAGCCCAGCCCTGGTGCCAATCCCAAAGCCACCAGGATCCCACAGAGGTCAGGCCTCCCTTTTCCATGACCCCATAACCCACAGTCCCCCGGGCCCGCTCCCGAGGCCAGAATGCCGTGGTTTTATCCAGGCCAGCAAAGGCCACTTTGGATGAGCAAAAAAATAATCCAGAGGTGCAGGAGGGTGAAAGGAGCAGGGAATGGGCACAGAGGCACCTGCAGATCTCTGCCTGATCCTGCTTGGATAAGGAATAAACCTGCCCTGGATAGGGAATAAACCCTCCTTGAATAGGGAATAAACCCTGCCCTGGATAGGGAATGAATCCTCCTTGGATAAGGAATAAAACTGCCCTGGATAAGGAATGAATCCTCCTTGGATAAGGAATAAACCTGCCCTGGATAGGGAATGAACCCACCCTGGACAGGGAATGAACCCGCCCTGGACAGGGAATGAACCCTCCCTGGATAAGGAATGAACCCTCCTTGGACAGGGAATGAACCCATTTTCCTCCTGGATGGAGGCAGCCCCATCACCACCCCCTTGGCAGGAAAACCGTGTCCATTTTTAAGGGAAAACCCCAGAACTGGAGGGGCTGAGCTGCTCCTGGTTTGGGACAGGGACAGGCGGAGCTTTTTTCGTGGTGTCACTCCTCGGCGTTGTGACTAACGGGTGTCATGTGCTGTTTGTTTTCCTGACATCTCCCCCAGGAGAAAAGAAGGAAGGAATTTTTGGAGGTTTGGAAGGGGTTTTACAAAAATCCTCCAAAATAGGAAACGCTGCTGGAGCGGGGACCCGGCCCTGGGGCAGGGATGGCCTCGTGTCCCCAACAGTGTCACCCCCCTTCATCCCGAACCATTCCCAGCCCAGATCCCGCTGGGAAAGAGCCCATGGGGTGTGACAGCCACGCCAGCACTGCCACCAGCCCTGCAGCACGGGGGACACGGGGACTGTCCCCTCCTCTGATGGGGTTCAGCACCCCCAAACCGGGCTGGGGCTCTGAGAAGGGCAGACGTCACTTCAGGGGGACACGAAAGGGTCCCTGCACCCCCAAACCGGCTGCCCTGGAGGTGTCACCTCAGGGTGACACAAAAGGGTCTCAGGACCCCCAAACCGGCTGGTGCTCTGAGGGGGGTGACGCAAACGGGTCCCAGTACCCCCAAACCAGGCTGATCTGGGGATGTCACCTCAGGGTGACACAAAAGGGTCTCATTACCCCCAAACCAGGCTGGTGCTCTGACGGGGGGGACACAAAAGGGTCCCAGCGCCCCAAATCCGCTGCCCTGGGGGTTCTAAGGGGGGGTTGTCACCTCTGGGGGACACAAAAGGCGTTCAGCACCCCCAAACTGGCTGCCATGGGGACTCTAAGGTGACACAAAAGGGTCCCTGCACCCCAAAACTGGCTGCCCTGGGGGTGTCATCTGAGGGGGACACAAAAGGGTCCCAGGACCCCCAAACCAGGCTGGGGCTCTGAGGGGGGGTGACACAAGAGGGTCCCAGCGCCCCAAACCCACTGCCCTGGGGTTTCTAAGGCAGGGTGTCACAGCAGGGGGACACAAAAGGGGCTCAGCACCCCCAAACTGGCTGCCCTGGGGACTCTAAGGTGACACAAAGGGGTCCCAGCACCCCCAAACCAGGCTGATCTGGGGGCATCACCTCAAGGTAACACAAACGGGTCTCAGCACCCCAAAACCGGGCTGGGGCTCTGAGGGGGGACGTCACTTCAGGGGGTCACAAACAGGTCCCCAAACCGGCTGCTCTGGGGGTGTCACCTCAGGGGGACACAAAAAGGTCTCAGCACCCCCCAAACCACTGCTTCACCCCAGAGCCCCCCACCCTAATCCCGAATTCCCTGAAATCCCAGGAAGTTCTCAGCACACCCCCCCCACCCAAAGCCCCTCGGGGTGTCCCTGCAGTTCGGGTGGGGGGGTCACAGTCCGTGGGGTCCCCCCCTTGTGGCACATGGCCCTTTTAGGAGCCCGCCCCGCCGCCCCTGCCCCGCGTGTCCCCACGAGTGTCCCCCCCACATCCCACCCCATCCCGAGCCACCTTGAAATTCCTCAAGGGATCAGCGCGCCGGGGGGAAAAGGGGATGAAGAGGGGGAAAAGGGAATAAAATGAAAGAGAAGGGGGAAAAAATGGGGGAAAATAGGAAAGGGGAGGAGAAACGGGGGGAAAAAGGAAAGGGGAAGGAAAAATGGGGAGAA
>JAWWMN010000208.1:71038842-71050505 GCA_035047745.1 Catamblyrhynchus diadema
CCAAAACCCCACCAAAACCCCACCAAAACCCCATTAAAACCCCACCAAAACACCACTAAAACCCCATTAAAACCGCCCCAAAACCCCATTAAAACCCCACCAAAACCCCACTAAAACCCCACCAAAACCCCACCAAAACACCCCCAAAACCCCATTAAAACCCCACCAAACCCCCCCCAAAACTCAACTTCTGATCTCTTAAAAATCCAAAAGTGGCCGGTTGTTCTGGGCTTGTCCCGACCCCAAGCTCCGGATGGGCTCTCAGGAAGATGCTTCAGGGACAGCCCAACCCAAATCCAAAGAAATCCCTCGAAAAACGGGATTTTCCTGCTGGGTTTCAGTGGGATTTTACTGCACTTTTTTGGGGCTTCACGATAAATGGAGCCCAACGTGATTTATCCCAGTTCCTGATCCCTTTTCCTGCAATTTGTGGTCGCTCTCAGCCCCTTTGCTTTCCAAAATCCTTTAGTTCCTCCTCCAAACCCAATCCCAAGGCAACAATCCCCTCGGAGCATCCAAAATCCCAAAGCCCTGGCAGAAATTCCTGGGAGGCACAGGGAAAGTTTTGAGCTTCTGTTCCATTTTTTTTTTCCCCAAATAGGAGAATTTTGCAGGATTTTCCTCTCACTTCTGGGTCAGATTAGTAGCGGTGGAACTGGGAATATTTTCTGTGAATTATCCCAGGTACCCAGAATTTTTCCTTAAAGTCTCTTAGTTTGGAATTCTCCTCAGGAAGAAGAGATCCTTTTCCTGATCCCCTCTTAAAAATTTTTTAATTATTTATTTATGTCAGATAATTTATTTTATCTCCCTTTCTTTGCCAAACATTCCCCCCCAAAAAAAATCTTCTTTAAATCCCAACCTTCCAGCACTGCCTGGGATTTATCCTGGTTTCCCAAACAATCTTCCTTTTTTTCTTTAATCTGCTACCAGCAAATTCATCCTCCAAAATTTCAGCCCTTTCTCCAACCCATTCAGCTTTTCCCTGGCTTGGATCTCCCAATAATTCCCCAAAAAAGGTGGTGTGTGAGGCGTTTGTGCATCCTTGCAAGGTTCCAGCCTCCACTCTTCTCCAGACCATGGAGAAAATTCCAAAGGCACAATGAGAACCATTTGCCCCTAATCCAGAAGGAGAAGAAACCCCAGGGAATTTTCTCCCTTCATCCCAACACAAAATTCTAGGGAATGCAATCCAGGGAAAATCCATGGATAAAATATCCATGGGCATTTTTATAAATGGAATTTTGAAGTTGTGGTTAAAAACATTATTTATATCCCAAATATTTGAATATAAAACCTGGACAAGGAAGCAAATCCAAGGACCCACAGAATGGGAATATCCCAATGTTGGCTCTCTCCAAATCCAGGATTTCCTCCCTGCGAAGGGGGCTGGGATTGATCCCATTATCCCAAATTTCCATCCTTCTCTCTGTGCTGGAGATTCCCACCTGCTCCCTTCCACCTCTCTGCTCCCATCCCTCTTCCCACTCATCCCAAAATCCTTGGGAAAAGAGGTTTGGAATCCCAAGGGCGTTCGTGGAGTGGGGATTCAAGGCTGCAGCCGAGCCCGTTTCACCTGCCCGTGGCTCCGCTCTCATCCCCGAATCCCGACAGTTTTCCTAGCTGAACCCACTGGGAAAACAGGGAAAGGGGGGAAGAAAAGAAAGGAAAGGAACCAAACTAAGCCCCAGATGCCAACCTCATCCAGAGGAAATTCCAGGTGGGATTTGCTGCCGAAGCGAAGGGCTCGGTGCCCTTGGACACCACCCTGGGGTTCCTTTTTCCTCAAAGACTCTCGAAATTCCACTTTTCCCTTTGGGATCTTTTAAAAATTCCCTTTTTTTGGCTCAAACGGCCAAAATTTAGGGCCCATCCTGGGTGAGGGACCCCCCACCCACCCCACAGGCCAAAGAGCCTTAAAAACAGGGAAAAACCTCTGGAATGAGGCCCTGGAGCAAGGATGTCACCCTGAGGACAGAGGTGGCCCAGAAAAGTGGGATTGGGAAGGGGTGGGAGCCTGATCCGTGTGGAATAAGTGGGATTTTTATCAAAGCAAGAAGGGATTTTCTCCTCCATTCCCAGAAAAAGTGAGGGAAGTTTGTGAGTGAGGAAGGGATTGGGGAAGAGGAAGAAAAGAGAGTTTTCCAGATCAAATTTTTCCTGGTTTGGGGAAGTTCTGGGAAGTTTGGGAAAGTTTTCCACTTCCCTTAATGATGTGGAATGAAGCTGAAAGCACCACGGCTCTGTACCTTCCCAAAATCCTTCGTCACCTTTCCAACAGAGCCACTCTGGATCTTCCAAACCACTGATGGGACCTTGTGGTTCCAAGGAAACACAACGGCCCTGTGGAAATTCATGGAATAAATCGGGATATCACTCTTGGGTGATGCTGGCTCCAAGTGTTTCTCCCAAATCCGCAGAGATCCGGGTTTGGGAGAAACATCCAAAACACGCAGGAAAGGTTTCTCACGTCCAGAAACACGCAGGAAAGGCTTCGCACATCCAGAAACACGCAGGAAAGGTTTCTCCAGGTTTTCCTTAGGATCACTGAGTTCCAGGATGGTTTTCCCATTCCTCTCACAGAGTTTAGTTTTCCTTTCAGGAAAACTCACAAGACTTCCCTTCCTTTTAGGAAAACTCAGAAATTTCCATTATTTTTAGGAAAATTCATAGAAACTCCTTTAAAGAAAAATCACAGAAACTTCCTTTTCTTTTTTGGAAAATTGCCTTAAAATCAAAATCAATCTATGCTCCCAGTTAAAACTCAGGGGTATAAATTTGTATTTAATTTGAGCCATTTTCAGGATTTCTACAAGACAAAACCCATTATCCTGCATGGGATATCCCAGATTGAGGATGGGAAGAGAAACCAGGAGATTTTTAGGAGAAAAACCCCATTTTCCTCATATTGAAGATGGGAAGGGAAATCGGGAGTTTTTCTAGGAGGCAAACCCCATTTTCCTGCATGGAATATCCCAGATTGTGGACGGGAAGGGAAATTAGGATTTTAAGGAATAAGTGGGGTGCTGGTGTGGGATAATTGGGGTGTTGCCCCCTTTAAACATCCTCAACCCGAATAAATCCCCAAATGAGCCTCAGACATTCCAGATGAGGAGACCTCAGGACGAATCCTTCCCCCAGAGTTTTCCAGGGATCCAGGATCTGGGCAGGAAGTTGTTAACATTTGGGAATGAGGAGTACCTGCTCCTCCTTGCACAAACCCCCTCCGTCAGAGCTCATTTGCATTCATTAAGAGCCCGGGGTGATTAGCAGAGCCCTCCCCCCTCACCTGCCCTGCAAGGTCCCTCTCTCCGCTGGAGCTCCAGGCCCGAGGCCGATCGGGTGACAGAGCAAAGAATTCGCTCTGAAAGAAGATTCATCCCCAGGGTCTGGCGCGGAGGCCTCGGAAGAGGCGGCTCCGTGGATTTGGGAGGCTCCGCTGCGCCGGGATGTGCCCAGGTTCTCCCAGTTCCTGCTGTCGCCCATGGAGAGGGAGATGGGGGTGATTACCAGGATGACTGGGAATTTTATCCCCCCTGTTGTGTCCTTCTTGCCTTGGCATGGGAGATGGGGCCTCGATATTGGCATGAGTTGAGTGTCTGCTTCCCGAGGCCATCCCTGTCTCCATGAGGCCGTTCCCGTCTCCATGAGGCCATCCCTGTTTCCTTGAGACCATTCCCATCTCCATGAGGCCATCCCTGTCTCCCTGACACCATTCCCATCTCCCTGAGGCCATTCCCATCTCCCCAAGGCCATTCCCATTTCCATGAGGCCATCCCCATTTCCCCAAGGCCATCTCCAATTCCTTGAGACCATTCCCATCTCCTTGAGACCATCTCTGTGTTCCCCGATGTTATCCCCATCTCCCTGAGGTCATTTCCATGTCCATGAGGCCATGCTCATCTCCCCAAGGCCATCCCCGTCTCCATGAGGCCTTTCCCCTCTCCCCGAGGCCATTCCCTTGAGACCATCCCCATCTGCATGAGGCCATCCCTGTCTCCCTGAGGCCATCTCGTCTCCATGAGGCCATCCCTGCGGCCCTGAGGCCTTTCCCGTGGCTCTGAGACCCTCCCCATCTCCCTGAGGGTCTCCAGGAAGGCCGAGTTGCTTTCCCAGATCCAGGATCAGGGATGGGAATTGCCGCCGGTGCTCCCTGCTCAGGCTCAGTGCCGGGATACTCACAGAGCACAACAGCCCAGGGATGGGGGATTTAAAACCAAACCCTGATCCCGAATTTCCAGATCCCAGCATGGGTGTGGGAGCAAGGATGGACCCACAGACACTTCACTCCCTGGGATCAGGATGGGAATTGCAACCAGTGCTCCCCGCTCGGGCTCAGCACCGGGATACTCACAAAGGCCGGAGATGAAGGGCTGGCACTTCCAGGGATGGGCTGGCGCTTCCAGGGATGGGCTGGCGCTTCCAGGGATGGATCCCAATGCTCCGAGCTGCCGTAAAATCCCCGGGATGTCCCTGTCCCGCTCCATTGTCCACCTCTGGCACGAGACGGTTCTCATTAAGGCCCGCAATTGATCTCCTGGCTTTGAAGGAAACAAGAAAGGAGGAACAAATCCAACGGGTTCCTCCTTCCTCCGGCCCAGGGGAACAAATCTGGCTTTAATTTCTTTTCCTTTTGTCGTTCCTGTCAGGATTTCGTTTTAACGACGCTGCCATCCCCATCCCCGTCCCTCTTTTTCTGCTCCTCAAGAAACAGGGAACTCTCCCCTTTGCTTTCCATGTTCCCTGCCTTTGTTCTCCACGCTTGATTTATGAAAGGACTTTTCCCTCCCCAAATCCTTCGTTTTGGGAGTCAAGGACCCCCAAAATCGGTGGTTCCCACCCCGAAGTTCAGAAGAGCCATGCTGGGACTCGCTCAGAAGTTCCTGACTGGCTCTAAATATTCCAGCTCTGCTGGGAAGGTGCCGGAGGGCCACACCTTTGGAGCCATCCGGGATGGTTTTGGGAAGGAGCTCTGGGATGGTTTTGATTCCCAGTTCTTCCTGAAGAAAATCCACTCCAGCCCAGGAATAATTCACACCCAAACACATAGGGAGAGGGATCCAGCGGGATTGCTTTCTCCAGGATTGATTAAATCCTGCATGGAAGCCCTGTGGAAAACCTGGGAGAGATGGTAGAAGTCACCTCCTTTCTCTGACCTCACTGGTGGTGAAAAAAATAAATATAAAAAAATAAATCTTGGTGGTGCCTGTGGAGAAGCTTCTCCGAGGGAATGTGATGGTGATACCTGGAAAAAAACCCAAGGATTTAGGGATTAAGGTGGGGAAAGGCATGGAGCATGATGGTCTTTTAATCAGCAAAGAGACCAAACTCAAGGTCTTTTAAGCAGAAAATGTTTTTTTTTATTTTTTCACTTGGCACAGGCATCAAAAAGTTATTAAAAGGGCCTGGTTAAATATCTCATTAATGAAAATGAACGAGGCTCCAGATTTGTTTTCAAGCACTTCAAAGCTGTTTTTCTTCTGACCTCCCAAAGTGTGAGTGTGTAGGGGGATCTCAGTGCCTTCAAATGTTCCTTTTTTTCTGGAATTTTACAGCAGCTTTAACCGATTTCAGCGCTGGAGCTGCTGCTGCTGTTCGCCCTGGGAGGGAGAGCTCAGGCTGGGACATGAGGAAAATCCGTTTGGTGGTGCAGGAACATCCCAGGGATCTGAGGGGCTGCTCTGCACATCCCAAGCCTCCATCCCATGGGAGATGGATTGAGCTGGGATTGAGCCGGCTCCTTCCTGCTGGGAGCGCCTGGGAAGGAACAGCTCCAGGATGAGGGATCTCAGCCCCCTGAAATCCCAGCTGGTCCTTCCCCACGTGGAAAACTGGGAAGGAAGCAGGTTATCCCACCACTCCATGATCCAGGCATTCCAGTCTGGGGCAACCTTGCTATGGAATCATGGAATGGTTTGGGTGGGAAGGGATCTTAAAGCCCTGCCATGGGCAGAGACACCTCCCACTGTCCCAGGGTGCTCCAAGTGACCTTGGGCACTGCCAGGGATCCAGGGGCAGCCCCAGCAAATCTGGGAATTCCAGCCCAGCCAGGAATTCCTTGCCAAGATCCCAGCCCTAATCTCCACTTTTCCTATTTGGAGCCATTCCCTGTGTCCTGTCCCTCCATCCCTCATGTCCCAGGTCCCTCTCCAGCTCTCCTGGAGCCCCTTCAGGCCCTGCAAGGGGCTCTGAGCTCTCCCTGGAGCTTTCCTTCCTCCAGGAGAACATTCCCAGCTGATCCCTGGGAACAGCAATCCCAGAACTTCTGAGCACAACACAAAAGCCGAACGACACCTTCCTTGCTTTCCCCTCAACTTCCTGCCTCCGTTTTTCCAGGCTTCCCAATACGGATGGAGAAATGGAAAGTTTGGATTTTAAACTCTCCCTGGTGTATGCAGAGCCTGAATAAGAGCACAGAGCAAGAATTCCTGCACGGAGGAAAAGGGCAATGAGCCTGCACCAGCACAGAATCCTGGGATTATCCCTGCTGGAAAACACCTCTGGGATCATCCAGTCCAAGCTGTGCCCGATGCCCACCTTGGCACTGAGTGCCACATCCAGGAACTCCTTGGACACCTCCAGGGACGGGCACTCCAAAGCTCCCTGGGCACTTCCAATCCCCGACCACCCTTTCCATGAGGGAATTCCTGCTGATGTCCACCCTGAGGCTCCCCTGGCACAGCTGAGGCTGTTCCCTCTGATCCTGTTATTCCCTGGGATCAGATCCCAAATCCCCCTCCCTGTCAGGGATTTCTGGAGAGCCACAAGGTCCCTCTGGCACCTCCTTTTCTCCAGGAGCCTCAGGAGAAGGCAGAAGAGGATTTCTTCCCATTACACAGAAGGTTCATCCAAAAGGAGATTCCAAAAGGAGAATTTCCTGATTTGTCCCTATAAATAGCATGGAATTTTCTGGCTCTGGGCTAACTCCAGAGCAGATAAACAAAGCTGGAACCAAAGCCATGCCTGGGAAGCTGCTGGGCCTTTCTAAGAGCTTTTCCAGAACTCACCACATCCCCACGGATCTGACCATGTCCAATCCCAAGACCTGGATCTCCTTTGGAGATTCCCTGCTCTTCCTTTGTTTGATGACAAAGTCTTGGAATGTTCTGGAAGAACCTGGATTTTCCTCCTCCTTCCCACGCTGCCCAACACCACAATGGCATCCAGAGGGTGCCATGGTCCTTCCCTCTGGAGAATTCCTCACCCACAGCAGCTCAGATGTTCTCTGATCAAGGTCAGGACTTGGGCAAGGCATTCCCAGCCCTCTTCCTGCAGCTGGGAATTCTTTCCCATGATTCTGGATGGCCCTGGGCAGTTCACCACCCTCTGGATCTCTGGGATTGTCACCTGCAGACCAGACTTCTCCTTGCCCGCACAACCCCACCTCGAGGGGACATCCCAGTTCCAGCAGGAGCTTCTGGATTTTCTGGCTTATCCGTGGTGCCCATCCCTCCATCCTGGGATCTTCCAGCTCCTCCTGCATGGCCCAAATCCAGCAGAGCACGACAGATCCAGGTGGGCTGGCATTCCAGGTTCTCCCATTCATGGTGGGCTGGCATTCCAGGTTCTCCCATTCATGGTGGGCCAGCATTCCAGGTTCTCCCATTCATGGTGGGCTGGCATTCCAGGTTCTCCCATTCCAGGTTCTCCCATTCATGGTGGGCTGGCATTCCAGGTTCTCCCATTCCACGTGGGCTGCCATTCCAGGTTCTCCCATTCATGGTGGGCTACCATTCCAGGTTCTCCCATTCATTGTGGGGTGACATTCCAGGTTCTCCCATTCATGGTGGGCTGCCATTCCAGCTTCTCCCATTCATGGTGGGCTGCCATTCCTGCTTCTCCCATTCATGGTGGGCTGGCATTCCAGGTTCTCCCATTCCAGGTGGGCTGGCATTCCAGGTTCTCCCATTCATGGTGGGCTGCCATTCCAGGTTCTCCCATTCATGGTGGGCTGGCATTCCAGGTTCTCCCATTCCAGGTGGGCTGGCATTCCAGGTTCTCCCATTCCAGGTTCTCCCATTCATGGTGGGCTGGCATTCCAGGTGGGCTGCCATTCCAGGTTCTCCCATTCCTGGTGGGCTGCCATTCCAGGTTCTCCTATTCATGGTGGGCTGGCATTCCAGGTTCTCCCATTCCTGGTGGGCTGCCATTCCAGGTTCTCCTATTCATGGTGGGCTGCCATTCCAGGTTCTCCCATTCCAGGTTCTCCCATTCCAGTAGGACCACCTGCCTGCTCAAGCAAAAGTTCTCAAGATTTGAGAGGTGAAAGCAGCTCCAGGCAAAATCCTCCCTGGGGACATTCTGGTTACCAGCTCCAGATCCAGCAGGACCTCAGCTGGGATCAGTGGATTTGGAATTCCAAGAGCCAGGATCACTGGGAATGTTCCAGTCACACCAGGACACAGAGGGGTTGGAATGTGTCCTGGAGGATGAGGAGGAAGGCAGAATGGGAATGGTCCTGGAGCACCTGGATAATGGGAAGAGGACAAATCCCAGCCTGGAAATTTGGATTTCCCAGGAAAAAGAGAACAGCAAAGGCTGAGCTGGAATTGCAAAGCCTGAAGGAAGCAGATCCTGAAAAAGGACCAGGATGGGAAAGGAAGCACTTGAATAAGAAAATTCCTGGCATGAGATAAAACCCTGGGGGAAAAGGGACCCAAAAACCCCAAGCAAAGTTATTCCTCCCACTCTGTGCCATCCCAGAAGCCAAAGTCCCATTTCCCCATTCCTCTATCCCAGTTTTCCTATGGAAAAGGACACTTTGCAGGTATGGAATATCCCTTCAGCCACTCCAGGCCCAGTCCCAGCCCAGGGAAAGCCAAACTCAGCTCCCAAATCCCCAACAAAACTCCCAGAGAAAGTTAATCCCATCCCTACCCAAGCAGATCAACACCAGTCATGGAATCTACTGGAATATTCCCAAAATTCTGCCCCATCCCAGCCTTTGGGGCAGGAGGTTTCTATCCAAGAAAAAACAAAAATCAGGACAAGACTTTCAACCAAAAATTCCTGAAACAGGACCAAAATCGGGCATTTTAACACCAGGAACCTTCCTCAAATTCCACCTTCAGAGCTGCACAAAGTTTGATAAATTGATTTAAACACCAGCAACAAGTCCCTGACTCCATCACTGACATTCCTGCCTAAAATTCCCCAAAGAAAAGCCCAAATTCCACACAGAATATTTAACTGATGGTAAGGAAGTAGGAAAATAGGTTTTATTTACCTTCAAGAGTGAAAAGATAAAAGGGAAATACCCAGATGAGCTCCTTGCCTGGCAGCAAAATCAACTCAAATCCCAAACTGGGGAAGGAAAAGAGGGAAGAGAAGGAATCCAGGTTTTGGAAGCCTCTGGAAAAACCCACCCTTGGATAAATATCCTCAATTTCAGCAGAATTTGGGGAAGAAGAGGCTGGGCTGGTCCCTTCCTTCCCCACACCCCGGGGGCAGATTTAAATGGGAAAAAGAAATTAAAAATGAAATTCAGGATACTCCTTTTCCTTGGGGAATGTCTTATCCCAAAGAAAATCATGAGCTCATGTCAGGTCCACCCTCTCTGATCCTCCCAGCAGCTGACTGAAGGTTTTCAATGCCCAGGGTAGGATCCCAGAGCAGAGAAAAGAGCAAAAAAAAACCCAAACCAACAACATTTAAACATCAGTTCTGAGCTGGAATGAGATTTTTTGGGGGTTGATTTGGGTTCTGAGTCAAAAAATCTATTAAGTTCTATGTAAATATTCTTAAAAATTACCCTATAAAAAGAGATTAAAAAAAAAATTAAAGCAACAACCCACATTAAATTTTTGGTTTAAAATAACACTAAAAATATCCAAGGAGCCCGTGCCTAAATTGCATTTTAAAAAAGGTTAAATCCCCCAAAAGAGGAAGTTCCTGCAAACCACGTGATGCTACAGAGCTACAACACTTGGCCTTCCGTAAAACCCATTTTTCTTTGGGTATTTTACCCAATTCTGCTCAACTATTCCCGTTTTAAAAGCAGAAAAAAAGGGAAAATCCGCGTTTTTAACCCGAACCACGAGGAGGTGCCTGAGGTCACGTCCAGGTCCTGAGGTGCAAACCCAACCTAAGGCTGGTGTTGCTCTATTTAGGGTCAATTTTAACCCAGAACCACAACTCCCAGCATCCATATCCCATTGTTTTAACGTGAAAATGTTAATTTATGGATTTAAAAGCCTGAGCAAGGATTAAATTAAGACTTTGAGTGTTGTTTGACGGGTAGGGGAATGGAGGGAGGACCAGGGCAGCGTTTCCCTCACTTCAAACCGCGTAAACCCGAGACTGAAATGTCTAAAAACCAGACTTAAATCCGTGCCGGGTACAAAATGTGGCGAATCTCTGCCGGGGTTGCGGCTGCACTGCAGTTCGGTGGCTACGGGGCGGCTTTATCCGCGTGCCGGAAGAAAAAGGATAAAAGATTAACGACAAAGAGGCTTTTAAAATAAAGGAATAAAGGAGAAGGGATGAAAAAGCAAACAATAAACACCCACAGCCCAAAGCTCCTCATGAGGGCCCCTCAGCCGCCCCCCCCCACAGCCGCCATTACGCGCGTCCCCCTCAGCCCTCACCGCTGAGGGAGGGGGGGCGGCCGCCGCTCGCCTCCTACCTCCGCCGGCGCGCAGCCGCCGCTCTCCCCGCGTCCCCCGCCGCCGGGACGAGCCGGGAAGAAGCCCCTAAAAGCGTAGGGAAGTCCCTAAAAGCGGGAGGAAGCCCCGAAAAGCGGCGGGGAGAGCCCCGGGAGCGGCGGGCGGAAGGACACGGCGCGCCGGACGCTCTGCGCATGCGCGGAGGCAGCGCGGGATTCGCGGTGGGGGGAGGGAAGGGGGGCCCGCGCATGCGCGCCGTGTGCAAAAGGGAGCCAGCCCCCGCCGCGGGGCATGCTGGGAGCTGCCCTCCTATAAAAGGACGGCGGCGGCGCGCGTTGCCTCAGAGCGGCGCCGGCGTCCGAAGTGTTGGGTTGTGGTGTTGTTGCCTCTTTGGGGCTTCTGCGGTGTTTTTGTAATTCCCGCAGCGTATTCTGCCCTCCTTGTGGTCCCCTCGCTACTTTGCTGTGTGTAGCACACCCCTTCCCACCCTGCTGCCGATCCCGGCCCGTCCGTGAGGGACCCGGAGCTGTTTTGTTCGTCTGCTCGTCAACTAATATTTAGAGCCTATATTTCATCCTTACTCTGGCCTTTAAATCCATAAATTCAGCATTTTTACCTTAAAACAATGAGATTTGGCTGTTGGGAATTGTGGATTTGGGTTAAAATTTGCCTTAAATACAGAAATACTTGTCTCAGGTTGGGTTTGCGCCTCAGCCTCCCTCAGCAGCAGCTTCAGGGATGCTCCTCCAGCTACGTGGGTTTATTAAAAATTTCTCAAGGTGTCTTGGGCTCTATGGAGAAACAATTTCCCTAGTAATTCCAGGGAAAGCTATGAGGCACTGATATCCATGAGGATTTTTAGGATGAATTATCCATCCTTGGAATGACCAAGGTCAGGTTGGAAAGGAATTGGAGCAACCTGAGATAGTGGGAAGTGTCCCTAAACATGGATGAGGTGGAATTATTGGGATTTTAAGTTCTTTCCAAACCATTCCAGGATTCTGGAGCCAGGCTGGGAGAGCTGGGAATGTTCCCCTGGAGAAGGGAAAATTCCAGGGA
>JAWWMN010000208.1:71115938-71144842 GCA_035047745.1 Catamblyrhynchus diadema
GGTTGCAACCCTATCGTTTACCAAAAAAAAAAAAAAAAAAAAAAAAAAAAAGGGGGGGAAAAAATCCCTTCAGCATAATCTACTTAAAAACCCAAATCTCATTTGTAGGTTATTAGAGCTGCTCCCGCCTGTGACATCCGGGCACGGAGCTCCCAGGAATTCTGAGGAGTCAGAGCTGTTCCACTGGAGTGCTTGGCCACGTTTCTGAAGGGCTCCTCAGCTGCCGTGGCAGCCGCAAACAGCTTCCCGAACAGACAGTGGAAAATCTGGGAATAAAAACCCAAATAAAAGCGACGGCCCTAACGAGCTCTGCGCCGGTTTTGGGGCCGATCACTCAGCTCGTTGTCGGCTCCAGCTCCAGCCTCCATCCATCCGTGTGTTTTCCATTTATCCCAGGCTGACAGGAGCAATAATCCCGGCTCTGCTGCTCCATGCAAACCACCCACCACACTTCAAGGGCTGCTGGCCATCAGCAGCCAAAACGACCCTTTTCCAGCCCAAATTTCCAAGGATGTTTTACAAGAGGAGTTTCCAGTCCCACAGGAGTTCACAAGCAGAAGTTTCACTCATTAAAAGGAACAAAACACCTTTTTTTTCCCCCCAATTACTGCTTGGCTTCCTCTCAACATCCACAAATATCCACAGTTTTCATGGAGGAGAGGAGGAAACTGAGGCACGGGGACTGTGGCCAAGCGTGGAGCATCATTCCCGCCAGCTCCATCCTATCCCAGGAGCCTGGATCCCATTAGTGGCTTTGGCAGAGTGCTGGGGCCGGGCTCTGCTCCGGGGACTGGAGCACTCCTGGGACTTTCCTGCTCCACGGGTCACATTCCAGCCCCACTGCCATGGCCGGAGATTTGGGAATGTCTGAGGGATGGGAGCAACGGGATAACAGGAGAGGAGCAGCCTCTGCTTTCCAGAATTAATTATCAGGAGCACCGGTGATGGATTTTTCAGGATTCCAGGTGGAAGCTCATCCTGAGGCACTTCCTTGGGATGAGAAGGAAAAGCTTGGCCAACCAACAGGGTTGGAATGTTCTCCCAAACCTTTTCAACCCAAAGCCAACACAAATCCTCAAAACGACCTTCAGGAGCAGACGGATCCCATCCCTGGAGCAACCTGGGATAGTGGAAAAGCTTGGCCAACCAGCCAGGTTTTTCCCAAACTTTTTCAACCCAAAGCCAACACAAATCTTCAAAACGACCCTCAGGAGCAGATGGATCCTACCCCTGGAGCAACCTGGGATAGTGGGAGGTGACCCTGCCCATCATGGCAGGGGATTGGAAGGGGATGAGCTTGAGGATCTCTTCCAACCCAACCCACTCCATGGCTTTGTGACAATCTGGGCAGGTGGAACCTTCTCATTTAAAAAAAAATTAAAATTACAATCTAATAATTTAAAAATTACATTTTCAGGACCATGATGGTCCCAAACCAAAATCTGAAGTTTCTGAGGTTCATTTTTGGGACCTTCCAACCTTAAAGCAACTCCAGAGCAAAGAAAAGGCCCAGAATCTTCTCAAAGTGATCACTGAAAATACAGGGGAAAAAAAGCCATTCCCCCATGGAAAAAAAAGGTGGGAAAGGGGTCCAAGAGGTTGGGGAGTGCCTGGAGAAGGTCCTGAGGAACCTGGTCTGTCTTGGTCTTGAGTCCTGCTCAAGAGAGAGATCCAAGGGCCCTTTGTGGCCAATACTCTTCATGGGCACCTTCTGGAATATTTATTTTTCCCAGAGAAATCGGAGTTACTTCAGATATCCCACTCTAAGAATCTCACTGAATCTTGGATCTGTTTCCTTCCTGCTTCTCAAGGAACTCCAGGGATTGCAAATGGGATGGAATGAGGCAGGGATGAGTAAGGAAAGGAGAGATTTGGGGACAGAATGTGATAAAAAAGACAAAAGGAGGGCAAATAGGAACAGAGAGAGATGAGTCTGCTTGCTCAAAGGTATTGGAATCCACCTGGAATTGGGAAAATATCCTGGCATTCCCAACTAGAGAAGAAATTCAGTGCAGCTAAACATAAACCACCAAGATTTTAATGAATATCAAGGGCCAGATCCTGCCCAAAACTTAAAAAAAAGCTGTTGCTGGCCCCATTTGGATAATTCCCAGTTGGATTTTCCATTCTAGGTCCCCATCTTTAAGCCAAGATCAAAGTGCACCACTGTTGGTGCTCACTGCCACCACATCCGACCTTCCCCAGGACGCTGGAGCTGGGAAAACCTTCCTGGATATATTCCTGAGGGAATTGCTGAAGGAACCTGCATTCCACGTGTTCCACAGAAAGCAGCCCAAAGGGAATCTCGCTCCTGCCTGGAACTGCCCTGCTGGGGTCCCTCCTGCCCCTTCCCAGCCCGGAGGGGGTCTCAGAGTCTGATTAAAGGAGAATTAAAAGGTTTGTTTAAGGGAAAACCATCCCAAATGATTTAAACCCAGCAAATAGATCCCGCAGGGAATCCAAAGGAGCTTCCCAGCCCTGGATACGAATGGTTTCCACTCACGGCACATTCTGCACACCAACACTTGGCTCCCATCCTTCAGGACTATCAGACATCCCAAAGCTGCAATTCCAGGCTCAATTCCTGCCCAAACTTCCTGCCCTGCTCCAGTCAGACCTGGAGCGTGAATCCCATCACCCTGAGCTCCGGGTGGGATGGGAGGGGACTCCCAAATTCCATGGGGCAGGAGAAACCCCAGGAGAAACCCCTCTGCTCTCCACCTGAAGTGTCAAGCAGCAAAACCCCCGAGGGAATTTCCTTCCTTTTCTTGTCCACGTCTCACCTGGGGATGAGACCTGCAGCTTCAGGGTGAGCAATAATTGACATTATTCCCCCAAATCCTGCAGTGGCTGGATTGGCTCCACAGCTTCAAAATGCACAGAAAGATTCCCTGGCTGAACGGCCCCATTCCCAAAGCCCACCTTGGGTTGGGATCTGGGATACCCAGTGAAAAACAAAGCAAATCCAACTCATGTCAGTCAATAACTGGAGTCAAACGAGTGCAGAATGTGAGGATTCCCTTGGAGCAAAGCCCTGGGGGTGGAATGCAGCAAATCCCACAGGAGAAATGAGGGAATTCAACTAAACCCTTCCCAGTTCACATTTTCTCCTCTCATTTCTTGCCCATTTCGCTCCTCCAGGCAAGGAGGCAATTCAGCCTCGGGAGATACGAAGCTGGTGCTTGAGCAAACCAGAAAAAATCCATAAATCATGGAATGGTTTGGGGTGGAGGGACCTTCAAGATCATCCTGATCCCACACACAGGGACACCTCCCACTGTCCCAGGTGGATCCAAGCCCCAATGTCCAACCTGGATCCTGCCAGGGATCCAGGGGCAGCCCCAGCAAATCTGGGAATTCCATTCCCAGGAATTCCTTGCCAAGATGCCAGCCCAATCTCCCCTTTCCCAGTGGGAGCCATTCCCTGGCTCCTGTCCCTGCAGGCCTTGTCCCCAGTCCCTCTCCAGCTCTCCTGGAGCCCCTCCAGGCCCTGCCAGGGGCTCTGAGCTCTGCCTGGAGCCTTCCCTTCTCCAGGGGAGCATTCCCAGCTCTGCCAGTGGGAAGTGCTGACGGGGAGCAGCAGCAAATGAAGGAGTAAATTACAGCGCTGCACGGACTCCGCTTCCTCCAGTCTCCTCCCATTATATCCTGATTTTCTGGGCTATTTTTTTACTCCTGGTCCTGCCTAATGAGCTGCTGACTGGCTTGGCCACCTCCAGGCCGTGACAGATGGCTCCACACGCTGCCGTTAATGTGCTGGAAAACACCCCTGGATGGATCCAGCCCTGCCCGACCCCAGCACGGAGCTCCGGGGAGCCTTCCCAGGGTGGGTTTCATTTCACTGCCTTATGCCTTTCCCCACTATTTATATCCTAAGCGTGATCAGATGAGAGCAGGAATATAAAAAATATAAAGAAATATTCTTTCCACAGCCCATGACATCACCTTTTCCTCTTGGAAAAGTCGGTAACTCCATACGTTTTCATGCATGCAGCCCCACACGGGCTCTGCTCTCTCCTTACAGCAGCAGAACATTCCCCTCCATGAAAATTAAAGGATAATCTATAGGAAAAATGTGCTACTGGAGAGAAATTTGTGCTGGAGGCTCCTCTGCTTTCTATTAAGGGCCCTTTGGAAGGAGTTTCGAGTGGCTGAAAGGCAGAGGGATAATTAAATGGCCTAAATTATGGCTTTAAACAGACAGAGGGCAGGGTTAGATGGGATTTTGGGAAGGAATTCCTCCCTGTGAGGGTGCCAAGGTCCTGGCAGAGAGGTTGTGAACTCCTCACCCCTGGAAGTGTCCAAGGCCAGGCTGGACGGGGCTTGGAGCAACCTGGGATAGCAGGAGGTGTCCCTGCCCTTGGCAGGGGGCGGGATGGAATTCAAGGTTCTTTCCATCGCAAACCAATTTGGGATTCTGAGTTCCACAGGGATCAAACAGAAGCAGAATTTCCCCCAGACTGGGGCAGGAGCTGTGCACACTCATGCCATGAACCTGCTGCCACGGCCAGCCAGAGGGACGAGGTCTGACAACAGATTTGGTCACTCCAAACACGAATTCCCACCTCCACCAGGGCAGGAGGGAAAGGAGCCTGAACTCGGGGTGACCTCCAAGAAATCCCTGAACCTAAAAATATGACAGACAAACTGTTTCCACCGAGGGCTGCTATATAAAACCACCCCGGCTGCAAACTCCTCTGGAGCTAACCTCAAACACGAGGCGAATTCCAGCCTCGCTGTTTTCCTCTGGCATCCCGGAATGTTCGTCTCCAGGACAGAACTGGCTGTTCAAGCGAGCCCCCGCTCCTGCAGAAGTGATTGTTTTCAAACACTTTGGAAAAGCAATCCCGCACAGGGGCTGCATTCCAGGCAGGATTCCCTCCCCCCTCCAGGTTTTAAGCATTAAGAGGAGCAGAGCAAGAACAGACTTTGTCCACTTGGCCTCCAAGTCGCCGCAAATTAAAGGGAGAAAAGACATTTTTTGGTTTCTTGACAGCACGGAGGATCGCAGAATCGTTTAGGTTGGGAAAGATATTCAGGATCATGGAATGGTTTGGGTTGGAAGGGAATTAAAAGATGATCCAGTGTCACCCCTGCCATGGCAGGGACACCTCCCACTGTCCCAGGTGGATCCAAACCCCAATGTCCAACCTCATGAGCGCTGCCAGGGATGCAGAGGCAGCCCCAGCAAATCTGGGAATTCCAGCTCAGCCTCTCTCCACCCTCCCAGCCAGGAATTCCTTGCCAAAATCCCACCTAAACCTCTCCTCTTTTCCTTTAGGACACTTCCCTCGTGTCCTGCCCACGTGGGAAGCCTCTCTCCCTTGTTCCTTTCCATCCCCTTTGAGCACTGAAGGGCTGCAGGGAGCTCTCCCTGGAGCGGCCTTGGCTCCCCCAGAGGCTGATAACAGCTCAGGATGGGAACAAACCAAGGCATTTGCAGCAAGGTTTCTGTTCCCTGCGAGGTTTGGAGCCGTGACTCATTTGTGGGGACTATTTCTGGTCACGGGCACAACCCGGCAGGGCTCGGAGCTCTCAGGTTCTCTTGATCCGTGCAACAAAAGATCCCAATCTCCCGCGGCTGTCAGTGCCCATCCCCGCCTCGTTTCCCCATCAGCAGCCCTCATGTCAGCAGCCAAATTAAGGGATTACAGCCGGGAACATTTAACGAGATTAGATCGGGGGAGTGTTTGCTCTTCCACCGAGGCCGTAACAGGAGGATGGGGAGATGCCAACAGCCTCGGTCACACCTACAGCTCCTGCCCTGTCTGTCTGTCTGTCTGTCTGACACCACGCAAGACAAAAGCCAGACTTTGTTTCATGGTGTTCAGCACATCAGGCTCCAGCCCGTGCTGAAAACACACACAAGGGCTTTAAATAAAATTCATGTATCTGCGGCAACCGGAATTTCCAACGCCTGGAACTCCCAGCCCCACCCCAGCCCAGCACGCAGCACTCTGTGGGATCACAGAAGGGATTGAGCTGGAAAAGACCACGGGCAGGGACCCTTCCACTCAACCAGGCTGCTCCAGGTTCATCCAACCTGGCCTGGATTCGTGGGAAGATCCCAAATAAAAACCCCAAATGAAAATCACAGGAATTAAAGCGCTGCTCACCCCAAAACACACAAACCCCGATTAAGCACCACAAACAAAAGCTCTGTCTGGCCAAACCAAGCCCAAATTTTGACCAATTAATCAGAAAAGACACGAAGGGAGCCAGGGAGATGAATTTAGGGAAGTCAGGGTTTGCTCAAGCAAGAGGAAGGCTCGGGGTGACTCACAGGACCCAACCGCCGCCATCCCCGCGGATTATCCAGAAAACACGAGCTGGGTCAAGGAAGTTGGGCCATTTAACACCAACTATTCCAGTATTTATTTATTTTTTTATGGGCCAGTTAACACCAACTATTCCAGTATTTATTTGTTTTTTGTAAGTCAGAGCTGGTGCACAGCTCTCAGCTCTGGGACTGAATTCTCACAGCAGCATTTTCAAACCTCAGCCAAAAGAGCTCCAATGTCTCCTCTAAACCTTCCTCCCTCGGACACGGATGGGAATTGGGGAATAAACATCAGGATCTCCCTATCATTCCTGCACCAAATCCATGCCACGTGCTGCTTTTCCCAGGCACCCCAAACTGCAGCATTTTTGGGACTCGTTTGGCTTCAAAGCAAGAAAATTCTCAAAGCAATGAAAAGTTCATCGCAGTGCTCTGCAAAGAGTCAGAGTCACAGCTGCTCTGGAGAAGGGAAAAGCTGGAAGCTTCTTCTCTCTGGGATGGGATTAATGAGGGAATGGTTGAATTATGGAATCATGGAATGGTTTGGGCTGGAAGAGACCTTAAAATCACCTCATTCTCAACCCCATTCCATGGGTGGTGACACCTCCACTGTCCCAGGTGGCTCCAAGCCCCAATGTCCAACACTGTACACTCCCAGGGATCCAGGGGCAGCCATGGCAAATCTGGGAATTCCAGCCCAGCCAGGAATTCCTTCCCAAAATCCTATCCTGCCCAGAGCAGCCCCTTTCTGATCCTCTCTCCTTGCGCATTACCTGAACAGCCCTGGAGCCCAGGACGTCCTGCTGGTCCCAAGGAATGTGTCCTCCCTCTGCTCAGTCTCACAGCTTCACCCCAATCCCCCACAGCAGCCAGGGCCCCCTCCCTGCTCTGGTGGTCAGACCACCTCCATCTGCATCAATTCAAGCCTGGGCCCGATGATCCCAGAGGTCTTTTCCAACCTAAATGATTCCATGATTCTGCAATTAAAGCCCATTAGGTTAATAGCTCTCCTGCTCCCTGTGCACCCAGCATGTGGAGCCCTCTTGGCACTCGGCTGCTCCCACCATGGAGCTGTTCAGGATATGTAGAAAAACAGGGAATAATGAGGGTACTTGTGCCACTATTTAGTCCAAATTGCACTCAGGATTTCCAATCTTGTTAAAAAAAATAATCTTTCTAATCTTGCTAAATCTGTGATGCTTTGGTGAATCCATTCTGTTTCCAGGATGAAGTGTTGGGTTTATCAAAGGGCAGGATGCAAAGCCAACCTGAAGGACAGAAGCTCAGTCCAGGACATTCCTGGTTGGTTCATTTTGGGTGTGAAGAACCACAGAACCATGGAATTACTGAGGCTGGAAAAGTCCTCTCAGATCACTGACACTCAGCTCAGGCAAGGCCACCACTGCCCCATGTCCCCGAGTGCCACACCCACAGATCTTGGAAATCCCTCCAGGGATGGGGACTCCACCCCTGTGCCAGGGCTGGAAAACCTTTCCCTTAAGAAATTCTCCCTAAAATCCAAGTGGAATGGGCCATTCAGATCCCTGGGACAGCCTGAGGCTGTTTCCTCTTGTCCTGTCCCACAGGGAGCAGATCCTGACCCCACCTGCCTGTGTCCCCTGTGCCCCACAGGAATGCAGGAATGGCCTTTTGGAGACCAAATTCCCAAAGCCCAGCTCCCTGAAATGGCTGAAACGCGTTAAAAGCTGGGAAGTGAAGCTGGCGCAGCACAGCTGGAGCACAAACCCCTCCTCAGCTCCTGTCCTTCCCCTGGGAGCAGCGCTGTGACCTCACAGCTCCGCTCTGCCGTCAGGACAGACAGATGTGGACACACATCCGATTACCCACCCGTCACTCACAGCCAGCAGCTCTGCTCCTCCAGCCAACGGGGCTGGCGCCATTTCAGGCACCAAAAAGCATCTGCCAGCTGCTGCTCCAGCGGGACACAAATCCCTGGAAACCCAGTGTGCCATCTACTCATCCTTCGTGGACAGCTGGGACACCTCTGGGTGCCTCCAACAGCAGCATTGACACACCTGGGCAATCACGGGATCACCTGGGCTGGAAAAGCCCTCCAAGATCGAGTCCAAGTCCTCCCCTGGGCTGGAAAAGCCCTCCAAGATCGAGTCCAAGTCCTCCCCAGAACTGCCCAGGCCACCACTGGCCGAGTCCCCAAGTGCCACATCTGCAGGGCTTTGAAATCCCCCCGGGGATGGGCACTCCACCCACCGCCCTTGGGAGTTTTGTTCCAATGCTGGACAACCCTTTCTCCTACAGGAATTCTGCAGGAAATCTGCACTTAAACACTGGAATGGATTTGGAGCCAGAGCACAAAACTTCCCACACTCACCAGACCAACCTCGAAACTCTCCTAGCAGACCCAGCCTAAAAATAACCCATTTATGCATTGAGCGGCGGCTAATCCAAGCCCACGCGCCCTGGAGTCGGCAGAACCTCCAGGAATGGAAATGGCCATTTTTATCCTGGGATGGTGGGGAGCTAATTAATTGAAAAACCATCCTGTGATTCCGTGAGTCCAACGGGAAGGTTGGAATGGATCCCGGTGCGATGTTCCTGGCTATACAGTGCCACCTTGCTGTCAACCCATCAATGAAATGACATCTAGGAAGGGTGGGATGTGCAGCACCCTCACCTCCAGTGACCCGGGAATTCTGGGCTGGAATACGACATTAAAATCACCTTAATCCCAATTCTTAACCTATTCCAAGTGATCTGCTCTCTGATGGATTCTCCCACAGCTCCACACCATCATTCCCACAGTCTCTCTCCACCCCTGGAGGCACCAAGAGGTGGATCTCCCTCTCCTCTGCCTCGTCCCCATCAGTCCCCTGCCCTTCCTCACTGACCTTACCTCATCGATTTCCCTCCTAATCCACGTGCCCAGTGCTCTGTAAACGTCGCTCAATATTTGCACTCCTCAAATCCAACGGGAAAAAAATCAATGGGAGACTCCGAGAACAGATTGCTCTGGGATTGTGTGTCTGGGAGGGAATTAATCCCTCATTCCTGAGGGACACGGGGGCCCCAGGCCTCGCAATCAAAGTCACCTTGATGGGAAGAGCCCCAGCGGTCCTGTCCCTCATCCCATGGTGTTATCCCAGGAAGTCGACTCCTTGGCTGGCGGAACACCCCAAGGTTTTCCAGGAGCTAAAGTTTCCCTGCTCTGAAATGATCCAGCTGCCCTCGAGAGGTCACAAGGAGAAGAATGACAGGGATGCACTGGGATAAAGTTTCCCCACGGCTTCAAAGGCACGAGAGCTCCGCACAACTTCCCCGGCCACCCACCGCGACCCGGCTGGGGGATCCCATTCCAGGGAAACCCGGGAACACTTCCCCATCAAGGCAGCAACAGGAGCTCCTGTTCCCCTCCTGAGGCGCCAGGTGAAGGTTGGATCAGTGAAAGGCAGCTCCATAAAAGCTCCTTTATGGACAGCCCCTCCTCATCCCCCAGGAGCGGCAGCTCCCGGATCACCAGAGCGGGTTCGGTTTCCCAGCCGAGGGTGTGGAGGTGAAGGGCACCCACCTCTGGTCCCCTCTGTTCCTGCCAGTCCCACCCCAATCTGTGGGATACAGGGAATGTGGGCCCTCTGTAACTGCCGGTGTGTCTGTTTTCCCGGCTGGATGAGAGACTGCAGTTACAGGGAAGGAATCTCGGGAAGGAGATCCTGGTTCCCACAGCACAGCCCCGCTCCAGGGAGGGTGGGCTGGGGGCAGCCTGAGGGTGCTCAGGAGGGGCCAGAGGCTCCAGCTGCGTCTTGGAGGAATAAAACCCAATGGAAACACGTTCCTGGCCCAGTGCAAGGTCCCTTGGGATGAGATTCTCCATGGAGTCCTGGGAGTGGCTCCTTATTCTGCCAAAAAAACTCCACCAGACCAGGCTGGAGTCACTCCTCACCCCTGGAAGTGTCCAAGGCCAGCTTGGAGCGCCCTGGGATGGTGGAAGGTGTCCCTGCCCGTGGCAGGGGATGGGAATGAGAGAATCTTTGGAGTCCCCTCCAACCCAAACCATTCCCTGATTCCGTGACTATTATGGGAAAGGTCTCTCCCACCTCACCACCTCCTGCCCCGACACCCCCACCCGCCCCGTGCCCTGCCCACACGACGTCCCGAGCAACTCAACACCCGACCACGAGCTCCCAAACCCCTCTCCTCGCTCGCCAGCTCCTCGTTTCCTCCCTTTATTCCCTTTGTCTGAAAGGCTCCCAGTGACAGAGGATTTGATTGTTTGTTTGCTTTTATTGTTCCAGAGGGCCGAGTGTCGACAGGCTCCACAATTCCCAGCGCCCAGAAACCCCAGCAGCGCTCCCCGCCGCCCAGAAGTGCTAACAGGACGTGTTTGCACCCCGGGTTTTTTTTTGTTTGGGGAGCATCCAGGCACTTTTAAGTCCTCTCCATGCCACTGCATCCCTCCTGGATGGAGAGTGATGGCTCTGGAGCCTGAGCAGCCGAAGGGGAGAGGGATCCATGTGATTTTAATGGGATTGAACCACAAAAGGCTGGGTTGAAAGCAACACCAAGACCAGTTTAAACCCAGGCAGGAAAAATCAGAGTTGAGGCTCCAAATCTGCTCTGAGCTCCTGCTTTTGTGTTTCCTGCCCTCTTCCCATCCCTTTTCCGCAGAGCACAGCGAGAGGCAGCTTGGATTTCCAGCCCAAACTTTGGAGGATCCTTCCCTTTGTGAGTCAGGCAGTTAACACTGATTTAAAAACAAATAAACCACTCCATGTGCCCTTCTCCAACACTGCTGGGATTTGGGCACTGAGGAAAAAAAATAAAACAAAATAGTGCCCTGGGCCTGACAAGGAAGAAACGGAGTGGTTTGGCCAAGGTTCTGGAATGTTCCTCCTGGAGCGCCGGGCTGGCCGCAGCCCGAGGGATCCCTGCCGGCTCCCCGGGCAGTGCCTGCCCAACAACCCATGGCTGGGCACGTGGATCCACGCTGGGGGCAGGAAAAATGGATGCACAGATCATCTCTGATGGGTCTCCAACGTAGAGCAGCGTTCCCGACGGGAATTCCGGGAAGTGAGAGCAGTGCCGGGGTGTGGGACACCTGGAAGAGCAGGGCCATGGGCTGGAGCTCAGCCTGAACTTCAGGAGGTCCCAAAAGAGTTCCCCAACCATCTCTTGCACTTCTTAGATGTCTCCTAACCACCCGGGGACAGCTTTTGACCCAGATCCAGTTGGTTTTCCAGGGAAAGCTCCTCATTTTGGTGTCACTACCTGGGGGCCACACGTGAACACCAAGGCACAAGGATCAGGTGATTTTGGGAGCAGGAAATAAAGCCAAAAAGGGTCCCTCATTGAACACCTGCGGGTTTGGGTTTGATAGTTTTGGTTTCCCTCCATCCTCTTTCTGTTCCTTCACCTCTCCCAAGTTTTTTTAGGGAGCCATGGGGTGGGAGTGGGATGGATGGAGACAGTACTTTAATGGGGAATGGTTCCTTCTCCAAACGGAAAAAGCAACAGGAAAAGAGGAAACGGCCTCAAGTTGTGCCACGGGAGGTTCAGGTTGGGTATTGGGGAAGATTTCTTCATGGAGAGGATTGTCCAGCCCTTTAACTCAATCAGTCTGTAACCTCACAGATTTCCAAAGGTAAATTAATTCCAATTATGGATTGAGAACACAATTCCAGGCATTTCTGGAGAGAGAGATTCAATGTTCAGGTGGTTTCTTTGTCTTAATGAAATTATTTACTTCCTCCTGCTGATGACCTTGGAGAGGACACTCAGCCACCCCTGAGGTCCACCAGGAATTAACTGCAGCTTTGGCTTCCCCAGGCAACCTGGCATTCAGGAAAGCCAGGATAATTTGGGTTTCTGGAAGCAGAGAGGTGGGACAGAGGATGAAGGTGAAAATATTAATATTAATAACAATAATACCAACTTCTGGGAAGCTGATGTGGTTATGGACGCCTAGAGAAGCCTCCATCACACTCAGGGGTGTTAGGAAATGAAATATCCTTTAATTAGCAGTAATTAGCTCAGCTGGAAGTCAGGCACCTGCCCTTGCTGCTCCCCATTATCTCCTCAGACTCTTCAGGGCTTCGTGTTTGCACAAGAAGCAGCAAAACGGGCGCTTCTCTGGCCTGTGGGCACCACCTTAATGAAGGTGATTAATAACGCTGGATAAATGATCCAGGAGGTATCAGCCGGTGTAAGGAGCTTGGAGAGGAGCCACTGGAGCAATTAAGAGCCTGGAGATAGGATCTGAACAGCAAAATCCTGGATTTAGGGGTAATGATCCAACCGGCTCCAACCTCTCTCTCCTTGCTGGGAAATGAGGAATTAGGGCTGACATTGGGACCTGTGTCTTCACACCTCTGTTTCCTGAGTGCTCCAGGTGTTTGCCAGGAAAGATTCGCGGAATTCTGGAATTCAGCATTTCCCTTGGCACGTTTAGGAGCTGCAGGCAGGGATCCAGAGCTGGAAAAGGGCTTTGGATCACCGGGCTGGACAGGACAGAGTGGCAGAAGCCACAGAAAAAATGGTGAAAGAATTTAAGAATTTAAGCCAGGACAGGATCCACAGGAGTGAAGGATGCAGGAAAACAGGGAGAACTGGAGAGGTTGATGGTTGGTTGATGATCTGGGAGATGTTTCCCAGCCTGAGTGATTCTGTGCTGATTATAAATTTAAAAAGATGCAAAATTCCAATGTTGTCTTTCCGTGGCAAAAATGTCCCCTGCAAAGGGCCCTAAACAGTGAAGGGGAGCAGAAACCCAAAAGTACAACCTGGCTTCTCCAAATCGTGGAATGGGCTGGGTTGGGAGCCATGGAGATCATCCAGTCCCAACCCTCTGGGATGGACAGGGACAGCTCCCACTGTCCCAGGGGGATCCAAGCCCCAGGGTCCAGCCTGGCCTGGGACACTTCCAGGGGTCCAGGGGCAGCCACAGCTTCCCTGGACAAAACCCAGCACTCAGATCCCTCTTTGGCCGGAGCAGGAGGAGAGAATTCCAAGACCTGGAATTCAGAGTTCAGCTCAGAACTTGAGCTCTGAGGCTGGGCAAGGCAGTGGGGGAGCGGGGCTGGAGCCAAGGGAACAATTTGGAGATGAAAAGCAGCGACTGAAACGAGCTGAAAACCCCTCGTGAGTCACCTTTTCATCCCTGCCCTCCTGCATCCAGTGACTAACGTGGCAACAAAGCCGTGGGAGCTGCTCTCCCAGCAGAAAGCCTGGAGACACAAGCAGGGACATGCGGGAGGAGACACCTCGGCGGGAGAGCTGGGTTTAATTGATCATCCCCTCCGTGTGGTTCTCAGCTCCTGCTCTATCTCCCAGCAAAACCAGCTGGCAAGGATCAGCCAAACCAGTTTGCTGAGCAGGATGGCTCTGGGCTCACCCAAAGTCTTGTTTTCGCTCTGCTCCCCAAACGTCTCCTGACTTTGCAGGGCTGGGGAGACACATTTAGCTGTAAAATGCAAAAACAAGTTAAAAAAAACAACCCTGAGCTCCCTGCCTCGTGGGAATGAACCTTCAGGGCATCCTGGACACTGGCATGGACTGACTGGAGGGACTGGCTGCACCTTCCCACCACCAAAATGACAAATGACAGAGCTGAGAGGCGGCCAGAGCCACCAGTGTCACACCAAGGGGACCTTTGGCCCAAATTCCCAAAGGCTTTCCCTCAGCCCCCACCTGGGCATGGAAGCCTGGAGCACATGGAAGCAGTATGGGACAGGGATGCATCTCATGGGAGGTGCTCAGTGGAAAGAGATCCCTCAAAATTGTGTCCAACTCCTTCCCTTTCCCAGGAAACCCCCAAATCCCACCCTGGGCACCCCTGGGGGCGCTGCCCCAACGCTCCTGGAGTTCCATCAGCCTCGGGAATGTGCCCATGCCCTGGGGAGCTGTTCCAGCGCCTGACACAAGGACACAATTTCAGAGCTCCTAGTGCCCCTAGAGCAGCCGAGAACCCAGCCAGAGGGGGTTCCCAACACCTGATTTATCAGCTGGTATTTGATAAGAAGCCAGGCTGGATGCCCACCATTCCAGCACCACTGGAGCTCTCAGAGTGACCTCACACTGGCTGCTCCCTCCAAGGGAGCAGGTGGTTCCTTAAATCCAGGCACGGAGCCCAGGAATCCAGGCTGCTGGGATGTGAGGCTCAGGGATGAGCTCACGCTGCAGCTTTGCTCCTCTGTTTGGTTCTTATTTTTAGATAAAAAGGTGCAGGGCTGGAGAAAACGGGAACAACTGGGGACTGCACACTGGGCAGGAGAGAGAGGAAACCTGGGAGAAGTTAGGGATGCCCCTGGATCCCTGGCAGTGTCCCAGGCCAGGTTGGACACTGGGGCTCGGAGCACCCTGGGATAGTGGGAGGTGTCTCTGCCCATGGCAGGGTGGAATGGGATGGGATTTAAGGTCTCTTCCCACCCAAATCATTCCGTGACTCCATCACGGAGCAGGGATGGAAGGGAATTGTGCTCCCAAGGGGATCATTCCATTATTAAGTGTCTCTACCAGGGCTAATAAGAGAGAAATGAACACATTGGAGGGAGACTTCCCATTCCCAGCTGGCTGGGGTCCAGCAGGATCCCACAATAACCACAGCTGGATCCCCACACAGGGAAAACACACAACAAAGCACTTCCCATGGGATGAGCAGTAGCAGAGTCATGGAATGGGTTGTGTTGGATGGGACCTTAAATTCATCCCATTCCTTGGGAGGTTCCCACTCCCAGGTGAACCATGGAATGGTTTGGGTTGGATCTTAAACCCCATCCCATTCCACCTCATCCATGGCAGGGACACCTCCCACTGTCCCAGGTGGATCCAAGCCCCAGTGTCCAGCCTGGCCTTGGGCACTGCCAGGGATCCAGGGGCAGCCACAGCTGGGAATGCTCTGGGAATTCCAGCCCAGCCAGGAATTCCTTGCCAAGATCCCACCTAAGCCTGACCTTTCCTGTCTTAACCCCACTGATGGGGTTTGAGGAGCTGATGCTGAAACTCAAACCCACCCAGTCTGCATAAAGCAAAGCAGAAAAATCTGGGGGGACAAGAGTGGAACCTCCCTGTCCCCATCCCTTGGACACCCAGGTGCCTCAGCCCAGGTGGGTTCCCACCTGCCTCGGTCCAAACATCCCTCGGAGCTCAGGCTGGCACTTGCAGAGGAAACTCAGCGCTCGGGATTTGGAACTCACAGGACAGAAGGACAAGCTGGGAGGAGGGAGCTCTCATCACTGAACACGTTCCCTCCCTGGAGCCCAGAGTGAAATTCCTCAAGTGCTGGATGCAGATTTTCCTTGGAAGGCGGCCACGAGTGCTGATCTGGCTTCTAGGAGAGATCAGCGTGGCCAGGGACTGCAGGGACCTCAGAGACCAGCACAAAACCCTCCCCTTGCACCAATGTCCTCACAACAAATGCATGAAAACCAAAAATTAAAACACTTCCAGCTGTGGGGAAAACAGGGAATGATTCCACGTGCGGGCTTGGGAACGACCTGAGAGCACCTGGAGATCTCCAGTGGTCCAGTTTGGACATTCAGGGGTGTTCGGTGAAGATCCAGAGGAGCTGATTATTTTCAAATTTCAGCAAGGGACTAAATGGGACCAAATTTATTTCAGATTTCTAAAATACAGCACCGAGTGTGCAAGAGCAACATTTAAACTGGAAGGGGGAAAAGCAAACATTCCTTCCTTGTAAAACCTGAAATATCCTACAGAATGACTTGAGATGGGAGTGCGTTTCCTTTAAGACTTCATTAAGGGCATTTATGGATTTAGAATTGTCCCAGAATAGGAAATCGAGCCCCATTTTACATTTCTGCCCACTCAAAATAGGGATTTTGATTCTTTGGGCTCAACTCTTCCTCTTTTCCAGACGAGGATGGAATTACTCCTATTTCATTGGGCACAAGGGGAAAACCAGGATTTTGATGTACAAAACTTGAGTCTGCTGCTCTGAACAAGGACAAACTTTGATGCCTTTATACCTTTATACAGTGACATCTTTTTAGGGTTTATTTCCCACTACAAGGATCTGCACCAAGGCACAAACCAAGTCACCACATTTTCCTATCACTTCATATTTTATTAATTTTGGTCACTCCCATAATCATCCCCCATTGCAGCGAAAATTTTCTCGGATTTACAAATGTTCTGCAACAGCTCCTACTGAAATATGTTGGAAAGGGAAATCTCTTTAATTTCCCTACTTTGGTGAATTTTTGCCCATTTTTCTTCCCTCCTCCCCCCAGCTGGGTCATTCCATTTAAACCAACACTGATGTGATATTTCACAGAACCATGGAATGGTTTGAGTTGGAAGGGACCTTAAATCTCATCCCACTCCATCCCCTGCCATGGACAGCCCCTTCCACTAGCCCAGCCTCAATGTGCAACCTGGCCTTGGACACTTCCAGGGATCAGGGAGAGCCACAGCTGCTCTGGGAGGCCTTGGGCTCCATCCCAGTCCCTCCCCACCCTCACAGAGAGCAATTCCATCCCAATATCCCATTTAATCTACTCTGCTTCAGTTTAATTTCATGGCTTAAAAGAGAAAGAATGTCAAGTCCAACAAGAAAAATTTCAAGACAACATGAAGAACAATCAGAGACCTTCACCCATGACCTTCCCACCTCTCCCTGCTCCCAGCTGGAGCTGCAGTCCAACAAGAAGTGCTGGGAGCATTCAAAGGTCTGGTGGCCACAGAGAGCCTTGCTTGGATGGGGTCTGGTGACACATTCCAACATGCCACCAGATCAGGTCATGGACAGGAGCAGGGAGGGGGAACTGCCTCATCTTTCCATGCCACTGGATAAGTCAGGGATGGGTCAGCTCTTCCCCAAGATCTGTACAACACCTTGGTTTTCCCCTCATCAATCATCATCCATTATCCAGGAGATCCAGGACTTCCCATCCTCACCTGGCACCTGTGTCTCCCCTTTCTCCCTGCATATTCACAGAATCCTGGAACAGTTTGGGTGGGAAGGGATCTCAAAGCCCACCCAGTGCCACCCCTTCCATGTGCCACACTCCCATTGTCCCAGGGTCCTTCAATCTGCTCCTTGTCCAACCTGGCCTTGAGATTCAGAGGGGCTGCTGCTTTTAAATGCAAGAACAAAACCTGGGAGCAAGAACAATGTTCTTAAATGCAAGAACAAAACTCCTGGAACAAAGACAAAACCTCCATGTCCAAGGACATCCATTGGACAGAGGAGGAAGGACCAAGGAGGCTCCTGCTCCTCCTCCTCCTCCTCCTCCTCACCTGAGCTGGGTCCCTTTGGCTGCTTTTTGCACTCATGAACCACACGAACGTTTCACTGGCTCGACCTCACTGAGACATTTTCAGGCTTTTCACTCTTCCAAGAGCACCAGGTTTCCTCTCCAAAACCCCCACATTCATGGGCTGGAGCTTGGAAAAGGCCCAGGGCCTCCACATTCCCTCATACCCAGGAGGCCGCGAGCGCGTCGAGCGCCGCAGTCAATAAAGCGCCAAGGAGCTAATGAAGATAAAAGTGTCAACGCAGCCTGGTGATAACGCACACCTCTCCCATGGAGCTGCTGGGACCGTTTTTGCACACAAATTTGGCAGTTCCTGGCAGGCCCGGGCCCGAAAAGCGGCGTCCTGATGTTATTAAAGTTAACACAAGTGTCGTGGGATGACAGATGGCTCCCCGCACATCAATTGGATTCTGAGGAGTTCTCAAACCCTGGCGGGTTGAAAGCAGCTCCAGCACGAATCAGAGGCAGGGGCAAGATCATCGATACAAGGGATTATGCAGATTTAAGAAATACCCTCGGCACCCGAAAGTTTTCAGAATGCAAACAACGTCAACCCCGCGAACAAGAGGCACTGCATCATGATGGCAGCAGGGACAAAGCCAGGGGGGTTTAACAGACAAAAAAAGATTGTTTTAATAGGAGAGAAGCATCAGTCATTGAGTCTTACTTCATTCAGACTTTCCCTCCAACCCATCCATCTTCAGTGCCAAGAGATGACAGGACCACCTCACTTTTCCCCCCGGCCTAGTGTATCAATAATGCCCATTTCTCCCCAAACAAATGACTCCCCAGAATGGCCCTTTTCCCAAAATTGGCTGCCAAGCCCCACAAAGGCCTCAGTACCTGCTATGGTCAACTTGGCTCCAACAGGGCCCCCTCCAGAGGTGGCCACCAATGGGTGGAGCCTTCCCCAACCGTCTTCCCCAAGAGCCACTTTTGTCATTGCTGGCCGGGGAGCATCTGCGGAAGAGGGGACCGGGGCGGGGGGGTGGCCGAGGGACACAGAGAGGGGACACAGAGAGGGGACACAAACGGGCACGGACACAGGGGAATGCAAATTCCTCCGCCCTCGCAAACGCCTCCGTGGGCATTCTCTGGGAACAAAGGTCCCCGAGGCGGGCGGGCTCTGCATCACTGCTCTCTCTGTTCCCAGCACCTGCTCGGCACCGGCCGCGGTCCCTCCGCCAAGGAGCCAAGGGCAGCACAATGGCCCCGTTGGCCAGGGTCAGGCCTGGCTTTCTTCCTCGCCCCCTTCCACCAGCCCTTTTCACCTCCACCATCTCCAGGAGCGCTCGGCGAGGAGATGGCTTCGAGCGACGAGAGGAGGAGGAGGAGGAGGAGGAGGGGGGAAATATAGGTCTCTGGCGTAAATCACTGACGCCGTTTCCCCTCCTCTCCCTTCCCTTAAGACCTGATGGTCTTCAGTCACACATCTTAAAAGCAAAACAAAAAACAAAAACACAAAGACTTACTTGTCTCAAGTCGATGAAGGCCAACTGCAGCGTGTCCCCTTGGAACCCAGGCACTGGGCCGGATCTGGCAAACTCTGTGGGAAAGAAAAGAGGATAAAAAGCGCCTTTAACTAACCATGGACAGGGAGATTGGCAGACGGATGACAGGGAAGACAAGAGAGGCTGGGGGAGAGGAGGACCGCGCTTCTAAGGAGTCATGTCTCCCTCCCTTCAGCGTCTTTGTTCGCCCTTCAAAATTCGTGTCATCAAAACACCATTAATTCCACCGTCCTGACAGCAAGGAAACTGTACTAATTCGACCTGAAATTTATTCCCATGAGCCGCACTGGGCTTCAGAGTATTTGTTTTGTGAACGGACAAACAACTCGCCCAGAAGAAAGGGGGGGATGGGGGTGGAAAAGTTTTTCCTCTCAACACAATAAAATCTTCAGCTGTGAAACTCTTTTCAGTTCCGAAAGCTATTTATATTTTAGGGCGCTGAAGGAATTTTCTAATTTCACGCCTGTCACCAGGCTCCATGAGCATTCATCAAAAAAATATGCCCGGCCGCGTCATTAATTATCAGGCAGCAGATTATTTGCATGATCTGGTGATGGCGCCTCTTGGTCAGCCCAAACGCAGAGACCCGCGGCCATTGGGTGGCATTTTTATTTCTGGTGGATGAAGACATCTGACAACTGAATAACGTTGGCTTCTAAAGCGAAGAGAATATTTCCAAGGCCACATTTATCTCCTTCCAGCCTAATCTGGCCAAAATTTCATACTTTGGTTGTTCATTTTTCTCCTAATCCATTCTTTAAGCTGAACCTAAAACCGCTGAAGGGGCTTGAATGGATCCATCTTAGAGGACCTTGGTTCTTCCATGGCATTTAGCAGCTTTTCCTTGGGAATACTCATGAAGCCGACGCCTGCACGCATCACAGGGTGTCTTTTGAGGTCGGTTCTGCCCAACTTCACTTCATTTTCACCCTCTGCAGTTACAGCTTCATCTCCTCCCTCCTCACAGCCTCTCGGCACTGAGGGGACCTGGGTTGTGAGGCCACAACTCGACGCCACCAAAGGCTCGAGGGGCAGCACCTGCCTGGGGTTGAGTTGCGCGGCTCCTGCAGGCACTGGAGGTGCTGGAGGAATGAAATGTTTTCTTGGGATGAAGCCAGGTGTGATGGCAAAAACGGAGAAAGGAAAAGAAATATACACCAAATACAGATTTTTCAGTTGCATGGCCCATTATCGCCCATCTATCCCAGTTTTCACCCTACAGGGACCTTCCAACAGCTCCTAAAGCTCCACAGAGATGAGGATCAGGGATGGCTGGGCAATATGGAAGGAGGATTTTGCCTTTCGTCTCCATGACTAATCAGAGGCACCAATGGACAAAGCGATTTCATGTCAGGTGGTCTTCGCCTTGAACACTTGTCCTCCCAAAAGTTTTCCCATTTCCAAGCCAAGGGCACAAAATCAGGAACATAAATCATCACACTCCCATTTCCAAAGCTTTCCTAGAGCAGCCCAATCACGGAGCAGCCCCTTGGCTCTAACAAGAAGAGATTAATGAGTGAAACACCAGGACTCAGTCCTGTCCCTCAACCGCCTCATTTCGGGGAAGCAAAGCAGGGTTATTAATCAGCTCCCTTGCTCCACCTTCCATTAAAACCTTGGGATGGAGAACATCCTTCAAGCCAGACACAGGCACCTCCAGGGGCACAGGGGACACTTCTCAGACTCTGCTTTTTAATAGTCTCAGATGCCAGAAGAGCTTTGAGATTGAAACCATCGCTCATCTTTGCAGTGATCACTCAAGTGACAACCGCTGCAGGACAGGAGCAAACACGGCTGGGAAATCATTGCTTTTATCTGAAGTTATGAGTCAAAGGGAGTGATAAACAAATAAAAACAGAAATTATGGATGTGACTGTTCATGTTTCAATTTTGGATAGAAAAAGCTCAAACCAAAGTCAGCAGGAATAATCCATGGTTGTGCCTTTGGAGTTTTGCACAGGATGGGACTGGGATGAACATGAAGTTCTTCCCCTTCCCTGTGAGGGTGGGCAGGCCCTGGCACAGGGTGCCCAGAGAAGCTGTGGCTGCCCCTGGATCCCTGGAAATGTCCCAGGCCAGGTTGGACATTGGGGACTTGGAGCACCCTGGGACAGTGGACGGTGTCCCTGCCCATGGCAGAACATGGAACTGGATGATCCTGAAGGTCCCTCCATCCCAAACCATTCCATGATTCCCTGAGATCAGAGCTGCTCAGCTCCAGCCAATTCCACTGACCAATCCCACAATATTCCGTGTGCAAAGAGCCCAAAGTGACTTCACATGTGTCCCTCAAAAACTGTTTTAATTAATCCTAACTGCGAAGGCATTTTAATGTACTTTGCTGTAAAATTTGACTGCAGCCTGCCCAAGCCAGCAGGGAGGGAGGATCAACCAAACCCTCTGACTCTGATCTGCAAGGGATAAATCATCTTTACACATTCCCTCTACACCCCACTGTCCCATCTGGAACAATTATCCCAAAAGCCACATCAATCCTAAAACACTTTGGAAAAGCACAATACCTGAGAAACTAAAAATGTTCAGAAGTGAGAAATGGTGCTTGAGCACCTTCTCAAGGGGTGAAACTCCTCTGGGTGGCTCAGGGTTGGAGATGTCCCTGGGCTGAGGAAATCAACCATGATGTCCTACCCTCCAAGGATGGGGTCACCTCATGTTCCTGATTACATTTGGAGAAATCCTGGAAAAGAAACCCTGGAAGGACTGCGAGGAAAACGAGTTTCTATTTTGGATCAAGGGCCTCACAGCTGTTCAGCAGCTATTTAGGAGCACACACGGAGTTGGGAAATTTAAGATCTTCCCCAAAGCATGAACTTCAAATCCTCATGAGAAAATGCCTGTGATTGTGAATGTTCTCACAAGGCTGGTGAATTTATCACCGCTGTCGGCTGCTTGTGAGAAACCCAAGGCAGATTCCATTCCAAGCCAGATTTCATCCCAAGGCAGATTTCATCCCAAAACAGATTTTACCCCAAGACAGACTTCATCCCAAAAGAGATTTCATCTCAAGACAGATTTCATCCAAGAGAGATTTAATCCCAGGACACGGCTGCTCCTTAGCAGCTCACCTTTAGCTGTCTCTGCCCATTGTCCCTTCCCACAGTTCCCTGCCCATGGACGGGTTGGAACTGGATGGCCTTTAAGGTATTTCCCATCCCAAACTGGATGGCCTTTAAGATATTTTCCATCCTGAACTGGATGACCTTTAAGGTATTTTCCATCCTGAACTGGATGGCTTTGAAGGTCTTTTCCATCCCAAACCAGTCAGTGATTCCTAATGAACCAACTGGAGGAAGGCTGGGAGAGTTATGGAGTGACGCTGCCCTTCAAAACTTAGGATGGTCACACACTGAGCCAACACTGATTTAAGCTGCAATTTTCACCAAAATACTGAATAAATAATGCTCTGGAACCTTCTAGAGAAAGGTGACCCTGCCCATGGCTGGAACAAGATGGCCTTGAAGGTCCCTTCCATCCCAAGCCAATCTGTGATTCCTAAGGAAGCTACTGGATGAAGCCAGGAGAGTTACGGAGTGACACTTGAAAACTTGGGATGGTGACACAGTGAGCCAACACAATTGAACAGCAATTCTCATCAAAAGATTCATCAACACTGAATTAACAAAGCTCTGGAACCTTCTAGTGCAAGGGGTCCCTGCCCATGGCTGGAATGAGATCGTCTTTAATGTCCTTTCCAACTCAAATCCTACAATTCCGGGATTCTATGATTGACATCCAAGAAATGCAATGACATCCAAGCTGATATTCCCTGTGTCCCAGAAGAAATAATGTAGGAGCTGATATTCTTTGTGTCCAAGGAGAAATAATGTAAAAGCTGATAATCTTTGTGTCCAAGGAGAAATAATGTAAAAGCTGATATTCCTTGTGTTCCAGAAGGAATGATGTAGGAGCTGATATTTTTCATATCGCAGAAGAAACGAGAACAGGAATTCGCCTCAGACACTCAGAAAAGCTGCAGAGGAATGAATGCAATGTTTCCCCTGGGCTGCTGGAGAAGGAGCTGCACCTCCTGTAATCGCAGGTCACACTTTACATACCAATGCCACCAACCCATTCTGAAGGAGGAATGAACAAAGTCTCAGAGCAAAAAAGGGCAAACAAAGAGGAGAGCGGAGCTTTAGAGGAGAGACACAGCCAGTTCTTCTTGGGTTTAATCTCCTCAAGCAGATTTCAGGATAATTTCCTCGGAACAACCGAGCGCAGTGTTGGCCTCAGTACTGTCGGATTCGTTTATTGTTCTGTCTTCACGACCAAGGCAAGTGGCAAACATAGCAAGCAACCTACAGAGCAGCCCCTTGAGCAGAAAATCACCGGAGAATAGAGCAGATCAGTATGCGGCTGTTTGTACAAAGCATTTAGCCAGGCTAAAGGTTTGAGGGGTTTGTGTTCAGGCCAAAAAAGTAATGTCTTTGCAAGGCCTACAGGCCTGGGCCACCCAGGGCAGGTCACAGGGGGACTCCAACCTCTCTTCCAAAACATTTCACTGATGAAAGAATCAAGGAACAGGAACCGTTAAGCCCTTTACAATGGACAAAGAATAAAGAGTTCAAAGGCACGGCAGAAAAGAGACATCCACTGTAAATTAATTAATTACAGCCAACGGGGGGATCTCCCTGTGCCCCTGGTGCGGCTGCGCACGCGGGGACAGGGCCTTGCATGGATTGAGAGGTAAAAATGGACACAGATGGTGATTTCATCCCTCAAAAACATCATCTGAGGGGCAGATTTCCTCGGAATTACGTGGGATTTGTGATGGCACCTCCGGGATGGAGGCTGAAGCAGCTCCCAGGGAAGGGAACGTGGATCAATCTGCTCACGGCCACAGATAACATCTGGGTAATCAACCATCTCAGGATTCCTCAAGGAAGGATGGAGATCTTGAAGTCATCTTCCTTGGATAAAACCTTGGAAGGCCATCCTGCAAAAACCAAGTGATGGGATCTCCTTGGATAAAGCCTTGGAAGGTTGTCCTGGAAAAGCCAAGCGATGGGAACTCCTTGGATAAAGCCTTGGAAGGCCATCCTGGAAAAGCCAAGTGATGGGACCTCCTTGGATAAAGCCTTGGAAGGCCATCCTAGAAAGGTCAAGTGATGGGACCTCCTTGGATAAAGCCTTGGAAGGTTGTCCTAGAAAAACCAAGTGATGGGACCTCCTTGGATAAAGCCTTGGAAGGCTGTCCTGGAAAAGCCAAGTGATGGGATCTCCTTGGATAAAGCCTTGGAAGGCTGTCTAGGAAAGGTCAAGTGATGGGATCTCCTTGGATAAAGCCTTGGAAGGCCATCCTGGAAAGGCCAGGTGATGGGACCTCCTGTTCTGTATCCCCAGGGACAAAGTGACACCTTGAGCACACTGAGGCTGAAGAACAAATCCATGGACTCTGGAGAAGCTCACAGGTGGGAAAAAGTGAGAAATGCTGGGGAGGAATGGAGGCAAGAGGAACAGAGAGAAGATCCCAATTCCCACCCTGAGCTTCTCCTTCACCCAGTTTCCATACTGAACTTCTCCTTCTCCCACACCATTCCCACACAACCCCACTCTGAAGCTGTTCCCCATTACAGCCCGAGCTCTCAGAGCTCATTCCCATCTGGGTAATTTCAGAGAGCTGTGGGAAGAGGGAGGAGTCACCCAAAACACTCTGAACTGGGTCAGATTAAAGAGAAACTTCTCTCCCTCCCCATCAAACGTTCCTCTGATGGAACAAAGATGGGCCTGGAGTGCTGTCACTGCACAGAAAGGAGCGGTCCCCGCCATGGGACACTGGCAGGGCTGAGGAGCACCCACAGCCCCAGGGAGGGACTCCCCAGGGACTGACCACGAGATGCTTTCCATGCTGAAGAGAAGGAAACTCTTTAGAACGATGTTGGAGATGCATGCCAAGAAATTTGGAACAGAATCCATAGAATTCTGACTTAAGAGTTGGGTCAGGGATCTCCACAGGTTCCCAGACCCGAACCCAAGGTGTTCAGTGGGTGTGTCCTGGCAGATGAGAAGTTCTCAGATCATTCAACACCAACACCAGCAAACGTGAACCATGTCCATCCCACCATTAGCTCGAAAAGTTGTGGAATTTCCATCCCTGGAACTGTCCAAGGCCAGGTTAGGGATCCAGCTTGGCCTTCCAGGGATCCAGGGGCAGCCACAGCTTCTCTGGGCACCCCTCCCAGCCAGGAATTCCCAATATCCCACCCATCCCTGCCCTCTGGCAGTGGGGAGCCATTCTCTGTGTCCTGGAGCAGAGCCCGACCCCCCGGCTGTGCCCTCCTGGCAGGAGCTGTGCAGAGCCACAAGGGCCCCTGAGCCTCCTTTGCTCCAGGCTGAGCCCTTCCCAGCTCCCTCAGGGATTCTGCAGCCCCTTCCCAGCTCCCTCAGGGATTCTGCAGCCCCTTCCCAGCTCCCTCAGGGATTCTGCAGCCCCTTCCCAGCTCCCTCAGGGATTCTGCAGCCCTTTCCCAGCTCCCTCAGGGATTCTCCAGCACCTTCCCAGCTCTGTTCCCTGCCCTGGCCACGCTGCAGCCCCTCCAGGGCTTTCATCTTGTAAGTGGCCTGAAAGAAGAACTGAGAAGTTAAGAGAATTCAGAAGAATTCTGAATGGGGATTCAGAAGAATTGAGTTTTTCTGGCCCTGCATTGGCTTTCTTGGGCCATGTTTCTGTCATGTGGAGGGGTGCAGGGTCTGAGCTGAGTTTGCTGTTTCAATTATGGGACTTTCCAGAATTTTATTTCCTAGTGCACTTTAAATTTGGATGTGCATCACAATTCAGCCGCTGTCTGTTTATTGAACAAATACTTCTCATTTGTCAGATTTGTATGATAATTTCTGGGATGCTGTGAAATTTGGGACCACATCTTAAGCGCTATTTTTAATTTAGAGACAGTCGTGCCTGTGTTTGCCCTCCACAACATGAGAGAGTTCACATGGGAAGACAAAACATGTATAATTGGCATTTCTGAGCCAACTGCTGACTGCAGCCAATTAGCTGAGAAGTGACAATTTGTGACTACTGCAGGAAGGCAGCATAGTGTTGGAATGTAAATTGATTTTCATTTCAGAATAAGTTCAGGAGTGAAGCAGGTTTTATGTTTGCACGGTAGTGAGTATTTGTGCCATAAAGCTCAATTGCTCAGTTAATATTGCAGCAGGTGAGGAGTAAGTCATTAATCTCTTTCATCCTTCACACAGGAGCAGAGTGACTTGGAGTAGTAGGTGTGAAAATCAAATTTGAGTGAGGATTAAATTTTTGCTTGTTGTAGAATGAAAATGTGAGCATGGGAACCTCTTCAGCAGCACCAAGTTCTCTCTGGTTTGGAGAAAGGTGGATTTGATGGGTGAACTGGTCCAGAGGAGGCCGTGGAGGTGCTTCAAGTGCTGGAGCCTCTCTGCTCTGGTGGCAGAATGAGAGCTGGAGGTGTTCAGCCTGGGGAAGAGAAAGCTCAAGCGGGAGCTCAGAGCCCCTTCCAGTGCTGCTTATGTCACACCAAAGCATCAAGTGCATTACAAACTCTCTGGGGTCTCCCTCCTCCAAATCATGCTCCACTTCAACTTGTTGTGTGTCAGAGTCTTTCAAGTTAAAATTAACTCCTGTTAAGATCCTTTCTTCTCTGAAACCTAAGGTTTAACTTTCCATTTAGAGAATATTTCCCTGTGGATCAGGTTAATTTTTCTACCTAACCTCCAAATTTGGGTCGAGTTTTGCTGTTCATTGAAAACAAAGATCAGTGATGCCTCTGCAAGAGAATGTCCTTCTGCTTCCGTGGTGTGCTTGGGGTAGGGATTCACCTAAAAGCTGTTGGATGGGGCTTGGAGCACCCTGGTCTGGTGGGAGATGTCCCTGCCCATGGCAGAGACTGGCATGAGATGGGCTGGAAGGTCCCTTCCAACCCAGCCCATTCTGTGGTTCTGGAGCAGCAGCTGGAGGCCAGCCGAGGTGTCCCAGGGCAGCTGCAATAACTTTTACCCCTCTTTAGTCAACAAATGGAGCTTCCAGTGCATCCACGAAACCAAGGGCAAGGATGCACCATGGAAACTTAAACTAACTAAATTTAGGGGTCTCCAAATAGATGTCTTTGTGTGCTTCAGTGTTTACAGTTCTGTTATGGACCTGATCAGGTAATAGTTTTTTGTTATTTATTATTAGCCACCTGCCTTGGTCAGCTGAACCACAGATGAGGTTTCCATTGAGTGTAAAGGGCTGATGTGAATGCCCCTGTGACCCTGGATTTGGGTATCATAATTTGTGTCTGAACCTCCCAAATCACCCACAGAGGTGAACAAACGCTTCCTCCTGGAAAGTGTTCCTTGGAACTGACATTGCTGAGATCGTTTAAGAGACACCTGCCTGGAAAGGGCTCATCTCAGGCTGCTGCTGTGTTTGCTCATCCCTCAGTGAGCAGGGTCAGCTCCAAAACCCCAGCTTCTGAAGGGTGTTTTTGAAAGGCTTTTTGCCCTTCATTCCTGTGATCTGCTGCCTTAATGACTTCCATGGCTCATTAAAGATGTTCACAGAACACAGGAAGCAGCAGCACATGGCAGGACTGAGGCCGTGTTCTGGTGGTGGAGCTGGATTGCTGTGTTGGCACATTCTTCCCCAGAACCTGGCAGCCAGGGCCCTAGGAGTTGGCTGAGTGCTCCTCTGGAGCGGAGAGCACCAGGAGCAGCGTGGGCTTTGGCCAGGAGTTCCATCAGAGCACAGAGTCCCACACTGTGTTTGTGTCTCAAGGAGAACTGGAACAGGCAATGACAATACTCCTGAGCAGAAGAGAAGTTTCCCCCCAGCATTATTCTAGAGGGCAGAATGAATGTTTTGATGACTTTGGCATCACTCAAGAATACTTAAAGTCCCTCTGTTTTATAGCAGGTCCTTTGACAAAGGCACAGGCACTCAGCATTCAGACCATGGCGTCCTGTAAGCATTGTCTGTATTTGCCAAGGTCAGATTGAATCCTTGCCTCTAAGCATAGGAAAAAAGAGACAAGACTGGAGTTTTGGGGAAAAAATAGAGGAGGATGTGTGTAAATGTCACCTGCAGCTTGTTTGGCTTGTGGCTTTCTCTCATTGGAAGCCTGTGGAACTCCCAGCTTTCCACTTTCCCCTGCTGCTTTTTGTTCGCTAACTTTAGTTCTGGGGCTAGATTGAAATAAAAAGCACAAAACAGCCCCAAACCCTCTAAATTTCTGTGTGGTCCTGTAGACTTTCAAAACACGAGTGCTGGAGCATTCTCCCACCTGCCAGGTGAGGTTAATGGATGTAGCAGTTGGACCTTTTGATATCTTCTGAATTCACAGCAAGCCCCAAGCTCTGGAAGCCAGATTCACATTGCGCTGTCTCTGTTGGGTCACTCTGGTTTCAGAAGTTAATTACAATTTTATTTTTCTTTCTTACACAGTTCTTTCTATTCTAGGAGCATGTCCTGTGCAAAATATAATTTTCAGTTTTTCTTTCTCTTTTTCTCATCCCTGATATGAAATAGGGACGAAAAGGAAGGCACTACTGGTGGGAATTTAGTCACTTTATATATTTGTGAAGAAAAACAGAAATATAATATGTCAATAATCTTGAGTTGTTACCAAGGTAAAAAAGTAGTGGAAACACTATCTTCTGTGGTTGTTGGTGTTTTCTCAAGTGTTTGGAGACCCACAATGTACCAAATTATGATATGAAATTGCCATACTTGAAATATTCCTCAGTACATTCACAGAATCCCAGAATAGTCTGGGTCGGAAATGACCTTAAAGTCCATCCCTGGGCAGGGACACCTCCCACTGTCCCAGGTGGATCCAAGCCCCAGTGTCCAGCCTGGCCTTGGGCACTGCCAGGGATCCAGGGGCAGCC
>JAWWMN010000208.1:71258658-71272879 GCA_035047745.1 Catamblyrhynchus diadema
GGGCTGGAATTCCCAGATTTGCTGGGGCTGCCCCTGGATCCCTGGCAGTGCCCAAGGCCAGGCTGGACACTGGGGCTGGGATCCCCCTGGGACAGTGGGAGGTGTCCCTGCCCATGGATGGGGTGCAATGGGATTGGGATGGGATTTAAGGTCCCTTCCAACCCAAACCATCCTGGGATTCTGGGAGATGGGAGCTGTATTTGGCTGAGGAGCCGCTGTGCGTGGAGGTTTGGGAATCTTCCAGAGGTGGAAATGTGTCCTCCTGAAGCCACTCCCCATGACCTCGTTCTCCTCTGGAATTCCTTCAGTCTTCACAGCTCCTCCACGTCTCAGCTGTGACTCCGAGCCGGGCAGTAAAAAAAGGAACGTTTCACTCGAAAATTGAAACATTTTGCTGAGCCTAATTAAAGCAACTCCTGATGATTATGTAAAGCCCTGTCCCAAGGCCTTCAAACGAGTTCCTCAGCGCCGGCTGCGCTCGAGCTCCGTGCCTAATCACCCCTGGAAGGAGCAGGAGCTGCGGGTGTTGAAAGGGAACAGCTCCAGCTTGGCCGGGGCACCCGGCGACCGCGAGCGTTGAAACTCGCAGGGAACACGAGCACGGCTTTGATCCCAACACAGCCCAAGCTTCCCCAGCTCGGGACTCACCGAGGGCGCTGAGCACACAACAGGCAAAGAAAGGAGGTTTGGAGAGACTTCAGAGCTTGTGACAGCGGTGTGGCAGCTGTCATCTCGTGGAAGCCTGGCTCCGTGGAATTCCCGGCACAGAAATGGGATCCAGGTCAGCACAATCCCTTCCCTCTCATCCCAAGAGCCTCTCTGGGTCCTTCAGATGCTTCCAAACTGGGTCACTCGTGGAGGGCAGCAGAAAAGGCTGAGATGCAGCCAAGGGAGTTTGGAAAGGATTTGGGGCCAATGGAAATCTTAGCACACTCATTTTCTCTCAGGACAATGTGGGGAGGGAGCTCCATGAAATTCCTGGCACAAAAATGGGATCCAGGTCAGCACAATCCCTTCCCTCTCATCTCAAGAACCTTCTTGGGTGCTTCAGTTTCCTCCAAACTGGTTCACTTGTGGAAGGCAGCAGAACAGGCTGAGATGCAGCCAAGGAAATGTGGAAAGGATTTGGGGCCGATGGAAATCTTGGCACGCTCCTCGTTTTTGCTCAGAAGGACAACGTGGAGATGGAGCTGCACAACTCACAGGGTAACAAACGTCACTTGAGGTGCCCTGGAATTCTTTTAAGCCAGGCTTGGGACATGGTCCAGAACTGTTAGAAACCTCTGAAAAACCAAGTGGGAGCTGCAGCAGTGGTGGATTTGGTTCACTGATAAAAGTGGGAATGCAAATGGGATAGTCCTGATTATAATTCCTCACAATCTTTAGTTCAGGTAGGGCAGCTTTTTGAGGAATAATGACTCTCCCAACCCCGTTAGGAACTTCAGTGGTATTAGGGAGTTCCTGCATGCTCAGATCCCTTCATCAGCTCTTGATTTTATTTTTAATATTAATTCATGCTGGTTTAACTGGACTGAGCAGGATTAGCAGCAGAACATCAGGAAAATGAGGGGTGGCTGGAGAAGCACCAAGTTATTCCTGAGGCTGGGCCAGGGCACGTGAAGGAGGGCAAGAACCTGGAACTGGAGCGTGCCAGTGGGAGAGAAGGGGAGGTGGGAGGAGGAGGTGGAGAAGGATGAGGAGAAGGAGGTGAAGGAGAAGGAGCAGGAGGAGGAACAAGAGGAGGAGGAGAAGCACTGGCTGAACATCTCATGACTGTGTCTGCGGCAATCAGAGAATCCCACAATGGCTTGGGTGGGAAGGACCTTAAATCCCATCCAGTGCCACACCTGCCATGGGCAGGGACACCTCCCACTGTCCCAGGGAGCTCCAAGCCCCATCCAACCCAGCTCTGAGCCATTTTAAACTCTCAGTTCAGCCTTGAACGGATCAGTTATTGATCCCCCTTCCCTGAAGATGAACAAGAGATCAAACAGGAGCTGCTGAGATGGGGAAACCAAGCTGCTCTCCATATGCCCGAGGAAAGGGCCCTCTATAAATAGCAGAGTGGGAAGCGAAGTCTCCTTTAGGAACATCGCTGATACAAAGTTGGGTTTGTTCCCAACTTCAGAAGTGAGAAGTAGGAGGAGGAATGAAAGCTGATTGCAATCTGATGGATGCAGCTCTCTTATCTCTGCGTTCCCAGAGCGGCTTCATGTGAAAGCAGCTTGGGAGCCCTGTGGAAAACACGAGCTGAGCTCCCACCCTGGCAGCTCCCCGGGCTCAGGGACCTCCTCAGGCCCAGCTCTGCTGGAAATCAACAGCTGAGCTCCAAAACCAGGCTGGGATTCCAGGAGATTCCAGCCCTCTGCTCCACCCTGTGCTTCCCGCTGTGTCCTCTCTACCCCAGAACCTCTCCCACATCCAAACAGCTCCAGGCTTTCCCAAAGTGACTCCCCAGGGAGGTTTGGAGGTACAGGCTCTGCAAAGCTCTCCTGGACTCTTCAGGAAGTCTGGTGGGAGCTGGAATGCCTCCCCAGGGAATGGGCACATTCCCAAGGCTGCCAGAGCTCCAGGAGAGTTTGGACAATGCTCCCAGGGACAGGGTGGGATTCTGGGGTCAGGTTCAGGAGTTGGCCTGATGATCCTGTTCATGGATTCTCCTCGTGGCAAGGGTTGGAATGAGATGATCTTTGAGGCTCCTCCCACCTCGAACCATTCCAGAATTCCATGATCCTTGTGGGTCCAACTCAGGACATCCTGCCCAAGATTCCCACTGCTCCACATGGAAAACATTTTAGGGAGAGAGCTCCTGGGTCAGAGGAATTCTTCAGTGGAGGAGCTCCTCTGCTGCACCTGCGTGAGCAAAGCAGAGCTGAGATTCACAGGATCCTGAGGCTGGAAAAGACCCCTAAAATCAGCAACTCCAGCATATTCCAGAGATGCTCCATCTCCTGGATAGGGACTCATCGTGGATAAGGAGCAGGAGATGTTTCCATCACCCCAAACTCCACATTCCGGAGCGATGGGAATCACAGCAGGAGCAGCGTCCAAGTGAGCTCAGAGAAATGCCTGGGATGAACTGACAGCGGGGGAAGAGGGAAAAACAGGGAGAATGGAAACCCCACAAACCTCTGGGCTGAAAAAGGCAGCCAGGAAATTCATGGAGAGCCAAAAGTCTGCAGAACACCTCGGTGCCCTTTCCCTGTGCAGCCAGAGGTGGGGGGACAGTGGGAAGGGCAGCAAATCCCTGGAATTTGGGGCTGGAGGGATGAACTCCCCATCGCAGCTCGTGCCTTTCCACAGAACAAAGATGGAGAGACAGGGAATTGTTTTTCCAAGGCAGCTGCAGCCTGGAAGAGGCTCCGTGTGTGGCTCCATAAACACCCAGGGATGCTCCTTGAAGTGAGATCCTGCAGGGAATTCTGCTCCCAAGGCACACGGAATGAGGAGACTCCCCGTGGCTCCAGCTGCTCCTCTGGGATGGATCCCATGAGCCGCCCTCGAGCCTGGATTTGATCTCTTTTCCCTGTGGAATGTTTTCCTTCAGCATCCCAGGTCAAAGGCAGAGGCAACACCGAGCCCTGACCCTGCTCCCAAACCTCTGCGTGGAACAGACAGGGCCATTCCCAGCATGATGGAATGGCTCATCATTCCCTGGAAAGGCAGGAATGGTGACCTTGGATCCTCTTAGGGCTCCTGTCAGCAATGCCACCCCTGCTCCCAGTCCAGGGGCTGAACTTTCCCTGCACACACGGGGTTGGTGAATCGCAGTGGGAATTCCAGACACCAGCAGCCCCTCCTGCTGCCAGCATCCCAAGGAGCTGGATGCCCCCCACGGCGCCAGCACAATAAAATCCATCCATCTACACCATCCACGGACACTCCCCTTCCCAAATATTCCCAAATCCCCATCTCCCCTGTCCCTTCCCTCCCAGCTCCTCAGCAGCTCTGTAACATTTCAATTTGGGAAGCTCCGGGCTCCCAAATCCAGCGGCTGCCGCCGCTTCCCATCCTCTGACAGCCCCGGCTGCGTTCCTGTAAACACCTCCCCAGTGCGGCCATTCCAGGGGGGTTTTCCAAGGGAGAAAAACCCGGGAGGGAAATTGGAATCCTCCAGCCTTGGCCAAGAGCAGAGCAGGAGCTTCCCGAGGCACCCCCGACTCCCGCCCAGGGAAGGGAGCAGGGATGAGGATGGGAGGTGGAAGGAAGGGAGGCTGTTTAATCTCTTCTTGATTCCCAATAATTATTTAAAGCTGCCAGGGACCTTGTTTTGAAAATCCCACTGTGTGCACTCCATATATCCCGCTCACACTGACACGAGGAATTAGAAAATTCCAGCTCCATCAAAACGGCTTTCGGGTGGATTTCGCTGCTCTGGACTTTCTCAGGCTGCAGACAATGCAATAAAAGCTCTCCCGAAAACAATATTCCCCTGTATTTTAACAACGCTGGGGAAATATTTCTTCTGTTCGGGCTGTTTGCTATGACAAAATTTCCAGCCAATGCCAAATTTCAGCTTTAGTTTCCCAGCAAGGCTCGGGAATTTGGGATGCTGGGATCAGCAAGGAGCTCGGGAGCAAACTCAGCTTTAGGCATGAGCTTGACTTCCCTGAAGGTGACTGGGGCACGCTGAAGGCCTTTCCTCAACAGGCCTGGTCTGCTCGATCAGGGCATGAAAAAGAACACAAAAATTGAAAATACACTTTAATAGTGACCGAGGGTTTCTCTCCGAACCGAAAATGAAAAATTAATATGGATGTGATGGTGTTTTCCTTGGTCACTGCTGTGTTTTTCCAGTCCTCTGCACGTTATTCCAGGCCATTTTATGGAGAGGCGTTATTTGCTCAGCTGAATTATTCCCACTTCATCCCCTCTGATTCAGACATTCGTTGGATTTCTGGACAATGGCAGCTCCTTGTCAGAAATCAGAGGGGATTTAAGGAGATTTCTTCTGAAAAAGTCCTTTTTGCCAAGGTTGAATTGACCTGAAATTCATTTTTAATTTCAGGTTTTTTTTAGTTTGTGGAGTTCCAATCCCTGGAAGTGCCCAAGGCCAGGTTGGATGGGGCTTGGAGCAAGCAGGAATCCCCACATTAAGAAGCTTTAAATAAAATCATTGGGGTACTGAGCAAATCAACCTCATCACAGAGAATCTGCACCAAACAGTGAGCCACACAGCACATTGCAAAGTAGGAATTCTCCCAAAAGCCACCCTGAAATCCTCATTTAAGCTCAACTCCTCCTTCAAACCCCTGAGATTACACAGAATTAATTCACTGAGAGACCAAGAGTGGAACCTGAGCACTGCAGCATTGGTGCTGCTGCTCCACCGCCACACTCCAGACACACCTGGGAGCAAGGAGAAGGCTCTGACATGATTTCCTTTCTCTAAAACATCTCAGAAAATGTTCTGAGGCAAAGCTGGGCCTTATCAACATCAAAAATTCCCAAAGTTATTCCTGTCCAGTTATTCCCATCTCTAATTCCACCCTCACACGTTGCTTTTACCCTTCACCTGCCATTTTTACACCTAGAGAGAGGAAAAAGCAGCTCAGATATCAACAGTGCTTGAACTCTGCAAACTTCTGCCTTTCCCAAACCTTCTGCCACATTCCCTGTCAGAGGTTGCTCCCAAAAATCCTCATAATTCCCCAAGACTTGGTTTTAACCCCAAAAATCACCCGGCAGCACCAACAGAGGAGGAGCCGAGGGTAAGAACGCTTTTGAGGAGGAGCAGATTTCCAGGAGGACATTCCCAGATTTCACCACAATCCCTGGGGAGGTGCTGCTCGGGTTGTCCTTAAGGATCAGCTCAGATCCCAGAATCCCTGAGGCTGAAAAATCCCTCCGGGATCATCCAGTCCAAGCTGTGCCCGATGCCCACCTTGGCACTGAGTGCCACATCCAGGAATTCCTTGGACACCTCCAGGGATGGGCGCTCCAAACCTCCCTGGGCACTTCCAATCCCTGAGCACCCTTTCCATGAGGGAATTCCTGCTGGTGTCCACCCTGAGCCTCCCCTGGCCCAGCCCGAGGCCGTTTCCTTTTGGCATCTTCACCTGAAGGACCTCAGGAAGGTCAACACCTCATTCCCAAAGCCCTTCTCCCAAATTAACTTGGTTTTCCCACAATGGCACAACACAAGGAAAACACAGCAGGAGGCTGGGTTGGACATTAAGGAAATTTTCTCCATGGGAGGGAAATGGACAGGGCAGGGGTGGAGTCTCCATCCCTGGAGGGATTTCAAGCCCTGGGGACGTGGTCAGTGGTGGCCCTGGTGGTGCTGGGGGTGGTTGGACTCCAGGATCTCCAGGATCTCAGAGGGCTTTTCCAGCCTCAGCCGCACCACAGCTCCAGCAGCATTCCCAAAGCAATCCCAGGGGCTGCACATCCACGTCCTGCCCACCCAGGACACCCCCAGGGGCTGCCACTTCCATGGAGGAGCTGAGGGATCCCCCAGGAGGCTCCAGAATTCTGGGACAACAACAGGAATGCTGGAGAATCCCTGGGATCACTCAGGGCCTGATTTTCCATGCGCTGCCCAACAGCTCCTCCCTGATCCCAGGCAGGAGCTGCTCTTCCCTGGCTCTGTCACTCCAAAGGCTGCTCTGGAAAAAGCCCTGGTGCTTCCCAAGGATGGACACATGTGCAGCAGGGCCGGGGGCATCCGCTAATTTGGCTCCTGCTCGGGATCACCAAGGTCAGCAGCAGGAACCCAGAGGGAAATGTCAACAATCCCGGCCTTCTCCGGGGGGGAGAGGCCTTGGAAAGGCTTTTTTTCCCCTGCCATGTGTCTGGTTTTACACTGTTGGTTTTGGCTCTTCCAAGGAAGGAAATTAAATGAGCAGCTTCTTTTTTTATCCTTCTGGAATCCTCCAGAGGAAGAGAGGCTGAGCTGAGGCTGCAGGAGGACGCCAGGGCCTTTGCTCTGGCCACAGGGTTTTTGTCAGGGCTGGTGTAGAATTCCCCATCCCTCCAGAATACTTCCCTGCAGCTGTCATCACCCACACACCAGGTTCCCAAAAAAGGCTCCAGCCACAAATCTCCCCGGGGAAGGAGCACGAGGCCGTGGATGCTGCACGTTGGGACGCAAAGGGCAGGAGGACGTCCCTAAATCCCACCCTCCACGATGCTCGTTGGGGCCTCACCTCCCTCCCAGAATCATCCAAGCTGGAAAAGACCTCCAAGATCATCAGTCCAGCCATTATCCCAGGATTTCAGCCTGCTCTGCTGACACAATTCCAGTTCCAAGCCCATGGTCCAAACCCTAAGGAGGTTCTGCCCCAATTCTGCAGCTGCTCCCCCACAGCCGTGCCCAGGTAATGCCAGGGGATGCTCCAGGAATTCCTGCAGCACGGAATTCCTGCTGCTGGGATGGCTGCTGCAAATCTTCCCAGCTGCCTGGGCCCGCTCCAAGAAAAGGCTGAGTTAAAATTTCCATGCCAAGAAATTCAATTCTCACTCCGGGACCGCAATAAGAACTTTTAAAGGTCTGAGATACGCGGAGGAAATGGTGCAAAGACAGGGAAAAAAGGGAACAGGACGGGTAAAATTCCCAGGAAAGCAGGAGATAGGGTTGCTTTCCAAGCTGCAGTTAAGAGGTCTGAGCTACCAGAAGTCATCAGAAGCAGCAGGGAGCCAGACAAGGTGCAGGAACACCCTTCCTTGGACAGAGAATTCCTTCCTTTTCCAAGAGAAACCCAACGGCAGCGGCAATGGTTTTCATTTAGAGCCCATTTACCTTTGTGGGAGCCAAGGCAGACACAGAGCCTGGGATTTGGGAACAGCTCCCAGCTCCCTAAAAACCCCCGGCAGCCTTCCCACTGCCTCATTTCACTCTGCTCCACCATGCTTTCTTCTGTTCTGGCCTCTCTCCTCGACCTTGCCCTTCCTAAATCCCAACTCCTCATTCCCTCCTCCGCCACCTCTCCTCGTCTGGCAGCTCCTGCTGGGATTTCTCCCTTCCAGAAGCTCAGAAGGACGGGGCTGTTTCACCTCTAAATGCAGAATTGTTACGTAAGTGCCCCTGGCAGGAGCTCCGTGCTCCGTGCACGGGGTCGCTCGCAGCAATTTGGGATTTTAATAGACATCAAAACAGGAAAACATTCCCAGTTATGCAATCGAACCCTGATTGAAACCAGAGGCAGCCACCAGCTCCCAAAAAAAGAATTGGGAGCAGCCAAGTGGTGTCCACACAGCTCAGCACTGCTGCTCCATCCCAGAATTCCCACCCTTTGTCTGGAACCAAACCCGATTCCCTGGGACAGGGCCTCCCTCTCCTGCTTCCTCATGGAAGCACCTTCCAAGGTGCTCTTCAACAGGAACCTGCCCAAGTCACCTCTGCTCCTCCCAAACCCTCCTGCAATATTCCAACACTTTTCCAGGCTCTAGGAATGGTTTCTGAGAAATAATTTCTGAGGTTTAAACTTTTCAAATTCTGGGCACAAACAGTTCAGGAGCTGGTGGTGAACTCATCCCACCACCTGAGCTCTCATTTCACAAACACCAGGGAATTCTCCCTCCCTGATTTCCACTGTTCCCTCCTTCTCCATCCCAGAATTCCCACCTTTTGTCTGGAACCAAACCCAGTTCCCTGGGACAGGGCCTCCCTCTCCTGCTTCCTCATGGAAGCATCTCTGAAGCTGCTCTTCCAACAGGGACCTTCCCAAGTCATCCCTGAACTCACCCTGTTGTCCCAGCACAGCCAAGTGGTGTCCACAGAGCTCAGCATTGCTGCTCCCTCCCTCTCCATGCTAAAATTCCCACACTTTGTCTGGAACCAAACCCAATTCCCTGGGACTGGGCCTCTCCTGATTCCTCATGGAAGCACCTTCCAAGGTGCTCTTCACCAGGGACCTTCCCAAGTCACCTCTGCTCCTCCCAAACCCTCCTGCAAGATTCCAGTGCTTTTCCAGGCTATAGGAATAATTCCTGAGGTTTAAACCTTTAAAACTCAGGGCAAAAACAGCTCAGGAGCTGGTGGTGAACTCATCCCTGTTCTCCCACCACCGGAGCTCTCATTTCCCAAACACCAGGGAATTCTCTCTCCATGATTTCCACTGTTCCCTCCTTCTCCATCCCAGAATTCCCACACTTGGCCTCCCAAACCCTCCTGCAATATTCCAACACTTTTCCAGGCTCTAGGAATAATTCCTGAGGTTTAAACCTTTCAGCTTCAGGGCAGGAACAGCTCAGGAGCTGGTGGTGAGCTCACCCACGTCATTCTCCCATAACCTAAGGAAAACTGAAAAGCTCTCATTTCCTAAACCCAGGGGATTCCCTCTCAGTAATTCCCACTTTTCCAGGCTCTCACTACTGCCCAGCCTCCCTGGAACAAGGGGATGGAGCAGCTGGACTCCGCACCAAGCAGGAATTCCAGGGATTAAAGGAATCCCTGCGTTTCAGAGGCAGCTGCAGGAGGCAAACGTTACCAAACACCAAAAATCAGGGAAATAAATGAAAATCAGTGAAGGAATGGGATAAAACTCCAGGATTGCCTTTGTGGCTTCTTCCCATGGGGACTGAAACAGGAACAGACCGGGGGAGAAAGGTCATTTAGTGGGATGAGGAGGTTTGGAAAAGCCACAGGAAGGGGATGAGGCAAGGGTGAGACAACAATGGCAGGAGATTTCAGCGTGCCACAGCTCGGGATTTAAAACAGGATCAGCACGAGATTCCCAAAATTCTGGGGTCAGCAGGGCTGGGAGGAGGAGTCAGCTGCTCAGAGCTGCAGGGTTTGCAGGGAGCAGCAGGATGAGGACAGGACACCATGGGAGGGTGCCAAGTGTCACCTGAAGGTGACACCAAGCAGCTGCCAGGCCCATCACAATCCCTTGGGACACAGAATTGTGGAATCATGGAATGGTTTGGGTGGGAAGGGACCTTAAGGATCATCTCATTCCAACCCCAGCCACGGGCAGGGACACCTCTCCCTATCCCAGGGTGCTCCAAGCTGGCCTTGGACACTTCCAGGGATGCAGAGCAGCCACAGCTTCTTCTGTCCCATGATGGATATCCCAGTTAGATAATTCCAGCAAGGAAAACCAAACCTAAGAACTCCAAGAGATCCCAGAAAGGTGTGGCTGGCAGGGGGATCCCACAGTGCAGGAGCCAGGAGAACACCAGAGCTCAGAACTCCTCCAGGGCCCCCTGGAGTATCCCAGACCCAACTTTCAGATGGATTTTCCAGCTCCTGTTGAAGCCACAGCCAGGAATGATCAGACCCAACCCCTGCAGGCAGCACGTCCCTGGGTGAGTCCCTCACTCCCTAAATAAAAGCTGCACTCAATATTCTGTGCCAACAGCAGCTCAGGTTATCCCCATATCCCCATGATCCACCAACACAACACAGAATTCCGGAGAAAAGTGGTTTTCACCCAGTTGTGCACGGCAGCATTTAAAAGGAAACACAAGGAGCTCTGTTCAGAGCTGGCTTTACCCCTGAACCTGCCCCAGACTCTCCTGGGACCCATCCTGCAGGTTGTCACCCCCCCGGTGACCATGCAGGGACGGTTTGAGCGTCACCACAACACGGAGCCTGCCCCAAATTATCCCCGAGAACAACCCGCAGGAATTTCCCAGGGAATCAACAACAAACGAGGAGAAAATCCAATTATTCTTTGGGATTGGAAGACGAAGGTTTGGGGGGGGTTTTAATTAGCAGAACCAGGGTGCAAAAGCTGCTCAGGTCACGGTGTTGTGTAAGGGATGGCTGCAGAGCTGATTTCCCCAAATCACCAAATGGGTTCCTTCTGCTGCAGCCCAGGCCTCATAAACAAACTCATTATGCTGCATCTTGAAAGGAGTAAACAAATAGTTGGCATCTGAGAGCAGAGCTCTTGCACAACCTCACCCAAACTCCTGCCCGGCTGCACGGGCGCTCCGAGCCCCCGCAGCACCGGGGACACCTCGGGGACACCCTGGGGACAGCACGGGGACAGCCAGGCCTGGTGCTGCTGATGTGCCACCAGCAGGAGCTTCTGAACCCCTCCAGGCCCTGTGCCCAGCCTGGCCACTGCCACCCTCTGGCCCTGCTGGGATGGCCACCAGCACGGCCACTGCACCCAGGAGGAGCTTCTGGTGCTGCAGAGTGCAGGGCCAGGGAGCCCAGAGGGGACAGGTGACACCAGCCTGCTCCAGGGGACACCATCCTGCCCCAGGGGATGTCACCATACTCCAGGGGATGTCACCATCCTGCTCCAGGGGACACCAGCCTGCTCCAGGGGATGTCACCAGCCTGCTCCAGGGGACACCACTGTGCCCAAGGGGACACCATCCTGCCCCAGGGGACACCACCCTGCTCCAGGGGATGTCACCATACTCCAGGGGATGTCACCATCCTGCCCCAGGGGACACCACCCTGCTCCAGGGGATGTCACCATACTCCAGGGGATGTCACCATCCTGCTCCAGGGGACACCACCCTGCTCCAGGGGATGTCACCAGACTCCAGGGGACACCACTGTGCCCAAGGGGACACCATCCTGCCCCAGGGGTTGTCACCATACTCCAGGGGACATCACCACACTCCAGGGGACACCAGAGCAGGGCAGGAGATGCCAGCGCTGCCCCCCCATGCCCAGGAGCCCTCTTGACCCAGGCCACAGGTGGGGAACCCGATAGTGAGAGGCTCCTGATCAAAGATCCCAAAATTTGGGTGATCTGAGTGCTCAGCAGCTCAGCATTCCCTGCACTGGCACATCCAGGCCCCAAACCCAGCCCCAGAGCATTCCCTGCACAGGCACATCCAGGCCCCAACCCCAGAGCATTCCCTGCACTGGCACATCCAGACCCCAAACCCAGAGCATTCCCTGCACAGGCACATCCAGACCCCAAACCCAGAGCATTCCCTGCACAGGCACATCCAGGCCCCAAACCCAGCCCCAGAGCATTCCCTGCACGGGCACATCCAGACCCCAAACCCAGCCCCACAGCATTCCCTGCACAGGCACATCCAGACCCCAGCCCCAGAGCATTCCCTGCACGGGCACATCCAGACCCCAACCCCAACCCCAAATCCTTCCCTCCTCTGCTCCTGTGGGGTTTTCCCCATTTCAGGGTATTTTGTACAACATCTCAAGGCCTGAACAAACACAGCCTCAAGCAAAGCCATGGCAGCTGAAGAGCCTGGTGGGACTGGACATGGAAACTTCCTTCCTCAGAGGGTTCTGGTGTCCTGCAAACCCTGGGCGGCACCATAACCACACCCAGATCTGAGCAGCCCTGAGCAGAGCAGAGGTGACACCACCCACAGCCCAAACTCAGCCACGGTGACGTGTCCCAGTGCCACCCCCCCAGTGCCACCAACCCGGGTCACCTCCTGGGCCAGCAGTGCCTGGTGAGCACCAGAGGAGCGAGGAGCAGATCACAAAACCACGGAATATCCCGAGCTGGAAGGACCCACAGGCATCCCCCAGTCCAACTCCTGGTCCTGCACAGACACCCCAACAGCTGAGGGTGTAACAAAACCAATTCCAAGGGCAGCTATTCCACAGCATGACCTTCCTGCCAAGTCCAAGCACTTGGAGAACCTCCTTGGCCACAAACTCCGGGTTCTGGCCAGAACTGGTGGTTCTGGCCAGATCCTGCTGCTCCCATGGGATCACTGCCACGTTCCCATCCAGCAGGAATGGCAGGGTCCAGCAGGACCCCAAACACAGCCCACAGCACCTGGAAGGATTAGCACAGGTTTGTGCCAAACCAAGGAATTCTCCTGCGGGCTGGGCTCTCTCAGGGTGAACATCTGGATTGTCCTTCAACCACTGGACAAAACCAACTCTGCCTCCGTGAATCCACTCATTGCCCATGAACTGCTGCAGGAACCCCTGGAGCCCCTTCCTCAGCTTTTACTCCATGGAAACACCTCCAACCACGTTATCCCAGGTCGTTCTCTGGGAACTCCTCCCAGCTGTCCCAGGCTTTTTTCCATTTCACCATGAGCAGGAACAGGGGTGGATGTCACCAATCCCAGGGCAGGACTGGGCTCACTGTGGCTGATCAGGGACAGGGACACCTCAGGCACTGGATGCGACAGCATTCCCAGATTCCCCACAGCACACAGCATTCCCTGCACCTCATCCCTCGGAGCAGGCAGCCAGCAGAGCCCAGCAGCCGTGTCAGCACCAAATTTGCACTTTTATGGCAAAAGCCTCTGGCACAGAACAGAAAAATGGAATCCATGAGAAGTCCACTTCCTCCTCTTGGGCCAGAGTTCCTTCCCAGCCTCCCAGTGCTGGTGATGCAGGTCAGGAACCTCCAAGGGAGACCAAGGAGGGGAAGGGACAGAAACCTGCCCCAAAAAAACCCTGCTGGCACCAAAACCCAACAGAGCCAGCGAGAGGTGACAGAGCCTGGTCATTCCCACGGCTCTGTCCCATCTCCCAGGCATCCAGGGCTCCGTTCCTGGGTGATTCCCTGCTCCAGCCTCAGCCATCCCAAGCCTTACCCGTGAGAAAGGGAGGGGAGGGCTGGGCTCCCCCACTAGCCCCGCGAGGTTCTTTATCTCGTTACTCTAATGCAAACAGACTTCTGTGAGCTCTTTCACATCCAAAATTTCACCATTGCGGTGACCGCAGGCCTGGCAGCCTCTCCCCCGCCTGGAAAGGGAACAAACTTCCCAATCATTTCTAAATAACCATTTCAAGAGCACAGCTTTTCTTCTTTCATCCCACAAAAGGCAGAAATTTTGCTCGGGACCGCAAGCTGTCAACTTCCCAGCAAACCCCAAATCCCACTTAACTCTCTATTGTAAACAGTGTAGTATTGCGCTCCCACATCAATAAATAACATTCCTGAAGGAATTATTTCTGTGTTTGATTCACATTTGTTCTGCATATGCCACTGAGCCCAAGGTATTCACAACGTTCAACTCCTAAAGGCCTCGGCTTTCAAAAGGGCCGCGCGCGAGGCACTGGGGCGAGCCCTTCCCGGGGGATTGTGTGAGCCAGGATGAAATCCCAAATCAAGGATGTCATTTGTGGCCCCCCCACCAACAGCTCCTTCATTTCAGGATTAAAAAATGAAATGGCTCCAAAGTGCCTCTCAATGGGGTTGCTGAGCTTCAAGGCCCAGACGGGACTGGCAGGGGAAGCCTGGGTGTCCCACTGGATGTTGGTCCTTCCTGGTCTGCTCCAGAGGGACCAGGATCCCTGGGAGAGGGGTTTGGGATGCTGTGGGTGAGGCTGGAATGGCCCAGCCCAGAGCCCCTGCTCAGCCCTGGGCTG
>JAWWMN010000208.1:71307517-71317985 GCA_035047745.1 Catamblyrhynchus diadema
GGGTGGGTTTATCCTTTGCTCTAAGCCATAAAAACCCCTTCTAACTAACACAGCCTTTGCCTCCTTGGTTATCCAGTGAGACTGGCTCAGCAATTCTTTTCTTCTCTATCAAAACTTGCTTTAATTTCTATTCCTTCTTCAGATTCTACATCTAAAAATCTTTCTGCCAAGCATCTGTGAGACTTTCTTGTCAAACTTTCACCCTTCCCAACATCTCACCTTGAGTTTCTGGGCCTCTCCCCGGACCTTGAGCAGCTCAGTGATGGAGTCCACGAATCCCTGGTAGTGGAAGTTGCACATCTTCTCGATCTCCCGGTCGTGGTTGCGGATCCGCGCCTCCAACTTCTCCATGAAGCGCCCGTGCTCCTCCCCATCGTACACAGACCTGCAGGGACAGCCAGCCCAGCACCCCACGTCAGCATGCCCAGATCAGCATCTCCAGATCAGCACCCCCACATCAGCACCCCCAGATCAGCTGCCATGAACATCCAAAATCTGACCCCAAAAATGTCCTCTGGACATCCCAGCCCAGCATCCCAGATCAGCACCTTCAGCTCAGCACCCCCAGATCAGCACCCCCAGCCCAGCACCCTCTCCTCGGCTGCCAGGAACATCCAAAACTTCACCCCAAAAATGCCCTCTGGACATCCCAGATCAGCACCCCCAGATCAGCTGCCAGGAACATCCAAAATCTGACCCCAAAAATGCCCTCTGGACATCCCAGATCAGCACCCCCAGATTAGCTGCCAGGAACATCCAAAATCTGACCCCAAAAATGTCCTCTGGACATCCCAGCCCAGAATCCCAGATCAGCACCCCCAGCTCAGCACCCCCAGATCAGCACCCCTGCTCTGCTGCCAGGAACACACAGAACCTGACCCCAAAAATGTTCTCTGGACATCCCAGCTCAGCACTCCCAGCTCTCCTGCCAGGATCCACCAGGATCACCCAAAACCTCACCCCAAAAAGGAATGTTCCTCATCCAGGAACATCCAAAACCTGACCCCAAAAATGTCCTCTGGACATCCCAGCTCAGCATCCCCAGCTCTCCTGCCAGGATCGACCTGGAACATCTAAAACTGAACCCCAAAAACGCGCTCTGGACACACCAAATCAGCATCTTCAGCCCAGCACCCCCACCTCTGCTGGTGGGGGGATCTACCAGGAACATCCAAAATCTGACCCCAGAAATGTCCTCTGGACATCCCAGCCCAGCATCCCCAGCTCTCCTGCCAGGAACACCCAAAACCTGACCCCAAAAGGAACAAAAATGAATGTTCCTCACTAAGGAAAACCCAGAATCTGACCCCAAAAACACCGTCTGGACAAGTCAGCTCAGCATCCTCAGCTCTGCTGCCAGGATCCACCAGGAACATCCAAAATTTCACCCCAAAAGGAACAAAAATGAATGTTCCTCACCCAGGAACATCCAAAACCTGACCCCAAAAGGAACAAAAATGAATGTTCCTCACCCAGGAACATCCAAAACCTGACCCCAAAAACCTCTCCCCAAAAGAGAGAAAAGATGGGAATGACAGAGAGAAAAGACGGGAATGACAGAGCTGACCAAGCTGTGACAATAAAATATAAAAAATCCATTAAAAATCATGGATCACAGCAATGAGGAGCAACACTCCGGAGGGAAGCAGAACCCCAGGAATGCAGGTGGACACAAGAAATCCTTTTTCCGGCACTGGGATCTGTGCTCTCCCTTTGGAGAATCCCATCCCTGCAACCGCACAAGAAACAGCAAAAAATCCCAAGACAGAGCTAAAAGCTGGAGAAAATCTATTTAGTTATTATTCTTTCAGGTCATTTCAGTTCTGCAAGCTCAGTAAAAGACTCTCAGTGGCAAAACAAAAATGCCAGAATTGTAAAATATCTTTAAATTCAGTGTGAGAGAACCCAGACACCCAGAGCAGGTGGTGGGAAGGGCATTGCCTTCTCCTGCTTGGTCTAAAGGTGCAAAAAAGAGAGAAAACCTCCTCAGATCCCAGGAGGGGCAGCACTGGAGTGATGCTGTGGATTTTCACTGAAGTTTGGTGGAGTTTTGGTTGCTGAAATCTGAAATTTGGAGCCCGAGTGCCATCTAGTGCTGCACGGCCTCCTAGCAGGGTCTCAGTGACTCCAAAGATCTCAGCTCAAAAATGGGAATTCCAATAAAAAAAATTCAGATGGATAAGTTGTGTTCGCCCTCAGGGATAAACTGAAACAGTAAAAACCCCACAGCAGTCACGATGTGTTTGTGTGCAAAGGCAAATTTGGGAGTTATATCTGAAAATGGGGGAAAAAACACCTCAAAATTATTTAAAATGTCCAGGAAAAATTCTCCTTAGAGGTGGAAAAGCTGAGAAATAAATATCTGATGACTAAACCCCTTTGGTTATTAGAAATTCTATTTTATTCCTTTTTAGCCAAAATTTAGTGTGGAAAAATCAAGTTTGGTGTCAGACAGGAAGGAAACACCAGCACACGATGGGAAGCTCTGCCCTCCTGAGCTCTCCTGACCCTCCAGAATTCCTGTTCCAGAAAATTCTGCCCTCCTGAGCTCTCCTAACCCTCCAGAATTCCTGTTCCAGGAAAATCCAGCCCTGGCTCTTCCTCCTGAGCTCTTCTGCTTCTCCAGGATCATTTTTCCAGGAAAATCCAGTCTTGAACCTTTCCTTCTAAACTCTCCTGACCCTCCAGAATTCCTGTTCCAGGAAATCCCGCCCTGGCTCTTCCTCCTGAGCTCTTCTGCTTCTCCAGAATTCTTTTTCCAGGAAAATCCAGTCGTGGCTCTTCCCTCCTGAGCTCTCCTGACCCTCAAGGATCATTTTTCCAGGAAAATCCAGTATTGAACCTTCCCTTCTGAGCTCTCCTGATCTTCCCAAATTCCTTTTCCAGGAAAAATCCGTCTTGAATCTTCCCTTCTCAGCTCTCCTGACCCTCAATGATCATTTTTCCAGGAAATTCCAGCCCTGGTCCTTCCCTTCTGAGCTCTTCTGACCCTCCAGGATCTTTTTCCAGGAAAATCCAGCCCTTTTGAGCTCTCCTGACCCTCCAGAATTCCCTTTCCAGGAAAACCCAGCCCTTCTGAGCTCTCCTGACCCTCCAGGATCTTTTTCCAGGAAAACCCAGCCCTTCTGAGCTCTCCTGATCCTCCAGAATTCCTTTTCCAGGAAAACCCAGCCCTTCTGAGCTCTGCTGATCCTCCAGAATTCCCTTTCCAGGAAAACCCAGCCCTTCTGAGCTCTGCTGCTCCTCCAGGATCATTTGTCCAAACGCAGGAGGGAACAAGAGCCAGGCCAGCCGCAGCTCCAGGCACTCCAGGCGCAGGATGGACATCCCAGAATTTTGGGATGGCTCTGCCTCCTCCCACAGGAGAGCTCAGAGAGCCCCTGGTGCCTCTCAACTCCAAATAATCAACATTAAACACTCCGTTTGGTGGTGCACAGAACAAACCTCGCCCCAAAACACCCCAAAACCACCCCAAAACCCCAAATTCCACCATCACCTTCCTCCACACTGCTTCCCACCCTTCGAAATTCCTCCGTTTTGGAAAATCCTCCTGGAAACCCCAAATCCTGGCCCCAGGAGCAGTGTCAGATCCACTCCCTGGGCACCTCTGGCAAATGATGATTATTTCACCTTTGGGTTTCGGGGTTTTTTTACATATTTACAATTTTTGGTGCCTCTCTCAAATCCAGAAGTTTTATGGACACACCAAGTTTGGCAAATGATGATTATTTAACCTGTTGGTTTGGGGTTTTTTCCATATTTACAATTTTTCATGCCTCTCTCAAATCCAGAAGTTTTGTGAACACACCAAGTTTGGCAAATGATGACTTTTTTAACCTGTTGGTGTGGGGGTTTTTTCCATATTTACAATTTTTCATGCCTCTCTCAAATCCAGAAGTTTTATGGACACACCAAGTTTGGTAAATGATGATTATTTAACCTGTTGGTTTGGGGTTTTTTCCCATATTTACAAATTTTGGTGCCTCTCAAATACAGGAGTTTTATGAACACACCAAGTTTAACAGATTTCCTCCTTTTCTGTCCCTCAAACCCACAGAAAGGTTTCTCCACACCTGGCTAATTAATCCAGTTTAACACAATTTAGAACAGCACAGAATTTCAGAAAGAAATAACACACATTAAAATGAAGTTAAAAAGCAGAGCCCTTCTTATTCTTGCCTAAATTATTATTAAGAAAACTGCAGGAAATCGATTTACAGAAAATTTTTAAAACTTGACAGGAGATTTACATAGCATGCATTTATATACAAATTTTGAGGCAAGAAATGTTGACTTAGAAATGCTACGGAATAAAATAGATATTATTAAGAGAGAAACAAAAATAAGTTTTAAAAGATGAGTTTATTAAAAAGATTAAATATTTTAGGGAAATACGTATAAAATATAGATTGTAGTAAGATTTATGAGGATTTTAGACTATTATTAGATTTTAGATAATTTAGATTATTAATTTTTAAGTATTCATTGTATAGTGCAATAGAAGTTGGAAGTTAAAAATGCTTATAATGTAATTAAGAAATAATCAGCTTCTGACTGCGATAACATAAATTATAACACCTGTATTGTCTCAGCCTTCATATGAGACTAAAACTAAACTAAAATGTTTAAAACACCTCTCAGTTACCCCATCTATAAATCCAAAAAAAGTTTAATCCCACAGAAAACAAGACTTGAGCTGGGACAGAGCTACACGAACCCAACCTGGAGCTTTTTTAATTTTCCTTCTTTGCCCTAAGGAAGTGCTGGTGAGAGAAGCTGCTCCACAAAAAGGGGTTTGTGGAACCAGGCTGAGCCAGAGGGGCACTGACCTGCTGAGCCCGGGGCTGGAACCCATCCCTGCAGCTCCAAACTACGGAAAAGGCTTGGGAATTCCTGGGATTGGGCTGCTGGCTTTCACCATTTCAGCAGCCCTTAAAAATCCACTTCAGCTTTGGTTTGGTTGTTGGTTTTTTGGGTTTTGTTTTGTTATTTGTTTTGGGGTTTTTTTTCTCTCTGAAAGGTCAAACTGGAAAAAAAAAATCTTTCCAGGAAAGCCACAATTGGCTGGGGAGCTGCCATGTGCAGCCAGGAGTTCCTGCAAAGTTCATCCCTCAAAAAAGGGACAAAACAAAGCTTGGAGCTGAGAGGGGAAGCGCCAGACAAAGATCCGGCTGTGCCAGGGGTCAGGAACCCATGGAATGTCCACAGGGATCAGGGATGAAACCCCTGGCACCCCAAATCCAGCCTGTGCCAGAGGTCAGGAACCCATGGAATGTCCACAGGGATCAGGGATGAAACCCCTGGCACCCCAAATCCAGCCTGTGCCAGGGGTCAGGAACCCCTGGAATGTCCACAGGGATCAGGGATGAAACCCCTGGCACCCCAAATCCAGCCTGTGCCAGGGGTCAGGAAGCCATGGGATATCCTGAGACCCACAGGGATCAGGGATCACAGCCCTGGCATTGCCAGACACCCCAAAATCCACCCCAGCCAGGGGTCAGGAAGTCATGGGATATCCACAGGGATCATCCATCCAACCTCTGGCATTGTCAAATCCAAAATCCACCCTGTGCCAGGGGTCAGGAACCCATGGAATATCCACAGGGATCATCCATCCAATCCCTGGCATTGCCAGACACCCCAAAATCCACCCCAGCCAGAGGTCAGGAAGCCATGGGATATCCTGAGACCCACAGGGATCAGGGATCACAGCCCTGGCATTGCCAGGCACCCCAAAATCCCACCCTGTGCCACGAGTCAGTAAGTCATAGAATAACCTGAGATTCACAGGGATCAGGGATCACACCCCAAAATCCACGCCGTGCCAGGGGTCAGGAACCCATGGAATATCCACAGGAATCAGGGATCACAGCCCTGGCATTGCCAGACACCCCAAAATCCACCCCAGCCAGGGTCAGGAAGCCAAGGAATATCCACAGGGATCATCCATCCAACCTCTGGCATTGTCAAATCCAAAATCCACCCTGTGCCAGGGGTCAGGAAGTCATGGGATATCCACAGGAATCGGGGATCACAGCCCTGGTATTGCCAGACACCCCAAAATCCACGCTGTGCCAGGGGTTAGAAAGCCATGGAATAACCCAAGATCCACAGGGATTGTCCAGCCCAGCTCCAGGCCCTGCCCAGACACCCCAAAATCCACCCTGTGCCAGGGGTCAGGAAGCCATGGGATATCCACAGGGATCAGGGATTAAATCCCTGGCATTGCCAGACACCCCAAAATCCACGCTGTGCCATGGAATAACCCGAGCCCACAGGGATCATCCATCCAAGCCCTGGCCCTGGCCAGACCCCCCAAAATCCCATGGCCCTCCCTGGCAGGGCTGTCCCAACACTCCTGGAGCTCTGGCAGCCTCGGGAACGTTCTCACTCCCCGGGCAGTGCCAGCACCCTCTGCATGAGGAACCTTTCCCTGAAATCCAACCCAACCCCGCCCTGGAGCAGCTCCCTGGTCCTGTCCCTGCCCCAGAGAAGGGAGCTCTGATGCCAGCAGTGCCCATTCCCTGGTTTCCTCCGCTCCAGCTGCACATTCCCATCTGTCCCCCATGGCTCCTCAGGCGCTCCTGCCCTTTTGCAGGTGGCAGCAGCCTTGGGGTGGGAGGCGAACATTCCACACCTCCCATCTCATCCTCATCTTCACCCTGCCCCACCGACCCCGAGCACTCCCCGGGGTCCTCAGCCACGTCTCCACCCACAGCAGCCAAAACCGGGGGAGATTTGGGGGGAACAGCCCAGAAAAACCCCCAGAGACACCAAGCTCAGCTGGAAACCTCCTTCAGGCAGGAGGGGACAGTCCCAGAGTGGTTTGGGTGGGAAGGGACCTAAATTTGGCATTCACATCTGAAAATGGGGGAAAAAAACCACCTCAAAATTACCTAAAATGTTCAGGAAAAATTCCCTTTGGAGGTGGCAAAGCTAAGAAATAAATATCTGATGACTAAACCCCTTTGGTTATTAGAAATTCTATTTTATTCCTTTTTAGCCAAAATTTAGTGTGGAAAAATCAAGTTTGGTGTCAGACAGGAAGGAAACACCAGCACACGATGGGAAGCTCTGCCCTCCTGAGCTCTCCTGACCCTCCAGAATTCCTGCTCCAGAAAATTCTGCCCTCCCGAGCTCTCCTGCTCCTCCAGGATCCTTTTTCCAAAACCAGGAGGGAACAATTCCCCTGGAGGAGGCAAAGCTAATGAATAAATATCTGGTGACTAAACCCTTTTGGTTATTAGAAAATTCTATTATTTTATTCCTTTTTTAGCCAAACCTGAGTGCAGAAAAAATCAAGTTTGGTGTCAGACAGGAAGGAAACATCAGCACACGATGGGAAGCTCTTCCCTCCTGAGCTCTCCTGCTCCTCTAAGATCCTTTCCCAAGGAAAATCCAGCCCTGGCTCTTCCCTCCTGAGCTCTCCTGACCCTCCAGGATCTTTTTCCAGGAAAATCCAGCCCTGGTCCCTCCCTCCTGAGCTCTTCTGCTCCTCCAGGACCATTTTTCCAAACCAGGAGGGAACAATTCCCTTTGGAGCTAAGAAATAAATATCTGGTGACTAAACCCCTTTGGTTATTAGAAAATTCTCTTATTTTATTCCTTTTTTAGCCAAACCTGAGTGCAGGAAAACCAAAGTTTGGCGTGGCACCCCTGCCGTGGCGGGGACAGCTCCAGGGGCAATTCCCCATCCCTGGGATGTCCAGGACCAGCCTGGACAGGGCTCGGAGCACTGGGACAGGGGGATGGAACTGGGAGGGCTGTGAGGCCCCAAAACTCCCCCGACCCCATCACCCAGAGCCTCGGGCAGGGCTGAGCCAAGCCCATCCCCAGAAGGAACAGAAACCAATTCAGCTGGAAGTGCAAAGGGGGAGAAGGAATGCAAGAGCTCTGGGACAATGCAGGGAGGACGAGCCGGGGACCGAGCAACACGAGTGGCTTTTGTTCCCAATTAACAGAGGAACAAATTCCTCTGGCTGCTGCAGCCTTCAATTCTCTTTTTTTCCCCCTTTTTTAAGCCTTCTGTAGTGGTTTGAGTCCCTCAGAAACATTTTCTTCTCATTAAGTGACATAAAAGCATTAGCAGTTTGTTTAATCTCAGCCTAACTTTTGTCATAAACAAATTAACTACTGAGCACGGCAGAAAAACAACAGTGACTTCAGGAGTGGTGCAACTGCCCTGGAAAAATGGGCAAAAAAGGTTTAAAATTAAAGCCTGCCTAGGATGGGACTGGCAGCAGCTTAAACCTCGTGATTCCGAGGTTTATCCAGTCAGGACAGCAGCAAAAATCAAAAAAATCTCCAAAGATTTCCCACTGAGGCGGTGAGGAAAGCAAGGGGAGAATTCATTTATTGTTTTCATTCTGCCAATCAATCAAGAATTGATTTAAGGCCAGAATTGAAGCCCAACATTTAAACCCAAAATCTAAAACCAAATCAAAACTTAAGCTCAAAACTTAAATCTCAAATTTAAGCCCAGAATTTAATTAAGGACCAGAACTGAAGCCCAAATTCAAGCCCAAAATTTACACCCCAAATTTAAACCCTAAAATTTAAGCCCCAAATTTAAGCCCCAAATTAAAGCCCAGAACTAAAGCCCAAAATTTAGGCTCAAAATTTAAACCCCAAATTTAAGCCCAGAACTGAATTAAAGCCCAGAACTGAAGCCCAAAATCAAGCCCAAAATTTAAACCCCAAATATAAACTCTAAAATTTAAGCCCCAAATTTAAGCCCAAAATTAAACCCCAAAATTTAAGCTCAAAATTTAAACCCCAAATTTAAGCCCAGAACTGAATTAAAGCCCAGAACTAAAAGCCCAAAATTTAAACCCCAAATCGAGCCCAAAATTTAAGCTCAACATTTAAACCCCAAATTTAAGCCCAGAACTGAATTAAAGCCCAGAACTGAAGCCCAAGACCAAGGCCAGAATTTCAGCTCAGAATTTAAAGACAAAATCTAAGCCCACTCTGTCACCCCCACAGGTCCACACTCCCACCAAAAATACAGAAAAACCAATTTTTTGTCGTTTTTGGCAGATACAAAATCCTCAGTTCTAACTGTGAGCCACCATCACCACTAAAATCATTCCCAGGTGGATTTGTCTCACTCCTCCTGCACTGACATTTCCCTCCCCACCCAATTCCCGGTTTCCCACAGAAATTATTCCAGTCTGCAAAATTCCAGAGATCACCAGGGACAGCCCATTATTGCCAGGTGCAAAACAAAGCCAATTTTAATAATAATTCGGTTGATTTTTGCCAATAATTTTGCCAATAATTATTATTTTTAATAATAATTAAGTTGATTTTAATAATAATAAATAAAAATAAAAATAGAAATAAAATTAAAAATAAAAATAAAAATAAAAATAAAAATAAAAATAAAAATTAAAATAAAAATAAATATAGAAATAAAAATCTTCCTGTTTTTCCAGCTGGGAACACCTCGGTCCCAGGCAGGAATTCCCAATTTATTCCTGGGAATATTTGGGATCAGAAATTCCGGGATTTGGGAATTTTGGGATTGGGGAATTCCATTATTGGGGAATTTGGGGAATATTTGGGGTGGGGAGTTCCAGGATTTGGGAATTTTGGGAGTTTTGGGACAGGGGAATTCCATGATTGGGAAATTTAAGGTGTATTTGGGATGGGGAATTCTGGGATTGGGGAATTCTGAGATTGAGGAATTTTGGGAACATTTGGGATGGGGAATTCAGGGATTGGGGGATTTCTGGGAATATTTGACCACATTTCATCATTTCTTCAGTGGCATCTTACACGGCAAATCCCAGAATTCCTGAATCCCAAAATTCTGGAATTTCCCATCCCAAACATTCCCAGAATTCTCAAATCACGGAATTCCTGAATCCCAAAACTCCAGAATTTTCCATCCCAAATATTCCCAATATTCTCAAATCATGGAATTCCTGAATCCCAAAATTCCAGAATTTTCCATCCCAAATATTCCCAAAATTCCCAAATCACGGAATTCCTGAATCCCAAAATTCCAGAATTTCCTATCCCAAATATTCCCAAAATTCCCAAATCACGGAATTCCTGAATCCCAAAACTCCAGAATTTCCCATCCCAAATATTCCCAAAATTCCCAAATCACGGAATTCCTGAATCCCAAAACTCCAGAATTTTCCATCCCAAATATTCCCAATATTCTCAAATCACGGAATTCCTGAATCCCAAAACTCCGGAGTTTCTCATCCCAAATATTCCCAAAATTCCCAAATCCCAGAATTCCTCCTTTTTTCCACAGCTCCAGGAGGAAGGCAGCACAGAGAATTCCCACAAACCACATCCAACTGCTCCTCCCCAGCAAACCACCCCAGAGCCCCAGGAGGAGCTTCCAGCAACCCAGGAGATTCCTCTGCTGCCCTGGAGGGCTCCAGAGCCTGGCAGGGGCTCAGACACCTCGGCACGGAGTCAAAATCCAATTCCATGGATTTCAGCCCCT
>JAWWMN010000208.1:71348279-71360648 GCA_035047745.1 Catamblyrhynchus diadema
GCGAAGCAGAATTCCCAGATGGGACAGCCTGGCCACCCCTGCTCCCGGGATGCTCCTGCCCTGTGCTCTCCCTGCTCATCCAGAACCAGAATTCCCAAACTGGGACAGCCTGGCCACCCCTGCTCCAGGGATGCTCCTGCTCTGAGCTCTCCCTGCTCATCCAGGGGAAGCAGAATTCCCAGACTGGAACAGCCTGGCCATCCCAACCCCAGGGATGCTCCTGCTCTGTGCTCTCCCTGCTCATCCAGAACCAGAATTCCCAGCTGGGACACCCTGGCCAGCCCAGCTCCATCCCAGCAGCCCCAGGGATGCTCCTGCTCTCCATGCTCATCTAAGGGAACCAAAAATCCCAGACTGGGACAGCTTGGCCACCCCTGCTCCATCCCCAGGGATGCTCCTGCTCTGTGCGCTCCATGCTCATTCTATAAGAGAATTCCCTGGAACCAGAATTTCCAGATGGGACAGCCAGGCCACCCTTGCTCCAGGGATGCTCCTGCCCTGTGCTCTCCCTGCTCACTCAGAACTAGAACCTTCTCTACCGCTTAGATATTTTTTCTGATGCGTCAGCACTATTCACAATTCCTGCTGTGTCTGAAGCTTGTCTCTTACTACCTTCCCAAAACCCTCTAATTTTATAGATTCCCACACCCTGGAACCAGAATTCCCAGCTGGGACAGCCTGGCCAGCCCAGCTCCAGGGATGCTCCTGCCCTGTGCTCTCCCTGCTCATCCAGAACCAGAATTCCAGAGGCTCAGGGAGGGCAGGGAAGGGTCAGAGCTGAGCTCAGATGTGAGAGCACAGCTGGAACCCAGAGCCCCAAAGCCCAGGGCCAGTCTAGACACTGGGAAGCCACAAAAGAGACCAGCATGAGGTGGAGGGAGCAGATCCAGCTGGGAACAACTCCCGGGAGGTGGGAGAGGACAAAAACCCCTCCCCATGAGCACGGAGCAGGAATGAGCCAGGTTTGTATCTGCCCAAACCTCCTGAACTTCCCCAAATTCACCAAAACTCAGTCCTGGCTCTGGCCCTGCCAAACCCCTGTGTGCCAGCTCCTGCCTGGGCTGGAAATCTGGGATATCCACGGCCAAACCTCCTTCAGCTTTTTGGGGCATTTTTCCATCCTGTACCAAGGGCACAGCGGTGGGAAATAGTAAAACTCAGAAGATTTTTAGAAAGTTGTAAAACAACTTCCATTTGAGGAGATGCTGGGAGCCCAGAGGGGATAAGGAAGAATCCCAGGACTTGTTTGAGTCATATCTGGGTGGCACACAGGAAATAAGTTGACAGTTGTGTTCAGCTACTTAATACAATTTTTGGGGGGTTATTTTGTTACTTTTCCTCCTTTGAGTTCCTTTTGCAAAATGTTTAAGTCCTTTGCTTAAGTGCAAAATGCTTTATAAGGAGTAATTGAAGGTCACCAATGCTGTGAGGTGGGAAAAGTTGGTTATTTTATAGCTGAGAGGAACTGAGCAATATCCAAAACTGTGCATGGCAAGCAGAGCATCTGACATTATTGAGAAATCACTGCGGTATCCACCATCACCAGCTTGGAGTTTCTCTGGTTTGCCAGCACTGTTCATCTGAGTTCCTGGGCTCAGTTTCCAGGTTCAGCTCCAGAACCCTGGATGCCACAGCAGTTTCTGGGCTCAGTTCCCAGGTTCAGCTCCAGAACCCTGGATGCCACAGCAGTTTCTGGGCTCAGTTCCCAAGTTCAGCTCCAGAACCCTGGATGCCACAGGAGTTTCTGGGCTCAGTTTCCAGGTTCAGCTCCAGAGCCCTGGATGCCACAGGAGTTTCTGAGCTGTTTTCCAGGTTCAGCTCCAGAACCCTGGATGCCACAGGACTGTCAGAATTCCAACCCAGCTCCATTGGAAAATACAGCAGAAAATAACCCAGAGAACATTCCCTGTCCACAGCATCAGCCCCAGCTCAGGAACCAAGAATTCCAGGCTGGGAGGGGCTGGGATGGAATTCCCAGAGCAGCTGGAGCTGCCCCTGATCCCTGGGGTGTCCAGTCCACGTTGGATCCACCTGGGACAGAGCAAGGTGGGGGAACAGGATCATCCTTAAGGTCCCTGCCCACCCAAACCATTCCAGGATTCCCTAATCTGCCAAACATCCCAGATACAAAACCCTAATAAATATAATACACATAATCCTTAAAAATAATAAATATCTAACATAATATAAACATAATCCTAATCAATATATTCACATAATCCTAAAAAAAACCCCAAGGAATGAGGAGCTGGAGCTGCTGTGTCCCAGCTGGGCACGGGGAGGTGCCAAGCAGGGAATGGTCATGGAAAACAGCCAGGCAGGAATTAGGGAGCTCAGCTTAACTCCAGCCCTGCCTTAATGCACTCAGGAGCTGCCCACGACCTCACTGAGCCTCCTTTCACTGCTCTGATCCCTGCAAATTCACATTTTCTGTTCCAGAGTTTCACATCTCCATGACTTTGGCTAAAACCCCATCGTGGCTGATCCATTCCCAGGTACAACATTCCTGATTCTCCTGCAGGGCACCAACCAGGATTGATAAAGAGCACCAAGGAACAGCCTGGAAAGCAAACACACACCTGGGAGGGAACAAAACCCAGGGAGGAGCTGTTTGCAGGACACAAAAACCACAGAATCAGGCAGGGAAGTACAGGAATCACCTAGAAATCATTGCCAGAGGACACAAAAGTCATGGAATCAGGCAGGGAATTACAAGAATCACTTGGAAATTGTTTGAAGAGGGAAAAAAAAGGCAGGGAATTACAAGAATCACCTGGAAATCATTGCCAGAGGACAAAAAAAGTCAAAGAATCAAGCAAGGAATTAAAGGAATTACAAGAATCAGCTGAAAATCATTTGAAGAGGACAAAAGAAGCCAGAGAATCAGGCAGGGAATCACAAGAATAACCTGAATGTCATTTAAAGAGGACACAAAAGGCAGGGAATAACAAAAATCACCTGAAAATAATTTGAAGAGGACAAAAAAAAAAAAATAAGCCAGGGAAGCAGGCAAGGAATAACAAGAATCACCAGGAAATCACTGCCAGGGGACAAAATAGTCACAGAATCAGGCAGGGAATAAAAAAAATCACGCAGAAATAATTTCCAGAGGACATCAAAGTCACAGAATCAGGTAAAGAATTACAGGAATCACCTGAAAACTGTTTCCAGGGGACACAAAAGTCACAGAATCAACCATGGAATAACAAGAATCACCTGGAAATCATTGCTAGCAGACAAAAAAGGCCAAAGAATCAAGCAAGGGATTACAAGGATCACCTGGAAATTGTTTCCAGGCGACACAAAAGTCACAGAATCTAACAAGGAATAACAAGAATCTTCTGGAAATCATTGCCAGAGGACACAAAAGGCAGGGAATCAGGCAGGGAATTGGAAGAATCACCTGAAAATCACTGCCAATGGACAAAAAAGACAGGGAATAACAAGAATCACCTGGATGTCATTTAAAGAGGACAAAAAAAAGCAGAGCATTACAAGAATCACCTGGAAATAATGTGAAGAGGACGAAAAAAAGCCAGGGAATCAGGCAGGGAATCACAAGAATCACCTGGATGTCATTTCCAGAGGACACAAAAGTCACAGAATCAGGCAGGGAATTACAAGAATCACCTGGATGTCATTTCCAGAGGACACAAAAGGCAGGGAATTACAAGAATCACCTGAATGTCCTTTAAAGAGGGCAAAAATGGGAATAAGAATCACCTGGAAATCATTGCCAGAGGATACAAAAGTCACAGAATCAAGCAAGAAATAACAAGAATCACCTGGAAATCAGAGCCAGGGGACAAAAAAAATTAAAAAGTCACAGAATCAGGCAGGGAATTATAAGAACCACCTGGAAATCATTTGAAGGTGACAAAAAAAGCCACAGACTCAAGCAGGCAATAACAAGAATCACCTGGAAATAAATGCTGAGCATTCCCAGGGACAGGAGCCACAGCTGAGCTGCCAGGGCAATGAAACCACTGAAAGGGACAATTCCTGCTGCAACCCAGGCAATTCCTGCTGCAACCCGGGCAATTCCTGCTGCAACCCGGGCAATTCCTGCTGCAACCCGGGCAATTCCTGCTGCAACCCAGGCAATTCCTGCTGCAACCCAGGCAATGCCTGCTGCAACCCAGGCAATGCCTGCTGCAACCCAGGCGATTCCTGCTGCAACCCAGGCAATTCCTGCTGCAACCCAGGCAATGCCTGCTGCAACCCAGGCAATGCCTGCTGCAAAAGCAGCTCCCAGGGAAAAGCAGGAGGGCTTGGCAGCCTGATGGGATTTTAAAGCAGCCAGAAGACACAAAACCGTGGTGAGCACACCTGGGTGGCTCCCAGGGCTGCTTTAACTCATCAAATGCTGATTAAAAACCGCTGGAATTTATCACAGGCTGCTTAAAAATCCTGCATGGGCTGTCCAGGGCTTGCACAGCTCGAGCTGACGAAGCAGAGAGGATTAAAAAGTGACTTAATCCAGGCTGGGCTTGAGCCAGGAGGTGACACCAGGTGGACAAGGGCACTGCAGAGCAGCAAGGACAGCAAAACAGCCCCAGGGGAGGAATTAAAACTGCTTTTAAATGACTTGAACTGCTTTAAAATGACTTGAACTGCTTTAAAATGACTTGAACTGCTTTAAAATTATTTTAAATTCAGATATTATTGGGACAGCCCTCAGATTGCAGGGAAATGGGTGAGGTTTTACCCCCATTTTATGGGGTGCCATAAGGAAACCCCACTGTCACCCATCTCTAGAATGTCACAGGCCAGCACGGATTAAAAATAACACAAAGAGTTTGTGTAATATAGAATACAAAAATAAATACAAACCCCAGCTCAAGGGGACAGAAAGAGCAACAAACTTCAATAAACACAATAAAAATGAGAGCACTGGGGTATCACACTTTAAACAAGAGCTGGTTTTAAGGTAGAAAGTTTCTCTTCCCCTAAAAGTTCTTCAAATATTTGTAATACATAATACTAAAATTATTTTAAATATATCAATATATATCTATATAAAATATATAAAATATGTATAAATATATATATATTTATACATATATTTATATTAACTTCTAAATATAAACCCCAGCTCAAGGGGACAGAAAGAGCAATAAACTTGAATTAAACACAATAAAAATGAGAGCCCTTGGGTATCAAAACCAGCTCTTGGCTAACTGTAAGTCAGAATGTTTCTCTTCTCCCAGAAAGTCTTCAAACATTTTTATTGCAAACTATTTTTGTAATATATAATAATTAAAATATTTAAAATATATCTATATATATATAAATAATATAAATCTATAAATATATATATCTAAATACAAAACCCAGATCAAGGGGACAGAAAGAGCAACAAATTTGAATTAAACACAATAAAAATGAGGGCACCTGGGTACCACAGCCAAGAGCTGGTTTTAAGTTAGAAAAAGTTCTTCAAACATTTTTATTACAAAGATTTTTTTGTAATACATAACACTAAAAATATTTTTAAATATATCAATATTTATATAAATATATAAAATATATTCAAATATATATATAAAATATGTCTCTAAATACAAACCCAGCTCAAGGGGACAGAAAGAAAAGACTTCAATAAAACACAATAAAAATGAGAGCACTGGGGTATCACAGTCAGCCAGGAGCTGGTTTTAGGTTAGAGAAAGTTCTTCAAACATTTTTATTTTGTAATACATAATACTAAAAAGATTTTAAAATATATCTATATATAAATATAGATATTTTTATATAGAAATATATTAAAAAAAATATATATATATCTCCAAATAGAAATATCTATATCTCCCAATAGAAAACCCAGCTCAAGGGGACAGAAAGGAAAACCTTCGATTAAACACAATAAAAATGAGAGCACTGGGGCATCGCAGTCAGCCCAGAGCTGGTTTTGAGTTCCAGCTTCTCTCCCCCTAAAAGCTTTTCTGCCCTCTGGCAATCGGTGTGAGAGAGAGGGAGGAGGGCGCTGAGAGAGCAGCAGGAGGTGCAGTTAGCAGCAGAGGGGGCATTAGGAGAGGCTGGAGGGCAGGGAGCACAGCCTGCCTTGGGTCCCAGAGCACGCCAGGCTGCTGAGCTCGGGGCCCTTCGAACGGCACCGAGCCCTGGCCAGCGCTGCCAGCGGGGTCCCAATTCCCCCAGCGGGGTCCCAGTGCCCCCAGCGGGGTCCCAGTGTCCCCAGCGGGGTCCCCAATTCCCCCAGCGGGGTCCCAGTGCCCCCAGCAGGGTCCCAGTGCCTCCATCAGGGATCCCCAGTGCCCCCAGCGGGGTCCCAGTGCCTCCATCAGGATCCCCAATTCCCCCAGTGAGGTCCCCAGTGCCCCCACTGAGGTCCCCAGTGCCACCAGTGGGATCCCAATTCCCCCAGCAGGGTCCCAGTGCCCCCATCAGGATCCCAATTCCCCCATCGGGATCCCCAGTGCCCCCATCAGGGATCCCCAGTTCCCCCAGCAGGATCCCAATTCCCCCAGCAGGATCGCAGTGCCTCCATTGGGGATCCCCAATTCCCCCGTCGGGATCCCCAGTGCCCCCATCAGGATCTCAATTCCCCCATCAGGATCCCCAATTTCCCCATCAGGGTCCCAGTGCCCCCATCAGGATCTCAATTCCCCCATCAGGATCCCCAATTCCCCCAGTGGGGTCCCCAGTGCCCCCATCAGGATCTCAATTCCCATCAGGATCCCCAATTTCCCCAGTGGGGTCCCCAGTGCCCCCATCAGGATCCCCAATTCCCATCCCCAGCAGGGCCAGGTTCCTCCCCTGGCCAGAACAGCGCTGGGAGGGACCCCAAGGAGTCCCCACGAATTCCCCTGGCAGGAATTTGTGCCCCTGGCATGTGCCACCCTGCTGGGCTGGGCGGGACCCCGGCCACCCACACGGGTCAGGGGCTGCACCCTCAGCTGCCATCTGAGCCCTGCGAATGCCCCCGAGGAGCCAGGAACCCAGAAAAGCCAATTGTGCACCCAGAAAAGCCCAATTCTGCACACCAAAGGAGCCAGGAACCCATAAAAACCCAATTGTGCACCTAGGAAATGCCAATTCTGCACACCAAAGGGGTCAGGAACCCATAAAAACCCAATTGTGCACCTAGGAAATGCCAATTCTGCACACCAAAGGGGTCAGGAACTGATAAAAACCCAATTCTGCACACCAAAGGAGCCAGGAACCCATAAAAACCCAATTCTGCACCTATAAAATGCCAATTCTGCACAACAACGGGGTCAGAAACTCATAAAAGCCCAATTCAGCACCAATAAAAGTCAAATTCTACAAACCAAAGGGATCAGGAACCGATAAAATCAATTCTGAACCAATAAAAGCCCAATTCTGCAAACCAAAGGAATCAATAAAAGCCCAATTCTGCAAACCAAAAGAATCAATAAAATCCCAATTCTGCACCAATAAAAGCCCAATTCTGCAGACCCAAGGAATGAATAAAAGCCCAGCTCTGCAAACCAAAGGAACCAATAAAAGCCCAGTTCTGGAAACAAAACAAAACAAAATTAATAAAAACAAAACAATAAAAGCCCAATTCTGCACCAATAAAAGCCCAGTTCTGCAAACCCAAGGAATCAATAAAAGCCCAGTTCTGCCAACCCAAGAAATCAAGAAAAGCCCAGTTCTGCCAACCCAAAAAATCAAGAAAAGCCCAGTTCTGCCAACCCAAAAAATCAAGAAAAGGCCAGTTCTGCCAACCCAAAAAATCAAGAAAAGGCCAGTTCTGCCAACCCAAGGAATCAAGAAAAGGCCAGTTCTGCCAACCCAAGGAATCAATAAAAGGCCAGTTCTGCCAACCCAAGGCCCAGCACTCCAGGCTGGCCCTGAGCTGAGCCCTGGGAGTTCCTGGAAGAGAAGCCAGCCTGGCTCCTGGACACACAGTTATTCCATGATGCCCACAAGAAATGAGTCACCTTTTATATAAAAAAAAAAATAAATAAAGTTTCCACCATCCTCCTTTCCTGCCTTGGGTGTTTACCCTGAGCTGGGCCAGTTTAACTCTGCCATCCTTGCTGATCATTAATTACAATTAAACATCCCCACATCCAGCAGTGAATGAAGAAAACCAAAACGCCTCCCAGCCCGGATATTTAACAGAGTCAAGCGAGTTCTGTGTTTCTGTGGAAATGCAAAGCTCCACATCAAACCCAGCTCCTCACCTAGCTTTAATATCAAGAGACGAGATCAGCTGCACTTTTTGTCCTCTGAAATGGAAAAAAGCCACCCACACTCCCCTCCCTGGCAGCTCCCACCCATCCAAACCAGTTTTTGCAGAATAATAAATCTCATTCTCAGCATCTCCCACTGCTCCGTTTGCCTTGAGAAGCTGCACGGGAGAGCTCCAGGAAGAAAAGTGCAAGAATTCCAAATAAACGAGGGGATGGGCGATGCTGGAGCACACCCGGAGCTCTGCTGCTCCATAAATCCCAAAGTTTCCGTGCCCAGCTCGGTGCCAGCGCTGCAGCATCGCTGCAAACCCCAGAGCTCCGAGCCTCGGCTGGGCTCAGAGGCCCCGGGAGCTGCTCCAGGGGTGCCAACCGGGAAATTGGAGGCACAGAAATAAATGCAGGGGAGGCTCCAGCCCTGAGTGCAGCCAGCCCTGCCCAGCTGGGGCTGATGCGGAGCAGCCCAAAGCCCAAATTCCCCTCCCGGAGGCATCGAGCTGGGCTCCGAGATAACGGCGTTATCTGCTCGCGGTTTAACCCCGGTATTTCTGAGGGTTTCCGTGATGCTCCCGGTGATCGGGAGGAGCTGGAATTACCCCCAGTCCATTCGGGTATCACACACAATCCCCATCCATTGGGGTATCACACACACACCTGCCCCGGCAAACGCTTTGGGGGGACTCAAAGTCCTTGGGAGAACTTCTGCAGCACTTCCAGGGCGGGGAACGACGGGGGAAATACACGGATGGGGGAATTTACAAGGATGGGGTAATTTACACGGATGGGGGAATTTACACGGATGGGGGAATTATCTCAGGGCAGCGATACTGACTTGGTCCAGCAAGCCACCACATGGCACAGATGGGGATAACTGATCTAAAATAATGCCATTTTTTAGGAAATCGGGCGATTCCTCATCGGGCGCAGGTTACCGTTAACACCACACCGGGCACCGGGGCCAGAGCTGCGCTGCCCAAAGCGAACCCCGGGAACGGCGGCTCCGGAGGGACGGGAAGGACGTGACGGAGCGGGGAAGGGGCGAACCCCGCCAGGGAGCGGGGCTGTCCCAGGAGGCAGGGGCGGCTCGGAGAACAAAGGAACAGCCCGGGGGTGACACGGTGACACCGGCTGGCAAAGGGCACGGGCGGCGCTGCCCCGGTAACCCCGCACAGCCCCGCCGGGAGCGCCCCCCGCATCCCCCCGAGCGGCGCAGGATGCGCGCTCCCCCCGCGGTCCCGCACCTGAGCGTGGGGCCGATGCAGGCCGTGTCGGTGCTCTCGATCTCGCGCAGGATCCGCTCGTGCTCCGCCGCCGTCTCCAGGCTCTCCAGCTCCGCCATCTTCGGCCGCTCCATGGGGCCGCTCCACCTGCGCGGCCCCGCCCGGCCCGGCCCGGCCGGCAACGGCACCGCCGGGGCTGCTCGACCCCACTCCGCCACCCGCGCGGGGCACCACGGGACATGTAGTGCGGGAGGGGCCCGCGCCGCGCGAGGAACCACGGGAAATGTAGTCCGGGAGGGGGGCTGGGCCGCGCGGCACCATGGGAGATGTAGTGCGGGAGGGGGCTGGGCCTGCGCGGCCGCTCCGCCTAGGGAGGGACGGGCCGAGCAGCGCGGCCCCGGGACTGGAGGAGAGGCGAGAGATTGGGTGGGGAAGGTGTCGTACCCATCGAGGGGACAGGGCCCCGTGCCCTCCCCGTGAGGACCGAGCCCCATGGCTTGGACATCTCCGTGAATGACAGAGCCCCATGGCAGTCCCCCGTGTTGTACCCAGGAGAGGACACAGCCCCATGGCACTGTCCCCTTGTCCTCCCCGTGAGAGGACACAGCGTCGTGGCACTGTCCCCGTGTTCTCCTCCGTGAATGACACAGCCCCATGACACAGTCCCCGTGTTGTACCCTGGAAAGGACACAGCCCCATGGCACTGTCCCCATGTTGTACGCAGGAGAGGACAAAGCCCCATGGCACTGTCCCCTTGTCCTCCCCATAGAGGACACAGCCCCATGGCACTGTCCCCATGTTGTACCCAGGAGAGGACACAGCCCCATGGCACTGTCCCCGTGTCCTCCCAATGAGAGGACACAGCCCCATGGCTTGGACACCTCTGTGAATGACACAGCCCCATGGCACTGTCCCCGTGCTGTACCCAGGAGAGGACACAGCCCCATGGCGCTGTCCCCATGTCCTCCCCATGAGAGGACACAGCCCCACGGCAGTGACACCGTTGTGACATCCCAGCAGGACAGAACCTGCGTCCCTGCCCCGAGCAGAGGCAGCCCCTGCTCCTCCTGCCCCACCCTATCCCCTCCTGCCCCATGCTGTCCCTCAGCCCCATAAGCAATGAAAAGATGACTGCAGTCCCAAAGTGTGTGAAAAATGCCGCTGGGAAAAGCCAGTGTCCATAAAGGAGACAGAGGAGTCCTGTAGCTTTGTTCGGATAAAGGGAGAGCTCACCAGGCACAGCCTGCTGGGTTTTCTCCCTCTCTCACTTTCGGAGGGCGCAGCCTCCCTTTAATCCCAAATTCCAGCCGCGTGTTGCCCCTTCCTTTCCCCATTGCCAAGGAAGGTGCAGCTTTCCCCACCCGCCTGCTCCCCATTCCCCCTTGAACCCGGCATTTCACCCCAAAGTTTGGGAACTCCTGCTTTAGAGTGCAGCCCCGTCTGTTTCAGGAGTTGGTGTCTCTGGGCTCTGTGACAAACCCTTGAAATTAACCCCAAAGCGGCTTGAATTTGACCCCAAAGCTCAGGAACTCCCACTTGTCTGTTTTGGGAGTCAGGGTGAAATTAACCCCAAAGCTCAGGAACTCCCACTTGTCTGTGTCAGGAGTCAGGGTGAAATTAACCCCAAAGCTCAGGAAGTCCCATTTGTCTGTATCAGGAGTCTGTCTGGGCTCTGCAACAAACCTGCTGGTTGAAATTAACCCTAAAGTTCAGGAGCTCCCACTTTTTTGTGTCAGGAGTCAGGGTGTCCAGGATCTGTGACAAATCCTTGAAATTAACGCCAAAGTGGCTTGAAATTAAGCAAAAGTTAATTGGTTCAGGAAGTCCCAGTTGTCTGTTTCAGGAGTCTGGGCAAAATTAACCCCAAATTTCAGGAGCTCTCTTGTCTGTGTCAGGAGTCTGTCTGGGCTCTGTGACAAACCTGCTGGTTGAAATTAACCCCAAAGTTCAGGAGCTCCCACTTTTTTGTATCAGGAGTCAGGGAGAAATTAACCCCAAATTTCAGGAGCTTCCCCTTGTCTTTGTCAGGAGTCTCTCCGTGCTCTGTGACAAACCTGCTGGTTGAAATTAACCCCAAAGTTCAGAAAGCCCCACTTGTCTGTTTCAGGAGTCAGGGAGAAATTAACCCCAAATTTCAGGAGCTCCCCCTTGTCAGTGTCAGGAGCCTGTCTCCGCTCTGTGACAAACCTGCTGTCCGAAGTCGCTGGAGTCATTTAGCCCCATCTCGAAGCTGCTCCCAGGCAACCTCTCCCCCCGGAGAGGGTTCCTGTTATCAGTTTCTTGGGAAAACAGCGCTGGAACATCCCGTTCCCAGCACACCTTATCAGGTGCTGTCCTTGCACGGGAATGCCACAGCGGCATGGAGAGCAGGAATCCCAGATTGTGGCACCACCAGGGGCTCGGCCTTTGCTTTTGTTGTTTCACCTTCTGAGATATAAATAAAATTCTCCAGCTGTGTGAGCGCACCGGGGCCTCCCTCAGTGCTGCTTGTGAGGGTGGAATGCTGCTGGTGTAAATAATGTGGAATTATGGAATGGGTGGGGTTCGAAGGGACCAAAGACCATCTCGTTCCAACCTCCCTGCCAAGGGCAGGGACACTTCCATTGTCACTTTATGAAATGAGAAGGGGATAAAGGAACTCCCCAGAATGAGGCTCCAGGACTGGAACAACACAGGCAGAGCGAGGAGAGCCTGGTGAAAACTCAAGAGTCCTTAAGGTTGGAAAAGACCTTTAAAATCACAAAGCCCAACCATTCCCCAGCACTGCCACCACTGACCCGTGTCTCCAAGTGCCACATCCACAGGGCTCTGAAATCCCTGCAGGGATGGGGACACCAGCCCTGCCCCTTTCCATGAGGAATGTCCCCAATGTCCACCCTGAGCTCCCCTGAAGCCGTTCCCTCTGCTCCTGTCCCTGTTCCCTGGAGCAGAGCCCGACCCCCCGGCTGTGCCCTCCTGGCAGGAGCTGT
>JAWWMN010000208.1:71388901-71400010 GCA_035047745.1 Catamblyrhynchus diadema
CCATCCATCCATCCATCCATCCATCCATCCATCCATCCATCCATCCATCCACCCATCCACCCATCCATCCATCCATCATCCATCCATCCATCCATCCATCCATCCATCATCCATCCGTCCATCCATCCATCCATCATCCATCCCTCTGTCCATCTCTCCATCTCTCCATGCACCAGTTGCCAAAAGCCTGTGACTGGAGGACCCTGAGGGAGGTGACAGGAATGACCTGCTGGAAGTCGCAGCTTCAGGGATGATTTATTCCCATCCAGACTATTCCCGAACTAAAGAAAACGTAAAAAATAGAATTAAATGAAATCCAAGGAAGCCGGAAAAGGACCTCGTTAACCTCCCAGCCCTAATGGGCCCCATTTCCCCTGTCCTGCCCTGGATGGCCGCTGAGAAGGAACGGGGCCGGGCAGGAGCGGTGCCCGCGGGAGGAGCAGGTGGCAGAGCGGAGGAGGAAATGCTGCAGCGCTTTGAAGTCTGGTCAACTTTTAACGTGCGGCCGAGCCGTGCCCGCTCCGGGCCCGGGGCCGCGTTCCCCGCGGTGCCCTTTGATGGCGGGGCCGCCTTGTTACCGATTAACAACGAGGGGACAGCGGCTGCGGGGCCGGCTCGGGGACACCGCCCGGCTCCGGGGACATGGCCCCGCTCAGGGACAGCACCGGCGGGCTCTGATTCTGGGGTGCGGATGGACACGGACACAGCGGTGGCCCCGCTGTCCCTCTGCCACCCCATAAATGACCCTGTATCCCCAGCTCGCGGCCGGTGTTCGGTGTCTGTCCTGTCCCTCTTTCCCTCTCCTTTTCTCCTCTGGCGTTTGCTCCTTGCAGGACGCCCCGGTTGGGTTTTCCAGACGCCCCTTTGCTCCCCGGCACCCCCGATCGCGGTGCAGCCGCCCCTGCCCGGCCCCTGCGGGCCCTCGGCTGCGCTCGCACGGCCAGCGGCTCTTTCGTTAGAGAGGAAAATGGATTTTTCCCCTTCCCGGAGCCGCTCCCGGCCGGAATCCAGCGGGGAGGATCCATCCCGGTTCCCTTCTCCGGGCGTTCCGCGGATAAAGTTTTCCTCTCCACAAACCAGGGGCATCTCCAGCCCGAGCAAGACCCCGGCTCGGCAGCTCCGGGTTCATTCCCGAAGGGATAAAAATCCTGCTTGAGTTCTTCTGGAGCTGGGAGCAGGCCTGGGAACAGAGGGCAAGAAAAAGAAATTTAAAGATAAATTTGGGGTTCTCGTTCGGTTCCAGCGTAGCAGCTCCGCGGTTCCTTTCGGAGCATCCGAGCAGCCTCGCCTGGACACTGAGCCGGGACCGAAAACCACCGGGACGAGTTGGGGAAAAGCCAAAATCAGGTGAAGGGTTTGTAAATTCCCGAGAGGGGGATTCACCCCACACCGGAGCCGCTCCCTCCCGGACGATGCTCGGCTGCAGCCGGGGCGCCCGGGGGAGCTGCCGGCGCCGGGATCCCGCGGGGAGCAGCCGCAGCCCGGCCGCCTTTCCCGCTTGTCTCCCTCGGAAGATGCTGAAATGAGGGAGATCCGCACGAAACGAAATCCCGGCCCCGCGCCGCGCTCCGGGGCCGCGGATCCCGCAGCGCCCGCTCCGCACCCGCGGCTGCCGCAGGGCGGGGGCGGAGCGGCCGCGTCCCCCCCGCCGGCCCCGGGGGCAGGGAAAAGGTCGAGGGAAAAAAAAAAAAAAAAAAAAGGAGAGAAAAAAGAAATGAAATTGAATTCAATTGGATTAACTTGATTTAAATGAAATTCCACAAACGGTCCGGAGCCGGGAAGTTTCCGCGGCTGAGCCGAGCTGTCCCCGTGTCCCCTTCTCCTTCCCCTTCCCGATCCCGTCCCTTCCCCGTCCTCCCCATCTCCATCCCTTCCCCTTCTTCCCATCCCTTCCCTTCCCATCCCCGTCCCTCCGCGGCTCCGCTCCCGCTGCCCTCTCCGCCAGCTCTCTCACCCAACTCCGCTTCTTTATTTCCACTTTTCCTATTAAAAAAAAAAAAAAAAGGAAATATAGATTTTAAAATCTATTTATAAAATATTTCGAATGTCGATTATTTTTTCCTCTCTCTCTCTCTTGCGGAAATGAAAATAAAAATAAAAAACTGCTTTGCCGACGCTCTCGCTCCATTTTTAGGCTTTCACTTCTCTGGGATTTCGTGTAATTTTGCCTTTCCTCCCCCCATCTTCTTCCCGCAGCCTCTTGCGGGAGCGAGTCCGCGCAGAGCCCGCGGGCGCGCAGCAGCGCTCTCCTCTCCGCGGGGGGAAGGATCCCGCGCGGAGTATTTCGATCCAGCCAAGTGGAAAATAGACTTTCAGCCCCCTTTGTGCGGGAGGGGAGGGCTGGCCCCCGCCTCCGCGGCCCGACCAAACTCCGAGCAGAGCCAAACTGCGGAGTGAACTCGGGACCGGCCCGCGCAGGGGCTGCGCGCCCGCGCATCCCCCCGCGCCGGGTAAAACGGCCAAAAATATTGCCACTTCTTGAGAGATTTGGCTTTTTTTTTTTTTTTTTTTTTTAATCCATTCCCGGCGCAGGATCGGAACGGTGGGAAGAGGTTTCGGCCGAGGGAAGGTCCTGCCTTTGGAGGGGGACACGCCGAGGGGAGCGGAGCTTGCGCGGGGGCGGGAGAGGAGGGGGAGGCTTCACCTGTGCTCCCCCCGTGGGGGCAGGGCTGGTTCATTCATTTAAATACGCAAAAGGAAAAAAAAAAAGGAAAAAAAGGAAAAAAGAAAACCAAAAGAAGAAGAAAAAATTGAGGAATTTTAAAAGTTTGGGGTTTTTTTTTGTTTTTGTTTTTTTTTTTAAATACGGAGGGAACCCCCCCGCCCGCCCCGCGCAGCCGGAGCCCTTTTGCCACAGGTTCGCGGCGCGCCTGCGGGAGCGGCTCCAGTCCAGTTTTTCGGGCGCTCTCTGCGTCCTTTTGCCTCCTCTGCCTCCCCTTCCTGCCCCATCTCCCCGTGTCCTCCCCTGCCTCTCCTTGTCCTCCCCGGTCTCCCCTGCCCGTCCGTACCTCCCGGCCTCCCCCGGCCTCCTCGTGCCTCCCCTGATTCTTCCTGGCTCCCCTTGTCCTCCCCCGGCCTCCCCTTGCTTCCTTTTGCCTCCCCTGCCTGTCCTTACCTCGCTCTGCCTCCTCTTGCCTCCTCTTCCTCCCGCTGCCCGTCCTGCCCGTCCCTGCCCTCCCCATCCTATCCCGACCCATCCCTACCTTGATCTGCTCTCCCATCCCATCCCTACTTTCCCCTGCTCTTCCATCCCGGCCCTGCCTCCGCTGGCTTCCCCATCCGGGCCCTGCTCTCCCACCCCGGCCCTTCTCTTCCATCCCATCCCGGCCCTTCTCTTCCATCCCATCCCGGCCCTGCTCTTCCATCCCATCCCGGCCCTTCTCTTCCATCCCATCCCGGCCCTGCTCTTCCATCCCATCCCGGCCCTGCTCTCCCATCCCATTCCTACAATTCGTGCTCTCCCCATCCCGGCCCTGCTCTCCCATCCCATTCCTACAATTCGTGCTCTCCCTATCCCGGCCCTGCTCTCCCATCCCATCCCATTCCTGCATTCGCTGCTCTCCCATCCCATCCTGGCCCTGTCCTTCCATCCCATCCCATTCCTACAATCCCTGCTCTCCCATCCCATCCCATCCCTGCATTCCCTGCTCTCCCTGCCCCGTCCCTGCTCTCCCATCCCATCCCATCCCTGCAATCCCTGCCCTCCCCATCCCGTCCCTGCTCTCCCATCCCATCCCATCCCTGCATTCCCTGCTCTCCCCATCCCGTCCCTGCTCTCCCATCCCATCCCATCCCTGCAATCCCTGCCCTCCCCATCCCGGCCCTGCCTCCGCGGGCCTCCCCTCTCGGCGGGGGCTCAGGTGCGGCCGCCCCCGCGGGCCCCGCAGGTACCGCCCGCCGCCGGAGCGGCCGCCCGGGGCTCGGGGCTGCGTGGGCGCCCGCGGGTGGGCGGCGGGGCGGGGGCGGAGGGAGGGAAGGAGGGGTGCGGGCCGCGGGTCCGCGTGTGTGTGCCGTGCCCAGGGGGAGGTTTCTTGCACACGCACACACACACACACCGCACACACGCGCGCACCCGCAGGACCGGCCCCGCTCCGGCCCCCCCGCCCCGCTCCCGGTTCACACCATGTTCCAGCCGTCCGCCAAGCGCTGCTTCACCATCGAGTCCCTGGTGGGCAAGGACACCCCCCTGGGCCCCGAGGACCCCCCGCGCCCCGCCGCCCTCGCCTACCCCGGCCCCGCCGCCGCCGCCGACGCCGCCGCCTTCGCCCCCGGCTTCCAGGGAGCCGCCGGCCGGGCCCTGTACGGCAGCGCCGAGCTCGTCTTCCCCGAGGCCGTGGGGCACCCGGCGCTGCCCGTCGGGCCCCCCCAGCTGGGGGGCTCGGCCCTGCCGCACCCGCACCCCTTCTTCGGGCCGCAGCACCGCGACCCGCTCAACTTTTACCCCTGGGTGCTGCGGAACCGCTTCTTCGGCCACCGCTTCCAAGGTGAGCGGGGGCCGCGGGGGGCGCGGGCCGAGCGCTGCCGGGGCCCCGGGGGCTGCGGGGCTCCGCACCGGGGCTCGGGGGGCCCGACTGCACCGCAGGACCTGTTGCTGCCGTGCCCGAACGCACGGCCGGGGCCCCGGGAGCTCCGTACCGGGGCCGATACCTCCGAACGCCCGGTGCCTCCGAACTCCCGGTGCCTCTGCACAGCCGGTGCCTCCGAACGCCCGGTGCCTCCGAGCACTCGGTGTCTCGGAACCCCCGGTGTCTCCGAGAGCCTGGTGCCTCTTCATACCCGGTGTCTCCGAACCCCCGGTGTCTCCGCACCCCCGGTGTCTCCGAGCAGCCGGCGCCGGTGCCTTTCACAGCCGCGGCCCCGCAGAGTCCCGGCCGAGCATCGCGGAGCTCCGGGGGACGGGACCGGCGCCGCCGCCTCGGTGCGCAGCCGAGCCGGGAATTTGGTTTTCTCCTTCCCGGGAACGAAGGGAAGGATTTCGGTGCGGTGGATCTCGGCTGCGCAGAGAGATGTTGTTTCGTTCTGTAGATTTTCTCTCGATCTCGATTCCTTTTCTTCTCTTTATTTCTTTCTTCTCTTTCTTTTCCTCACTTTCTTGTTTTGCTTCTTTCGTTCTTTCTTCCTTTGGTTCATTCTTTCTTTCTCCTAATTTTCCGATTCTGTCTCTATTTCTTTTCTCTTTTATTTTCTTTCTCTCCGTTCCTTCCTATCCTCTTTCTTTTCCTTTTCCTTTCTGTAGCTGTGTCCTTTTCTTTCTTTCCTTTTTTCCCGTGGTTTTTCTTTCTCTTTATTTTTTCCTATTTTTTTTCTCTCTCTTTTTTTGCCTCTCCGTTTCCCCTCCACCGCCGTCCCCTCTGTCCCGCCGCGGTGCCGGGGGGTCCCGCAGCCCGGATTAGTTTTATCTGCTCGGCACCAAGCCCTCGCTGGTGCCCGGGGCTCGGCCGGGGATCGCGGCTGCTCCGGCGGCGCCCGGGGGCACCGGCCCGGCCCCCTCGGCCCCAGGAGCGGCTCCGGGTCCTCCCAGCCCCGAGCCCGGCCCGCCGCTCTCCCGAGCCGTCCCTCTCTCCTGCCTTCTCTCTCCGCTTTTAATTTTCTGTTTCTTCTCTTGCTTTCGTTTCTTTCTACCTTGTTTCGCTCGCTTGCTTTACAGATTTCCTGCTCTCGCTCGTTATTCTTGGCTTCTTTCTTTTTCTTTTTTATTTCCTTTCCACTTCTTGTCTCTTTCTTTCTTTCTCCTTTCACTTTCTTTTCCTTCTGTTTTCCTTTCTCTTTCTTTCCCTCTTTTAAAAATTGCTTTCCCACTTTTCTCCTCTCTTTCTGTCCCCTTCCCTTTCTTTCTTCCCTCCACTTTTTTTCTTCCTTAGTTTTTCTTCTCTATTTTTTCCTGTCACTTTCTCAGTCTTCCTCTTATTTTATAATTTTTTTTCTCTCTGTCTCAGTTTTTTCTCTGCCTCCACCTTCTCTTCCTCTCTTTCCTCTTCCTGCTGCTCTCCCGTCCATCCCTTCTCCTTCTCTTTATTTGTCTCTTCCTCTCTCCCTGCCCTCCCTTTTGCGCCGTGTCCAACCCCACCGTGGGGCTGAGAGCATCCAGAACGTGGCACTAAACCAGCAATTTCAGGGTGGGGAAATCTCCCCAAAATTCCCCTTTTTGTGCCCTTGCCGTGTCCCAGGGCTGGGAAGTGACCCCGAGGGGGGCCGGGGCTGCGGGGCCGCGCTGAGCTCTGTGTGTGCCCGCAGGGAGCGAGGTGTCCCAGGAGAGCCTCCTGCTGCACGGCCCCTTCGCCCGCAAGCCCAAGCGCATCCGCACGGCCTTTTCCCCGTCGCAGCTGCTGCGCCTGGAGAGAGCCTTCGAGAAGAACCACTACGTGGTGGGAGCCGAGCGCAAGCAGCTGGCCAGCAGCCTCAGCCTCTCCGAGACACAGGTACTGCCGTCTGCCTGCCCCACCTGCCTGTCCCACCCTGTCCCTCTGTGTCCCACCTGCCTGTCCCACCCTGTCCCTCCGTGTCCCTCCGTGTCCCAGCAGCGGCCCCAGACCCGCACAGCGCTCCCGTGTGAAGCCCCAGCTGGGACTCCCCAGGACCCCCAGAGCCTGCAGGTGTTCTGGGGCTCCTCGGGGTGGCTTTGGGGTTTTTGTGAGGCAGCTTTTGGTGTTCCAGGAGCTGTGGCAGGTTTGGGGTTGGGAATACGGCTCTGGTGTTGTCCTGCTTTCCGGAGCGCTTTTCCGGTGTTGTTCCCCGCTGGCTTGGGATGTTTGCCCTGGGAGCAATTTAAGGGTTTAAAAATCCAGTAAGGAAAGGAGCAGCAGGCTGAAGGCTTCCCTGGAAAGCTGGAAAACCGTGGCTGAGCTGAGCAGCTCCGGGTCTGTGCACCAACACCCGGAATTCAGGATGGGTGTGAGACGGTGCTGCCGAAGGGCGCTGGTGTTGGATGAGACTTTCTGGGATCACAAAAGACATTTCACAGGAATTTAGGTGTAAGGAGACCCAGGAGAAGCACGAGGATGAAAGGAAAAGTGTACAGAGCTGGGGAAAAATGCGGGAGCTGGGGCTGAGCATCTCTGTGTGTCCAAACCCCGTGTTCTGGTGAGCGGCTGTTCACAAACGCTCCAGGGGAAGGAGTTTTATTTCCCAGGAAGGGAGAAAGTTTTCCCCAATTTCTGGTGAGATGGTTGGGCCTGTGTGCTGAATTAATTGAAATTTTAAGCTTAAATTTAGTTGGGAAATAAAGCTGGAGCCGTGGGTGTTCCCAGTACCCGCCTGGCTCATCCTTGCCCAGGCTCTGCCAAACAAAACCTCCAGACACGTCCCTGGGAGCAGGAACTTCCTGGGAGGAAAATGTCACCGGCACGGGGACGGAGGAAGGAGCAGCTGTGGGTGTCAGGAAGCAGGGACTGAGCCCCCCAAATCCCCAGCGTGTTTGGATCCCGAGGGTGAAGCTGCCCCAGCTCACGGCTCGCGGGGCTCAGCGCCGACACCGGCTCGGGGCCCTTCCCGCTGCTGCCGTCACCTCTCCGGGCTGGAATGGGGAGAAAAGGGAAAAAAGGACAAAACCCAAAGGTCAAAGAACAGCCAGGAACTTGTCGGGGTGGAAAGGGCAGCTGTGGGATGCCCCAGGGGGAGCTTAGCCATTCCCTGGCCTTTCCCAGCACTGCCTGGAGCCTGAATGCAATAATGCCATTTCCTGGGGAAGCGCAGCAGCGGCATCCAGCCCAAATCCCAGGGAGGTTTCAGGGTGCAAAGAGGCCACGGAGATGTTTTAAATTTTCATTTTTTGGGTGCCGCAGGCTGTTCGGTGGTGCGGTGTTTCCATGATTTTGGGAAGCTGCTGCTGCTGGCGGGGAGCGAGCGCAGGGAGGCGGCGGCGGGGCCGGGAAAGGCTCCGTCCTTCCCGCGGCCCCACGGATCCATCGGGGAACAGCACCCGGCTCTGGGGCTTCAGCCTGCAGGGAAACGTTTTCCTTTCTGTTCTGTGGCTTTGGAAAAAAAAAATTTTTTTTAATCTGTTTTAGCTACCTGGAGGGAAATAATCTCAGTGTGCTGAGGGCTTGGTGACACCCAGGTATTGGGATTGGAGGAGTGGGACAGCCAGGGGCTGGTGGCTGTGCCAAACCCAGGGTATTATTATGATTATTATTACTATTATTATTATTATTCATTAAATATTCAGTGATAAATCCTGCATGGAATCAAATTCCCATGGAAAACCAGCCTGCTTTATCCATGACACCCATCCTGGTGTGACACAGGTGTGTTTTCACCTGGGGGCCCACACCTGAACCCCACAGTTTGGGGGGTTTTACCATTTTTTCATGGATTTAACAATTCCCAAGGAGTTGCAGTTCATGGCTGTGCCTGGCCCTGTTTCCCAGCTGCTTTTCCCCTGGAAAATGGAATTTTGCCCCCTGGGCTGTGCCAGCTCAGGGTCCCCCAGGCAGGGAGCAGCACCTGGAGCAGCCCAGGGCAGGTGAGGAGGGTTCAGGTCCTGCCCAGCATCAGGAAATGCCTTGGGATATGGGCTGGGGATGGTGCAGGTGTTTAACCCCTTCCCAGCCATTCTCCCATTGAGGAGCTGCATTAATTCGGGGTGAGATTGGAACAACAGGCCCAGAACAGCAAAATCAAAGGGCCTGGGGGAGCAAAATGCAGCTCAGGGCCCTGAGGGAAACCCAAAAGTGGGATCGGGGTGGAGAAGGGGCAGGGAGGGTTCTGAAGGAAATCTGGGGTGGTCTGAGCAAGCGGAGCCATCAGGGGGGTTTGGATGTGACGGGGACATCGGGGTGTGACACGGGTGGTGTGGGGGGGTCTGGGCAGGGTGGGGGCACCGGGATCAGTGGGGATCCTGGGCAATGGGATCAGCAGGGATCCTGGCAATGGGATCAGCAGGGATCCTGGCACTGGGATCAGCAGGGATCCTGGGCAATGGAATCAGCAGGCATAATGGGCAATGGGATCAGCAGGCATAATGGGCAATGGGATCAGCAGGGATCCTGGGCAATGGGATCAGCAGGGATAATGGGCATTGGGATCAGCAGGGATCCTGGCACTGGGATCAGCAGGGATCCTGGCATTGGTATCAGCAGGGATCCTGGGCAATGGGATCAGCAGGGATCCTGGCAATGGGATCAGCAGGGATCATGGCAATGGGATCAGCAGGGATCCTGGGCAATGGGATCAGCAGGCATAATGGGCAATGGGATCAGCAGGGATAATGGGCATTGGGATCAGCAGGGATCCTGGGCAATGGGATCAGCAGGGATCCTGGCATTGGGATCAGCAGGGATAATGGGCAATGGGATCAGCAGGGATCCTGGCAATGGGATCAGCAGGGATAATGGGCATTGGGATCAGCAGGGATCCTGGCATTGGGATCAGCAGGGATAATGGGCAATGGGATCAGCAGGGATAATGGGCACTGTGGATGCTCTGGGATCAGCAGGGCCCCCATGCCCTGTGGGTACTTTGGGATCAGCAGGGATCCCATGCCCTGTTGTGCCCCAGGGCTGTGTGCCAGGCTGGGATCTGGGATGTGTGCTGGGAATGGGACAAGCTTGGGGCACAGTGCTGTGTCCTGCTGGGTTGGACATGGCTCTGCTGCGTCCTGCTGGGTTGGGCATGGCTTTGCTGTGTCCTGCTGGGTTGGGCATGGCTTTGCTGGGTCCTGCTGGGTTGGGCATGGCTTTGCTGGGTCCTGCTGGGTTGGACATGGCTCTGCTGCGTCCTGCAGGGTTGGGCATGGCTTTGTTGTGTCCTGCTGGGTTGGGCATGGCTTTGCTGTGTCCTGCCGGGTTGGGCATGGCTTTGCTGGGTCCTGCTGGGTTGGGCATGGCTTCACTGGTGGCACCAGGTCACTTCCCCTGCCTTGGGAGCAGCCTGGTCTGGGAAGGCACTTCCCTGCGTTCCTCTGGCACGATGGAGCCCAGAATTCCCAGCAGAGCTGCTCCATCCCTGGCACTTTGTGGGGCAAACCCCACTTGGGGTCTCCAATCTGCTCTCCCTGAGCAGAGAGCTCTCCCTGGCTGCTGCAGAGGGGAGCTTGGGTGGTTGTGGAGCCCCTGTGTGTCCCAGTGTCCCCTCACAGCTTTGGGGTGGTTATGGAGCCCCTGGATATTCCCTCCTGGTTTTGGAGTGATTATGGAGTCCCTGGATATCCCAGTGTCCCTCCCAGCTTTGAGATTTTTATGGAGTTTCTGTGTATCCCAGTGTCCCCTCCTGGTTTTGGGGTGATTATGGAATCCCTGGATATCCCAATGTCCCCTCCTGGTTTTGGGGTGATTATGGAATCCCTGGATATCCTGCTGTCCCCTCCTGGTTTTGGGGTGATTGTGGAGTCCCTGGATATCCCAGTGTCCCCTCCTGGTTTTGGGGTGATTATGGCATCCCTGGATATCCCAGTGTCCCCTCCTGGTTTTGGGGTGATTATGGAATCCCTGGATATCCTGCTGTCCCCTCCTGGAGCTGTCCCTGCAGGGATGGAGCAGCCCTGGCTGGGGGCTCGGTGCTGGCTGTAATTAATCATTAATAATTAACGGAGCGAATGCCTGGGAATCACAGGAGGAGAAAGATGCCCAGATAGAGCTGCAGAGCGAGGCCCAGGGCTGGCAGCTGTCCCCTGCCCTGAGAGCTGTCCCCAGAAACAAACCAGAGAAGTTCCGGGGAGTTTTTAGGGGGAAAGTCCCCGCAGGAACAGGCAGAGATGCAGCGCTGGCACTGGGGGTGGTGGCACTTGGGGTGACAGCCCGGCACAGGCGGTGTCACCCAGTGACAGCGGGGCTGCTCCCTCCCTGTCCCCATCCAGGGCCACCCCAGCGCCCTCACCCTTTGTGTCACCACCTGGGGAAGCTCCACAGGGATTTTAACTGTCCCCGAGTGGTGATGGCAATGGCACCTTGGGGCCAGCGCTGATCCCCCAGGTGCCATCGGCATCTCCGGGTGGCCGTGGTGGCCCTCGGGGCACGGCACAGCCGGGAATGTGCAGGGAAACACGGGCGGGAGCCGGGCTTAGGGACAGGACAGGGACGCCGGAGCCACCCGGGGGCTGTCCCTGTCCCTGTCCCTGTCCCTGTCCCTGTCCCTGTCCCTGTCCCTGTCCCTGTCCCTGTCCCTGTCCCTGTC
>JAWWMN010000208.1:71406255-71423459 GCA_035047745.1 Catamblyrhynchus diadema
CCTTCCCTTCCCTTCCCTTCCCTTCCCTTCCCTTCCCTTCCCTTCCCTTCCCTTCCCTTCCCTTCCCTTCCCTGGCTCCCTGGATGATTCAGGGGATGACCAGGACACTTTTCCCCCAGGCAGTGCTTTTGGATATTTGCAGAGAGAGCTTTTTCCCACTGCTGGCTCAGATCTTTTCACTGAACAGGTATTTAAATGCTCTGGGAAGTTTTTTTTCCGCTGGAGCTGTTCAGGGTTCTTAACTTGCATTTCCTCGTGGCATCACCTCATTAATCCTTCCTGCAAAGAACTGCACACTTTTATTTTTCAGGAGTAAAACAGAGAAGGGAAATAATTCATACAGCCATTTGTAGGTGTTATATATCAAACAGAAAAAGTCAAGAAAGTACTTTTTATTTTCCTTTTTCCTTTTTTTTTTCTTCCCACTTGGCAAATCAAAAGGAAAGTGTGATCCTTGGCCTTCCTCCCTGGCCTTCCTCTCCTTTTGAAAGCTTCTACCATGTTCCAGCCTGGAACTGTCCATTTAACAGGTTTCCTAGTCCTCTGCCAGAAATGAAAAGTTGTAAATACATGAATGTCTCTAGCAAGTGTATTTCACACCCAAAATGAGCATTTCCTGAGCTACTCAGTGGGTGAAAAAGAAAGTGTTAATAAAGCCTCATTTGGAGTAAAAAACATTGCTCTGGAGCTGGGTTTTTTGATTTCTTAAAGAACAGTATGATTATGTTTAAGCAAATTTCAAGCTGAAATTGCACTGAGCTGCAGTTGAAACATCAACTGGGAAACTGGGGAAATTATTGGATTTTTCTGCTTATTATTATTTTTAATTATTTTGCAGATTCTTTTTCAGTGTTCTATTTTTGAAGTGGCTGTTTGTCCAGGGGAAAAAAAATCATTGGAACATATGTGAGTTTTAGTGGGATTTTTAACAAATTAAAAAAAATATTTTCCTTGGAAAATGTCTTTTCCTCAGTCAGGAATGAGGAATTCGGGTGCTCTTGGACCAAAGGAGGTGCCCTGAGCCCCATCACATCAAAGAGATGGGTTCAGCTCAGTCCCACCTCACATGAGAGAGCTGCCATGTGAGGACTTGCTTTCCCTGGCTCTGCCTGGTCCCTCTTTGAGGTGTGCACAGCAGGAAATCCTTCCTTTTGGTTAATGAAATCCCTGCATCCTCACAGCTGCAGCCAGAGGAGCAGAGTGGAGGCTGCCTTGGTGTCACGCCTTGGGCTGAAGCTTGGTCCTCCCCCTCTGGACAAGGGGAAGCTGCCAAGGAATCAGCGCAATGAAAGCATCATTTCTTCCTAAGTCTGAAGAGGAAATAAAAAAATGTGGCGTTTGGGGATGTGGAAAGTTCAGGCACAGACAACCCCCACTGGCCATCCCACCAGGGAGGCATTTCCTGCCCTCTGTAATTACTCGTGGGACAACCAGGACAGACAAGAGCTGCACTGGGAAAAGCTGCCCAGAAAAGATCCTACGGATCCTGTGGGGAGAGAGGAACCATTGTTCCCTGCAGCCCCATTCATCAGAGCTGGCTCTCCCCTCCTCGCTGGGTGGGTGCTGCGGTGAGTGGGGGAAGTAAAGCCATTTATTCCATGAGTGGAGTGGAGTGAAGGCACTCCTTCCATGAGTGGGGGAAGTAAAGGCACTCCTTCCATGAGTGGGGGAAGTAAAGGCACTCCTTCCATGAGTGAGGGAAGTAAAGGCACTCCTTCCATGAGTGGGGGGAAGTAAAGCCATTTATTCCATGAGTGGGGGAAGTAAAGGCACTCCTTCCACAAGTGGGGGAAGTAAAGGCACTCCTTCCACAAGTGGGGGAAGTAAAGGCACTCCTTCCATGAGTGAAGGAAGTAAAGGCACTCCTTCCATGAGTGAGGGAAGTAAAGGCACTCCTTCCATGAGTGGGGGAAGTAAAGCCATTTATTCCATGAGTGGGGGAAGTAAAGCCATTTATTCCATGAGTGGGGGAAGTAAAGGCACCCCTTCCATGAGTGGGGAGTAGTAAAGCCTCTCCTTCCATGAGTGAAGTAAAGCCACTCCTTCCATGAATGGGGGGAAGTAAAGGCACTCCTTCCACGAATGAACTAAAGCCATTTATTCCATGAGTGGAGGGAAGCAAAGGCACTCCTTCCATGAGTGAAGTAAAGCCATTTATTTCATGAGTGGAGGGAAGTAAAGGCACTCCTTCCACCCCCCTGAAAGTCACCTGCTCCCTTTCTGTGCAAATGAGTCAAGGTATTGATCAGTCAGCTGGAAAAACATCCCATTGTTGCTCCTGTTAGACCTATCCCAAAAAGCCGCTCCCCAGAGCTCCAGACAACAGATTTAGCAAAGGCAGTGAAAGAAAGGATTGTTTGGGTAGGTCCGTGGAGAAATCACTGGGCAGAGAAAGCACAGAAAATATGCTGATTAAAAGAAATGCACTTGTGAGAGTGAAACTGGTCCCACTGGAAACCAAGGACAACTTTGGAGTGTGTTCTACAGTCAGGTTTGCTGTGCAGAACCCTGCCATGCACAGTCCCATGGCCAGAGACGGCCTCCAAGTCCCAAAGCAGCCGTGGGAGCAAGGCAGGAGAGCTGCAGGGCCCTTCCCATGGGTGGGGAGGTCACTGCTGAGAGCAGACACCCCCTCCTGAGCTGCAGAACCTGCTGGGACCTGCATCCTCTGCTCCTTGGACCTGCATCCCCCATTCCTGGGACCTGCATCCCCCGTTCCTGGGGCCTGCATCCCCTGCTCCTGGGACCTGCATCCCCTGCTCCTGGGACCTGCATCCCCTGCTCCTGGGACCTGCATCCCCCGTTCCTGGGACCTGCATCCTCTGCTCCTGGGACCTGCATCCCCTGCTCCTGGGACCTGCATCCCCCGTTCCTGGGACCTGCATCCCCTGCTCCTGGGACCTGCATCCTCTGCTCCTGGGACCTGCATCCCCTGCTGGGACCTGCATCCTCTGCTCCTGGGACCTGCATCCCCTGCTGGGACCTGCATCCTCTGCTCCTGGGATCTGCATCCCCTGCTGGGACCTGCATCCCTCCTGCTCCTGGGACCTGCATCCCCCGTTCCTGGGACCTGCATCCCCTGCTCCTGGGACCTGCATCCCTCCTGCTCCTGGGACCTGCATCCCCTGCTCCTGGGACCTGCATCCCCCGTTCCTGGGACCTGCATCCCCTGCTGCTGCTCAGGCTCCAGCCCACCTGATCTGCAGCCCCTCTCTGGTCATGGGGTTGTTCCTGATTGAAGGAGGGGCAGGAGGAGGCTCCTGGCTCTGGCCTTCAGCTGCTTGGGAAGGGCAGGAGCTGTGAACTGAAACCTGGGGGGTTGTGTTCAGGAACTTTTCCTCTTGCTCCTCTTTATTGCTTGCAGCTGTGTTCTTATGGGACCCTCTCATTGCTGAACTTCTGGAACACTTCAGCCTCTGAAACTGGACTGGCAGGAGTGTAGGAGAGTTGCTTGTTATCATTTGGATCAAATAAAACCCCAGCAAACCCCAGTAACTGCAGCTGCTGTGAGACCTTTTCAGGAATATCTTCATTCTCCCAAGGACCCTGGAGGGTCTCAGCACCTGCAGGGTGTGTAAACTCATTGCCAAGCAGGTTTGACTTGCCATGGCTTGCAATAATTTTGATGTTTCCAAAGGGAAAAGGGAATTTGAGTGATGTAATGACCCCAATCTCCCTGTACCCTTTGTATATTCATTCAGGGGACCCCTCAAAAGGACACAAGGGAAGCTGGACAGACACTGTCCAGAAATGAAGGAAGAACCATGGCTGATACCCAGCTGTGTGCTTGCCTTGGTGTCCGTGAGAAAGATCCCTCAGAAAAAAATCAATGGGACAACTTTGCTTTCTGGAATATGAACCACTGAGGAGGGTGGGAACAGCAGAGTGCACTGAGAAAGAAAATGTGCTGAGAAATGAGAATTGCAGATTTGTGGAATGGTTTAGGGTGGCAGGGCCCTTAAAGCCCATCCTGTTCCACCCCTGACACCTTCCAGTGCCCCAGGGTGCTCCCAGCCCCGTCCAGCCTGGCCTTGAACAACTGATTTGTTTCAGATTTGCCATAACAGTTCTGGCTCCCAAGATGGAAATTAAGTTCCAATGAAAAGCCTCCATGTAGTGCAGCAGGAGCTGAGTATCTCACAGAAGACCTCAAGAATGAGCAGAAACAGGATGAAATAGCTCAGAACCTGAAGTCACAAACCTGCAAGTAAAGTTTCCTTGCAAAGGGCACTCCCTAAACGCTTTCTCTGCAGGATGGAATTCCCAGTGAGCCTGGCAGGATGAACTGGCCATGGGCACACGGGGACTGGGGCAGCATTTCTGTCACAGGGAGACGCTGGAGGCACCATGCTCAGGTGCAGGATGTGCTTTTAAGCACCTGAGCCTTGGAAAAACCAAACAAGGCACTGCTGGAGGCTTCCTGCTCATCAGCCCTGTGAAGTGAGGAGGAGGAAGGAATATTTTGGGACAGATCCCTGGGTTAGACAGACCCAACATGCTGTCCCTGCCAGGGTGTGACACCGTGTCTGGTCCAGCTCCAGCTCCTGGGATGGAACCACTTCTCCTAAATCCACTTGAGATATGCAAACAGCCCTGTCAACAGCAGCTCGCCAAGCTGGGCGGCTTTCTCTGGGCTGCAGTAGCCTTGGTAACTCTCAGGGAAAAAATAACCTAATTTTCTCTTTCATCCATAAGCCGAACCCTTTAATTTGCTTTCAAGTGAATTAAACATAAGCCTCCATTTTTTAAATTCCTTTGTCCTAATGTAAAAGTACTGACATTTATCAAAGGAGTTTTCTGGATTCCCCGTTTGCAGCTCATTGTTTTAGTATTTTTTTAAATAAACCAGAGGCTGATTTTTTTATTGCTGAAATGCTTTCCTTCCCTCCTCCTTTTGTTAATAACAAGGGGATATTGTTCTCATTTCTAAACTTTCCCTGCTGACCTGGAGAGCAGCCTGTGTCCTGCTGCACTACCCAGGTGCCCGTGGTTCATAACTGAGCTTTGCCATCATTGTCCTGGGTGATGCAGGAGCATCCAGAGGGCACAGAGCCTCGTTCAGTGTCCCCAGTGCACCTTCCACCCTTCAATATCCAACACTCAGTGACCCACAGCTCATCCCACGGGGTTATTGGAGGCACCAGGTGCTGGAGAACAGCCCTGATGTTGTGAAAAAAGTGACACAGCAGCACCAACCTGTTTGTGTTTCCAGAAACAGCAGCTGCTTGAACAACTTTCACCCTGAAATGTGGGCTTGGCGCCCTTGATCCTTTCTGAACAAGAGATTTCTCTTGTTCAGTGTTTGCACAGCATCACCCACACTGAAACCATCCCCTAAACACAGCACAGAATACAGCTGGGGCAAGGAATCGCCTGCCCGTGCTGGGGGACCCTCCTGCAAAGCCTGAGCCTTTGCTTCCCACACTTGTTTTTGTTTTGGGGCGCTTGGCATGGTCTGAGGCTGAGGGCAGCCCTGGGGAGCTCTGTTTGTGCTGTGCCTGCAGGGTGACGCTGGAATGTTCCCTGAGCTCTGCTGGAAGGACAAGGGGACGAAGGGCACCCATCAGGAGGTGACAGCCCTTCTCCACACAGCCTTACTCATTCCAGCACCAGGCTGTTTGTCAGTGCCTCGTGACAAATCCCCACTTCCCCTCAGAATTATGGGCTGTATTTTGGTTTGCTTTCCGACCCTGGTAGCCTTCCAGCCTGCATTAAGTTATCTCAGAGCAGCTGATCTCCTGTCAGTGTTAATCTTGGGTCCTGGCGTGTGGGGAGGAGTGATGGGAAGTGTTTAGCACCAGACCCAATTCACAGCCTCTCCTGGCTTGGTCCAGCCAAGGTCACAGCCTGAGGCTTGTACTCTGACAATGTTCCTGCCTGCCTAGAGACCTCCCTGCCTGCGCTGAGGGCTAAGGAGATCACCCTTAAAGCAAAGGCTGGATAAAGCAGAATTACACATTTAAAACCCGGGGAACCCTGGGCTGCACTCAGCTCAGGAACAGGACGAGGTGTCAGCAGGAGCTACGCTGGATGAGGGGAGGAATGAAGCTGAAAGCAAATTTAAACTGTGGTTTCCTTATCCCTTTGCTGGGGTTTGGGAGGATTTCCATAAAAGCTTCTCCCTCATGTGTGTGGCCCAGTGTGGGGCACAGCCTCACCCTCCTGCAGGCACTGTGCCCTCCCCATGCCCAGCCCTGCCCTGGTGCCTCCTGCCCGGGCTGGAATGGTCAATGGAGTCAGAGCAGGCTGGTGCTGGAACTGCTGGCAGGGGAAGGGTTAAAACTGGGACTGAAGGAGCTGCCCCCAGCCAGGAGCTCCTTCCATAAAGTGGGGAAATGGAGCTAAGAGCAAACCTGGAGTGACAGAATCCTTCAGGATGGAAAATCCCTCTGATCCCACTGAGTCCAACCACCCCCAGCACTGCCAGGGCCCCCCTGCCCCTGTCCCCAGGTGCCACATCCACAGGGCTGGAAATCCCCCCAGGGATGGGGACTCCAAACCTCCCTGGGCACTTCCAACCCCTGACCCCCCTTTCCATGGGGAAATTCCTGCTAGTGCCCACCCTGAGACTGTTCCCCCTCTTCTTGTCCCTGTTCCCCTCCTGGCAGGAGCTGTGCAGAGCCACATGGCCCCCCTGAGCCTCCTTTGCTCCAGGCTGAGCCCTTCCCAGCTCCCTCAGGGATTCTCCAGCCCCTTCCCAGCTCCCTCAGGGATTCTGCAGCCCCTTCCCAGCTCTGTTCCCTGCCCTGGACACGCTCCAGCCCCTTTCTTGTCACCCATTTGCATTCCCAGTCAAATGGGACCTTCCCAGAAATCCAGGAGTGCTGATAAATGATGGGAAATGTCTCCAGGAGTCCTTCCTTCCTTCCCCCAGCTCTCCCAGCCCCTCTGGATGGATCCATCCCTTCCCATGGATTTGTGGTGTCTCAGCAGCGTTTCAGGTCACTGACCAGTTCCCCTTGGATTATGGGGCTTGGAGCACCTGGCCTAGTGGAAACTGTCCATGGAAGGTGCCCCTGACTATGGACAGTGTCCATGGAAGATGTCCCTGGCCATGGAGGGTGTCCATGGAAAGTGTCCTTGCTCGTGGAGGGAGTCCCTGGCCATGGAGGGTGTCCTTGACCATAGAAAGTGTCCCTGGCCATGGAAAGTGTCCCTGGCCATGGAAGGTGACCATGGAAGGTGTCCCTAGCCATGGAGGGTGTCCATGGAAGGTGTCCTTGCTCATGAAGGGTATCCCTGGCCATGGAAGGCATCCCTGTCCATGGAAAGTGTCTCTGGCCATGGAAGGTGTCCATGGAAGATGTCCCAGTCCATGGAGGGTGTCCCTGTCCATGGAAGGTGTCCCTGGAAGGTGCCCATGGAAGGTGCCCCTAGCCATGGAAAGTGTCCCTGCCCATGGAAGGTGTTCATGAAAGGTCTCCAAGCTCATGGAAGGTGTCCCTGTCTATTGAAGTTGTCCATGGAAGGTGTCCCTGTCCATGGAAGGTGTCCATGGAAGGTGTCCCTGTCCATTGAAGTTGTCCATGGAAGGTGTTCCTGACCATGGAAGTTGTCCATGGAAAGTGTCCCTGTCCATGGAAGGTGTCCATGGAGGGTGTCCTTGCTCATGGAAGGTGTCCCTGGCCAGGGAAGGTGTCCCTGTCCATGGAAGATGTCCCTGTTCATGGAAGATGTCCCTGCCCATGGAAGGTGTCCCTGATCATGGAAGGTGTCCATGGAAGGTGTCCCTGATCATGGAAGGTGTCCATGGAAGGTGTCCCTGTCCATGGAGGGTGTCCCTGCCCATGGGAGGTGTCCATGTCCATGGAAGGTGTCCATGTCCATGGAAGGTGTCTATGGCAGGAGTTCCAGATCATGGAAGGTGTCCCTGGCCATGGAAAGTGTCCATGGAAGGTGTCCCTGGCCATGGCAGGAGGTGGAATGAGATGGGTTTTTAGGTCCCATCCCACCCAAACCACTGAAGTGTCTCCATGGATGGATCCCTCAGGAACGAGACGAGGACAGCAGTGCTGGCTAAGGAATCCTCCTGGAATTGCTACAGACCTGCAGACAACTGAGGGTGACCTGGAGGTGAGAGAATTCGGGAAATACTCCAGAAACCTTTTGATTATATCACAGAAAACATTTTTCAGAACATCTCCAGCCTCTGGTTCCAGAGCCCAGCAGCTGTGGAGCCCCAAGGCCTCTCCGTGTCCTGCTCCGTACAGCACCAGCCACCCCCAGGGTTGGCATTTTCCTAAATCCACAATTCCAGCTCTTCATTTATCCATTTGCTGCCCTAAGGAGCTCCCTCCTGACAGAGACTTTCCTCCCATGAAAGTGTCCAAAGATTGTCAGCTCAGCTTTGCTAAAACCGACAGACAAAACTCATGGTGGTTCTCCTCAGCAAGGCACATTTTGAGAGTTATTAAGTTCAGGAAATTTCTTTTGTCCTGTAATATTTGGCTGTTCTGGAATATTTGGCTGTTGTGTTGTGTGAAGGTTTTCCCATTTCAGGAGGCTTTTTGTTTGCCAGGGATGCTTTGCAGGGATGTTCCTGCCCTCAGCTGAAATGGGAATAACCAATTGCCCTAAAGCAGAGCAGATTTCAGGATTTTTGGGGTGGCTGTGGGACTGCAAATTCCCCCACTTCGCTGGCTTGGGCAGTGCTGGTTTCATGGCTGGATTTGATGATTTTAAAGGTTTTTCCTGCCTAAATGGTCCTGTGGTGCTGGGTTAATGGTTGGACTTGACGACCTTAAAAGTCTTTTCCAACCTAATTTCATGATTCTACAATCAAGGCTGGGAGTTTTAAAAGTTTAACTTTTGGGGAATTACCACAGCACAGCTTCTCTGAGGAAAAATACTCAGCAAAGACCCTGACATTTAATAAGGTGGGAAGAAGGGAAATGTGGATTTGTGGAAAGGAAAAGGAAGGGAAATTTGGGAATGTGGATCTGCGGCTGGAGCAGGGAGCTGCCCTGGCCCGGGATGTCTCTGCAATGAGTGACGATAACAGCCATGATAACAGAGCACAGGTGGGATCCCAGCCCCACACCTGGGGGAGGTGACCCCGCTCCCTGCATGTCCCAGCCTGTCCTGGAGCAGCAGCTCCTGAGCTCCAGCCCCGTGGTCATCCCCAGTCCATCCCCCAGGAGCTCTCCTGCTCCCACTGCCCCACCTGAGGGACCCTGCTGCGGCCTCACGGTGACATCAGGGACACCCGGCACACACGAGGAGCTCTTCTTGGTCTTGCTGTTTGAAATCTGAAGGTTTCTAAGCCTCTCTTTGTGTTTTTTGGGGGGATTTGGTTAACACTGAGCTCTCAGAGCCTCAGCACTCCCCGCTTTATAAAAATTGGAAGCTCAACCCCCAGCACGGCACCAGCTCCAGGTCACTGCAGAGTTGTGAGTTTGGCTCTTTGAGAAAGCAGAGGGCTGCCCACAGCTCCAGAAAGCTCAGCTGCTCAAACAAAACCACCAAAACTCCCCAAATAAAAACTTTGAGACCCTAAGATTTCAAAAAGCAAGGTCAGAAAAACTTCCCTGTGCGTCTTGCAGAGAGAGGAGACACCCAAGGCCTCTGCGGGAGCTGAACCTCCTCCCCTCTGCTCTGGAGGTTTGCTCAGCGTGGGAGGGGGTGCGATGGGGTACACCTGAGATTTCCACAATAAATTCACTTCCACAGCAGCTCCAGAAAGGTCTCAGGCTGGCACAGGAGCAGCTGTGTGGTGACCTCAGGGCTCGTGGCCTTCCTCAGAACAGGGCTGAAGGAACTTCTCCCTGGCTTCCTGAGAGAACCATCACATTCCAGGATGCAGATTTGTTTTTTTTTTTTGTTTTTTTTTTTGAACAGCCAAGCCAGTGGATTGGTGGAAAAGTCACCAGCCCACTCCAAATATGGCCTTGAGAGCTCCCAAAATTGCAGAGTTTGGTTACGATTCCTGATCCTTGCTGGAATGGAAAGTACCTACACAGACACTCAGAGTTTCTCCTTTCTTGGAAGGAAAAAAAAAATCCTACTTTTGAATGTGGACATTACTAAAAAGTGTCCATTTGGATGAAAACGAGCTCTTAGGTCCATTCCAGCAGGAATTCCTCAGGCAGCTCTGCCAAGGAAGAAGGAATTTGTTGCTCTTTGCTGAAGACATCGACCCCTGAATTCTCCTGCTGTTCAGGAGGAAGAGCACGATGGAAGAGCAGGATTTAGGTTTTAGGATTTCCCTTGGTGCTTTAGGGAATCTGAGCAAATTCCTCAGGATCCCAACCTCCAGCACATTTCCTTCTCTCACAGACCACCAGCCTCACTAGGAGCAGGAAATTCAAAAAGCAATTACAGATAATTACATATGTGAGATGTGATTAATAAGGCATCCTCAGCCCTAAGCAGGCAAGTCTGGACAGCTGATCCCCTTCCTTTGCATCCTGCACCTCTTGGGGTGCTCAGAGCTGCTCCAGATGAGCCAAAACAACTCCAAATACACCAAAAAGGACAAATCCAACCCTGTGTGACAAGAGAGATGGGCAGGGAAGATCTGGGGGTGCACAGATAAAGAGGCCTCTGACCAAGAATGATGATATTAAAGGCTTTTTCTGATTTAACCATCCCTGTGTGGGGACAGGAGTCATTTTTCATTCTTCATGGATCATTCCTGATTCCAGCTCAGGATATTCCATGATTCCCAGCAATCATGGAATACCCTGAGCTGGAATGAGGGATGATCCATGGCCAGGGGGGTCAGGGTGGGCTGGTAGAGGAGGGGCAGGGATTTGGTTTTCAGGCCCAGAATAAAGCAGCAAAGCCAGGAGCCAGGGGAGGGCTCAGGAATGGCCAGGGCAGGGCAGGAATCCCGGGGAGGAGCCCCTCTGTTTACAGTAGGTGCTGCTGAAAGGTGTCCTGAAGAAAGACAGCAATTAACAGGCCAGCGAAAAAAATGGCTTCTTTCCACAAAGAGCCTTTTAAGTCTGTTTTTCGGGCCACTTTAAGGGTTAATGTTTAGCTGTTTATCCGGACTTGTCGGATGTCAGCTCTTTCTTTTGACTCCTAATGGCTTATAGCCATCAGGAGGTGAAGACTCCTCAAAAGAGCTGGTGTCAGGAATGTTTTTTTATGCCCACCAGCACCCACACACCTGCAGCAGCCTGTGCTTGCAGGGGGATAGTTTACATACTTGAACCTGTCTCCCAGGGCCAGGGGTATAAACATGAAACCAGATCCTGTCTGACAGCCCTGGGCGCTGCAGAGGGTCCCTGCTCCCACAGCCACCCCTGGCCACAAAGAACAGCTCGGCTCAGGCCCTGCTGCCCAGCTCTGCTGCTCCACCTGGGCGTTTTAGGGCTCTGGAGAATGTTCAGCACCTTTGAGTGGGGAAACAAAGGAGCACTGCCAGGAGCAGCCATCAAAAGCCAGCTGGGTCACAAATCAAAGGCTCCGGGACAGGCAGGGGAGGGAGAACAAAGGCACAGCCCCCACAGCCATCAGGGCTCTGCTCACTGCTGACCTTCCCTGGCCCTCAGGTGCCACCGGGACCAATAATCACCCAAACAGGCGGAGCAGGTGGAAATTGAACCACCCTGAAGTGGCCCAGGGGCTCCTAAGAAGTGGTGGTGGAGCCCCTGAAGGCCAGAGCCTTCCTCTTCTCCTTTTCTCCTTCTCCTTCTCTCCTTCTCCTTCTTTTTCCTTCTCCTTTTCCTCCTCCCCTTCCCCTTCCCCTTGGAAATGCCCCTGGATCCCTGGCAGTGTCCCAGGCCAGGCTGGACAGGGCTTGGAGCAGCCTGGGACAGTGGCAGGTGTCCCTGCCATGGCACGGGGTGGAACAAGATGAGTTTTAAGGTGGGTCCAACCCAAACCATTCCATGATTCCAGGATTTTAGGGAAGCATTTGCTCCCAGAAGAAGTGGCCAAGGTCTCCCAGCTCCAGAGTAGGGAAATGCTTTGATTTTGAGATTTTGAGAATGGAGTGGGGGAAAAGCCCCATGGAGATGGGAGATGTCATGGTCCAGAAATGTTCTTTGCTCGGCCAAACTGGCTCCTTCTCTCCCGGTCAAGAGGAGTTTCAGTTGGGACTGAAAATCCACAAATCCAAAGGGCACAGCAGGGAAGAGCTGCCAAATGCTTTTGGGAAATGGGGGTGGCCCTGGGACAAGGCAAGCGCTGCCTCTGTGGCATCGCCAGCATGGATCTGCAGCTGGAATCCCACCAGGTGGAGCAGGCAGAAGGGAATTACTGGGACACAGCATCTGCTCCATCCCAGAAGGAGAACCTGAGGGAGCATCATCTCATGGTGGGAATGAGGAGTTGCCGTGCAAAAAGGAGAACCTGGGGGTTCTCCTCACTGGAAGGTCCCAGCAATGGAATGTTTGGGCTGTGTGGTCTCTGCAGAAGCACCAGGCCCTGACCCAAAGCCCTCCCTGGAGCAGGAAGGGGCTGGAGGCTGCTGGATCAGCCCCACTGCAGCCACTTTTGGCTTTGGTATGTCACTGCTTGGGCCTGACTTCATTCCCTCTCTGACACAATGAAAAGCCAGTTCTTCATTCTCAATCACTGAAGTTCTTTGCTTATTCTGAATTCCGTGTTTTCCTTGCTCTTGTCAAAAAATCTTCCTGCATATTGAGCAAAGAGTACTTTTAATTATGTGCTGAAGACTCTGCCTATGGAGGAGTAGAAAACATGCTGTGGTGTTTCTTCTGTGCAGACAGATGAGGAGCTGCTTTACTTAGAAAGCAAAAAGGGAAACTCCTTGCTTCTTTACCTTGACTTTTGCTGTATAGTCTTCTAGATTTGACATTTGACACTGTAAAGTACAATAGCACAAATAGTACTGTAAAGTACAAGGGCAGGACAGGACTAAGCCTGGCATCCCTTCCCATGCTCTTAGGGAATCCCTTCACCCAGGAATGCTCTGGAGTGCCTCAGGGAGGTCTGGAGCCCCTGAACCTGCCTCTGTCCTTGCCTTGAATGCACCTGAGCTCCCCAAAGAGCTCAGCTGTCACACTGACCTGGAGTTTCTCCCAGGGAGGGTGGCCTGACCTTGCAAGCTCTAAAGCAAACCCAGCTCCAGGTCTCCTTCTGAGGGTGGAGATGATGCCAGAGAGAGAAACTCCAGGTGGGAGCAGGAGCTGGGGTAGATCCCTGCAGCCAGGAGCCAGGTGTGGTTCCATCAGAACTGGGGGGTGACAGATGTGCACTTCACCTGAGGAGATCTTTGCCCTCCAATGCTCACCTGAGGCCTGTCCTGGAGCAGGGACACCTGACTCCCCTCAGTGGGGGATTCTGGTCCTCTGGTGTCAAAACTCAGCTGAGATAAATCCCACCAGCCTTGAGAGATCCCAGGAAAAACCATCACAGCACAACTTCTGAACACTGACTGGTGGACAGATGACTCTTCAACTAATTACAGTTGAAAAGTGGAGTGTTTATTACAGTGCTGGACACAAGCTGTATAATTTCTAAAGGCATGTGCACCCTTTGAGAGTCTAAACTTTGTCTCCTTATTTGTGGCAAAAGCATTAATTTTTGTAATAGGTTTATGCATATTTATTACTTATTAGTCTTTGTGCAGAGAGCTCTCTTGTTGTCTGTCCATCTCCCTCACCTTTGGTTTAGTTCTTGTTTCAAGGTTTAAGGAGCCTTTCTCATCTTCTTCTAGCTTGGAAGTTCACATTCCTTTCACCTTGTTTGAGGCAGTTTTGTGAGCTGCAGGCTGTTGTGAGCACAAGTTTTTTATGAACACAGCAAATTAACGAAACAATTCAAAGCAGCACACTTCACTTAAATCTGAAAAAGATTCCTAACCTAATTCCTAACCCCATATCTCAGCCCCTGCAGTGGGCCAGACAGAATCCACAGGAGCCAGGAACACCAGGATGGCACAGCCTGTGTCCATCCACCGGGGCAAACTCTTCCCAGCCAAAGGGAGCCTTCATCTGTGGGCAGCTTCCCTGGCAGCAGGACCCTCCAGGATCAGCTGGAAAACCCAAACTGCTCCAGGGAGGATGGGGACAATCCACCAGCCATGGCCAGTGCTCCAGGCTCTGCTCAGATCCTGGGAGTCCAGATGGAGTTTAGGACTTCCTTAGGCCATTAAAGATGGGCTGGGAGCTTCCACTGGAGCTCTGTGCAACCCCTGGGGCCTGCTGTCCCCAAATGTCACCTGTTCTCCTGCCACCTCACCCTGCCAGGGGCAGCACCGTGCTCTGGGAGGGTCTCTCATTCTCCAGCCTCTGACAGCAATGAGTCCATCCTCACTGAGGAACTCCAGAAACCTCATCAAGCACCACCACCCTTCATTTTAAGGCTGGGAAGGGGCTCAACACATTCCCAAATACCTCAGATTTTCCCTCAAGTCCTACTTGAACCATACCAGTGTTCAGCCACCCACTGGGGGTTCTGCTCAAATCAATCATTTCATGGGCATTCAAGAAGCCCCCTGGGATCACCTCTTCATTCGAGGTTCACATGGAGAACAAAGTTACTCTTGTTTGTCAACAAGGGAAAGGCAAGGAGATAAACCAGAAGATAAGGCAGGAGATAAGGGAGGAGAGAAACCAGAAGATAAGGGAGAAGATAAAGCAGAAGATAAGGGGGAGAAGATAAACCAGAAAATAAGACAGAAGATAAGGCAGGAGATAAACTAGAAGATAAACCAGAAGATGAGGCAGGAGATAAACCAGAAGATGAGGCAGGAGATAAGCCAGAAGATAAACCAGAAGATAAGCTGGGTCAGCACTCAGGAGAGGAACCTCAGATGAACCTCTTGGTGCTCCTGGAGCAGGAGGAAACCATCTCTGAGGCACAGCTTGAATCCTCTGCAGTCTTTGGGAGTCACTTCCCACTGAGCTCCCAGCCTCCTGCCAGCCCTCCAGGACCTCGTGCCACTTCTTTGCTGAGAGGAGCTCCTTCCAAGCCCAGCCTCCATCCCAAGGGCTCCCAGACTCCCAGGAAACCGTTCCCCAGCCCCAGAAGCAAAGCAGAACTTCTCACTTCTCAAACATTTTTCCCCATGGCAGCTGGCAAATCCCTTCCCTGGCTTCTCATCCAACTTGGACAAAATTACTGCAGAGAATCCCTCCTGCTCCCCTCCCCCCCGTGCAAAGCAATCCCAAGGGAGGGATGGTTCCATGGGGACCCCCTGCTGGATTGCATCTGATTTCCCTCCTAAGTATGGAATGGGGAAGCGTCTCGAGGGCCATGGCTGTGACCTCCATACAGCTCTTTTGTCAAGTGCCATTTCATTAAAAAATCAGCCTTTTAACTGTGGACACATTTCAACCTCACCAAATCTGCTAATTATTGACAGTTGGTGAAGAGGAGATTTCACTTGTTCCTCCTGTTAAACTGCATCTAATTAGTAATTACTGGTTCACTGTCATCTTTACTGCAATAATCCCACTGCACATTGGCTCATTAACCTTTTGCTTTTCTAAAGCAGCCTGCCAACAAGATGAAGGCTAAAACAGATTGGAAAACAATAGCTCAGCCTTGGATTTTAGGCTGTTTATTCCCCTTGTCCTGGAGATCCAAAAGGAAGATTATTTTTAAGGAAATCAGCCTCGTTCTGGAAGACACCTCGGTTTGCGTTGAGCATCACCCTAAAAACACCCTTTAAACTTCCCCCAGGTGAGGGGCTCAGGTGGTTGAAGGCTTCTCTGCCATTCTCCAGCTCCATTTCTCCCTTTCTCACCTGGCCCTGTCCACCTCTGTCCCCAGGATCTCCCTGGGCAGGGGGTGACAGGAGCTCCTGGTGGATCTCATGGAGGAACGCTCTGGAGGAGCAGGGCCCACGGGGCAGGGAAGCAACCCCGTGGTTCTTTCTTCTGCTGCTACACTGAATTTCATTTGCACAAGCCCCATTTTCGGTTTGGAGCTGTCACAGCTGTTTCCATTGGCAGTGCATAGCTGAGTAGGAGTTGTCAGTGGGGATGCTGCGGGATTGGGAGAGGGAAGAGATTCCCCGGGGGGCATGGGAGGCAGTTGGAGGTTGTGGGCTAAATGCATTAACTACATGTTTCTCCTAAACTTAACAGCAGTGAATTACTCAATGCATATTGATGGCTTTAGGTACCACAGTTAACACTATCCTGGGATGACAGGAACGTTTCTCAGCAGCTCCAGCATGAGTATTCCCATGGATCCATGGTTTCATGGCTGGTACATGGGGGTTTATTTTTGTAATGTTCTCTTTAGAGCCATAATAGCCAGAAACAAGCTGTGATTGTGGAGCACCGCTGCAGAAATCCCAGTGGAATTTCATCCCCACCAAACCCAGGGCTTGGCTAGGCTGGGTATGGACTCAAAAAAGGCTCAGGGCGCATTAACCTTGCCAGCACGTGGAGGTTGCTCACCTCCAGAGCTCCCTTTCCCTGTTTTCAGCCACAGCTGAGCTCTGATTTCACTGGAATTGTTGTAACACAGGAGTAACTCTGGAACAGCTACAGCTGATGGGACAAGATGGCTGCATTTACCCAGCAAATTCATTAAACCTATTGCACGGCTTCAGTTCTGCTGGAAAACCAACTGTGAGCTTGAGCCCCATTAGGAGAGAGGATCAAAGGTGGCCACGCAAACTCCTGGCCCAAAACAAGCCCTCCATGACACATCAGCCTCTGTGTTTGCTCCCTGACTTCCAAAAGGTTCTGAGTGTGAGCAAGGGCAGAACCTGGCTCACTCACAGTTCCTGCTGCTCACACCACAGCCCCATTTCTGGAACAGAGCACATCTCTTACACCTTGTTGCTGATCTGGTACAACAATGTCCTGTCCTGCTGTGCCCATCACCCAGGCCATGGGAAAAGCAAAGACATTCCCACAGAGATCAGTGCCTAAGCACCTCTGGATTCCTCATCTGACAGGACAGAATCATGGAATCATTCAGGTTGGAAAAGACTCCAAGGCAATCGAGCCCAACCACTGAAGTTCAGGGTCTGGTGATGAGTGCCCCAAAATTCACAGGTTTTGAGAAACTCCCTGCAAGGAGACTTGGATTTCTCATCCAGAAATGGATCCAGAGGGGTTGGTCCAGGTAAAACACTCACTTTGCTCCCTTGAGCATCTCCACAGAAACCTCCAAAGAGATTTTGGAGAATGGGGGGAATGTCCTTTGTAAACACTCACATGTTTATAGAAAATGCAAACATAATGGGAAAATAGGCTGGGAGAGCTGGGAATGTTCCCCTGGAGAAGGGAAAATTCCAGGGAATCCTCAGAGTGCCTGGAGGGGCTCCA
>JAWWMN010000208.1:71433010-71443214 GCA_035047745.1 Catamblyrhynchus diadema
GACAGGGGGACAGCGGGACAGGGGGACAGCGGGACAGGGGGACAGGGGGACAGCGGGACAGGGGGACAGGGGGACAGGGGGACAGCGGGACAGGGGGACAGCAGGACAGGGGGACAGGGGGACAGCGGGACAGGGGGACAGCGGGACAGGGCCCAGCAGTTCTGGTGCTGCAGCAGTGCGAGGGAGGGGAGCAGCTCGGGATGCAGGGCTGCATTTCCACCTGGGAACACCTGGGATCAGGATGCAGGGCTGCGTTTCCAGCTGGGAATTTCCAGCCTGGGATCAGGATGCAGGGCTGTGTTTCCAGCTGGGAATTTCCAGCCTGGGATCAGGATGCAGGGCTGCGTTTCCAGCTGGGAATTTCCAGCCTGGGATCAGGGGTGTGCTCCAGAGCAATCCAGAGGTTCTCCAGCCTGTGAGCACATCCCCTCACGGGTGGTGTGAGCTGCCATCCATCTCTCCAAGGGGATCCAGTGACCCTCTCAGAGTTTCAGCCCAAGCAAAGCTGCCCTGCCCCAGAGCAGATGCCAGCTCTGCCCAGCACAGGGAATCTCTCAGAGCAGAGTCCCAGAGCCTGCTGACAGAAACAGCAATTTAACCAGCGTGGAAACACGCTGAAAGGAAATGGGATAACCAGGAGAAGCAGGATGGGAGCCCTGCAGGGGGGAGCTTGCTTTGTGAGGAGAGGATTTGTGTCAGCAGCCAGCCAGGAGCCCAGCGTTCCACCCGGGACCAGCAGTGCTTGTCCTTCAGAGGTCTCCTGGAATGGACAAGGAGTCACTTAAAATAACATTAGGGCAGCGACAGCAGCACCAATTTGCCTGATAAAGCCTTTCTCCTAATCCTGATAGGAGCTGACAATTGGTGTCATCCCGAGTTAGCAGCTCTGACTGCAGCCCCAGCCCTGCTGGGAGCTCTGAGCTCCTGGAGAGATTTTACTGCCTTGGAAGCTTGTGCAAAACACAGAAACTCTGTTTGCCCAGCCTCGCTTTTTCGGAGTCCCTGGCAGAAGAACTGGACATTGGGCAGGATTTGTGCCCTGGCAGGGTGTGAGGCCCTGGCACAGGTGCCCAGAGCAGCTGGGGCTGCCCCTGCATCCCTGGCAGTGCCCAATGTTGGACACTGGGGCTGGCACAGGTGCCCAGATTTGCTGTGGCTGCCCCTGCATCCCTGGCAGTGCCCAGTGTTGGACACTGGGGCTGGCACAGGGTGCCCAGAGCAGCTGGGGCTGCCCCTGCATCCCTGGCAGTGCCCAGTGTTGGACACTGGGGCTGGCACAGGGCTGGCACAGGGTGCCCAGAGCAGCTGGGGCTGCCCCTGCATCCCTGGCAGTGCCCAGGCCAGGTTGGGCACTGGGGCTGGAGCAGCCTGGACAGTGGGAGGTGTCCCTGCCATGGCAGAGGTGGAATTAAATTGTTTTTAGGGTCCTTTGCAACCCAAACCTTCCCGTGGCTCTGTGGAAAGCCTGAGATCCTGTGCAAAGCCAGGTGGATGAGCATCCACAGGGACACCAAGGGACCCAGGAGGGCCCAGCTGTGCCAGGGAAGCTCTGCAGCTCCTGTGATGTGAACAGGGCCCTGCTGGTGCTCTCCTGCCACCTGTGCGTGTCTCAGCCCTGATAACCGCAGGCATTTCCAGCTCCTGTGCCTGTGGCTGGGCTCCCTCCCAGCCGCCACCCGTCCCTTGGCAGGTGACAATGGCTCAGGTGGATTCAGTGTGGACACAGGAGTGCTGCTCCCGGTGACACCTCCTGTCAGAGCAATTCCCTTCTGCCTGCTCTGCCCTGCCCAGAGCTGGGTGTGCAGCCTGCAGGCAGCGCCCTGCTCGGGGAGCTGCTCTGCTTTTGTTGCCTTTTATTGGCTTTTATTGGCTGGCACTGGGGTGTTACAGACAGACAGCAGGACAGGGAAAGGCCCTGCCTGTGCCCACAGGATGCAGCAGCAGAGCCTCCCACTTGTGCAGGGCTCCAGCCCAAATGGCAGCTGAGACTGAGCCCAGGGTGGCTCACAGGGCTCCTGTCACAGCCCGGGGTGGGGAAGGGAAGGGAAGGGAAGGGAAGGGAAGGGAAGGGAAGGGAAGGGAAGGGAAGGGAAGGGGGTGCTGTAGGAGTGTCAGTGTAGGACAGTCAGGACGGATGGAGATGAGAGATCTCTGAAGCCAGGTCAGGAACTTGGGGTTTGTTGCAGAGGGCCTGGGTGCAGGGCCCTGCTGGGAGCTGCCAGGCACAGCTCGGAGCAGTAAAGAGAGAAGAGAGGGGGAGAGAGGATGAGAGACAGGGAGAGGATGAGAGGGTAAGAGGGTAAAAGAGTAAAAGGGTAAGAAAGCGAGGTTCCCATTACAATACCATAAATCTTCTTCTGTGCTGAATATTCTAATTCTCACTAACCAGTCTAGTACAATAGACAAATCCTATAGCATTTCCATACAGCCTATAAGAATCATAACATTACCATACTGTGGTACATTTTAAACCCTAAAAACTCCTCTTTGGGCCCCTTCTGCCAAGCTAGTGGGATCTGCTCTGAGCCTTGGGCCTGTCTGCAAGCAGAGGGTATTGTTTAATGAAAAGGGGATTGTCGCCCTGATTTTTTAAAATTTTCTAAGCCTTCTGATGTTGACATTCTTGTAGCAAACTTTCTCATACACTTTCTGTAAATAACTCATCGTTTTGCATTCCTTCATGGAGGAAGAGAAAGTTGATAGACTGTTGGTTTGTCCAGTGTCATTGGAGAGGTGGCAATGTCACCCTTGAATCCACTGTCGCTCTTGGAAAACTATAAATGTTGGAGTCAAAAAATAAACTTCCCTTTTTTCTTCACCTTGAGAACAGCGGTGTGTGCTTGTGTTCTTTTGTGTCCTATAGTGACAGGGGATTACCTTCGGACGGCCACACCATTGTTTTCCAGTTGTTCAGTAACTGAGGTATCTCAAAGCTTGCTTTCATTTCAATCTCACTTATAGCTCTATATTCCCAACATCTTTTGCCAGACAATCATATTGATAAGGCTTTCCTGTTTCACCTTCCCCACAGGCTGGGGAGGTTCACTGAGGGCTGGGTAGGCCCGGAGCAGGCCATAGGTACAAACACACAGACAGTGCATCTGCTGCACGGAGACACGGCGCTGTAAACACACCTTCATTCAACTTTCATCGCAGCCTTCATTAGTGCTTTGAGTTTTGCATAATTTGGCAGCTGCCCCTGGCGTTTTTCAGGAGGTGCTGTAATTGATTCCATATGGGAGTTATCGGGGGCGCTGAACCGGGCCCGTGTTTGCCGGGGAGGAGGTGTCAGATGCGAAACCAAACATGACGGGAGCGAGCCCCAGGCTCCCAGCTGACACAGTCTGGGGGGTTTCTGGGCTGTTTGCTACAAACGGGAGCAGAGGCAGCGCAGACACCGCCAGACGCCGCGGGGCGCGGGGAGTGACGGGATACCGAGGGGTTCTGGGGGGTTCTGGGGGGTCCTGGGCGATCCTGAGAGATCCTGAGTAATCCTGGGGGGTCCTGAGTGATTCTGGGGGGTTCTGGGGGACCCTGAGGGATCCTGAGGAGTCCTGGGGGATTCTGAGGGGATCCTGAGAGATCCTGGGGAGTCCTGGCAGGTCCTGGGGGATCTTGAGGGATCCTGGGGGATCTTGAGGGATCCTGTGGGATCCTGAGCGATCCTTGGGGGTCCTGGGGGATCCTGAGCAATCCTGAGCGATCCTGGAGGATCCTGGGGGGTCCTGGGGGATCTTGGGGAGTCCTGGAGGGTCCTGAGTGATCCTGGGGGGTCCTAGGGGGTCTTGAGGGATGCTGAGGGATCCTGGGGGAACCTGAGGGGTCCTGGAGGGTCCTGAGAGATCCTGAGGGATCCTGGGGGATCCTGGGGGGTCCTGAGGGATCCTGGGGGATCCTGAGTGATCCTGAGGAATCCTGGGGGATTCTGGGGGATCCTGAGCTATCCTGAGGGATCTTGGGGGGTCCTGGGGGATCCTGAGTGATCCAGGAGGATCCTGAGGGATCCTGAGCAATCCTGGGGGGTCCTAGGTGATCTTGAGAGATCCCAGACTCCTCACAACACCCTCTGATGCGCCCAGGAAGTTTGGGATCCGCAGATCCCCGTCCTGCTGAGCCTGTCAGGTCTCTCTGCTCTGTCCCCCAGCTTTTCTCACCCGTTTGGGGTCATTTTGAGAAATCTGAGCTCTACCAGAGACCAGCAGCTCTGCTGTCCCACCCAGCCAGGCCAGCACTGTCCTCACCCCGCAGCCCCAGCCCTGAGCCCTTCCAGAGGACACAGCAGATGCAAAAGGAGGGAGGCTGGGGCGTTTTTGTGCTTGATTGACACCATTAAAGGAGCAGTTTCCGTGTTTACTCTGGGAACAGCCCCAGCAGTTGAAGGTGTCACTGCTGGCAGCTGCTGAGCCCAAACAAACTTCACTGAGGGCTGGGCTGGACGGGGCCTGGAGGAGAAGCACCTGTGGGAGCATCCTGCACTCCCTGGCACAGGAATGTCTCCAGGAAAACCCAGGGACACCAGGGCCAGGGGGAACTCCTGCCTCACCCCAGCTCTGCAGCGACAAACCGGGCTCAAGGAGAAGAAAATGCCCTTCCAGCACCTCAAAGCACTGACCAGCGCCCAGGAAAATCCATTTTTCCTGGTGCCACTGCTTCAGCTCAGCCAGAGCAGCTCTGCAGTGCTGATCCAGCCCGGGAGCATCCTGATTTTATGGGATTGACAGGAAAACAGCCCTGGGAACTGCTGCACAAGGAGGATCTGGAGGTGAAGAAGAGCAGAAATGCTCCCCTTCCATGGACACAACTGTTTTGCTCCCATTTCTCCCTCAGCTCCTGCCCTTTGCCAGCAGCTCCAGCTTTGTCTCTTCCACAGACACTGCCCAGCCAGCTCCAAGGCCTTCTCCAGCACATCCTGACATTCCCGAGCTCCTGGAACCCTCTCAGTGCTTCAGACTCTCTGAAAGGTCTTCTCTGAGGGGCACGGAGGAGGTCTGAGATAGATAAGGATGTAAGAAGAGCTCAGGTTCTGCTCAGAGATCCCCCAAAGTGTCCCCAGCAGACGCTGGTGATGGACTGAGCTTCTCCAACTCTTGGCCACACCACAGGGGCCAAAAATTTGGGCTCTCCCAGCACAGAGCTCAAACTGAGGCTGCACTTAGGGCTGGCCTGCCCCACACCCAGCAGCTGCAGCTCTGCAGGGAGCAGGGAGCTGCTGGAGAAGCCTTGGACGGTGGCTGGGAGCAAACAGCTCCATCTCCCAAATTCCATCGTAACAACCAAACAAAGGACTGACAGAAGGGGCTGAATAAAGGGAATAAAGGGAGATGGGGGTGAAGAGCCCAACTTCCTGCAGTGGCTGCTGCTGTCCCCACACCTGTGTGACACAGAGACACCACAGAACCCCCATTATCAGACACCCTCACCCCTCAGACACCTCCAAACTGATATTTCTCCGCAGCGAGAGCTGCCGGCGCGGATATTATTTATAAAACCTCAATGAGAATACATCTGCACAGATAACTGACACCGTGTTCCCTGCGTGGCATATGCAGGCTGAAAATAAACATTGGTTCTATATGTTCACTGCTCCAGCAGAGTCCAAGCAGCAGGAAATGCATGAAACATGGGCAAGAGCGGGAGCGCGGCGGTGGGAGGGAACATGGAATTACTTGGAGAGCAGAGAGGCGGCCCCGGGAGTTAAAATACACAGCAGGCAAAGAGAAGAGAGGAGCCAAGAGAGCTGAAAAAAATGGCACAAGAGACGAGAGAGGCAGCTGGGGGAGTTAAAACATGCAGATGGAGAGATGGCTGGGAGAGAGGAAAGACCTGGATGCGAGCGGAGAGACGGCGGCCGGGAACTGGCCACTTAAAATAAACTTTGGGAGCAGCGAGCTGGGGAGAATTCCTGGGGTCTGACACCCTGCTGGGGGCAGGGGCTGGGCCCTGCAGGGGTGGGGGTCCCACCCAGGTGAGCACCGTCACCCACCTGCACCTGGGATCACACCGGGCACGGGAATCGGCCCCTGCTTCCCACATCCCAAATTCAAACTACTCGGAGGAGTCACCCCTTTCCTTCCCCATAATCCCAAATGCAAATGGGGAATCTCTCCCTTCCTTCCCCACACTCCCAAATGCAAATGAGGAATCTCTCCCTTCCTTCCCCACAATCCCAAATGTAAATCCTTTGGAGGAATTGTTCCTTCCTTCCCCAAAATCCCAAATTCAAAATACTTGGAGGAATAGCTCCCTTCCTTCCCCATAATCCCAAATGCAAATCCATTGGAAGAATCATCCCCTACTTCCCACAATCCCAAATGCAAATCCATTGGAGGAATTGTTCCTTCCTTCCCCACTCTCCCAAATTCACAATACTCAGAGGAATCACTCCCTTCCTTCCCCACAATCCCAAATGCAAACCTATTGGAAGAACCATCCCCTCCTTCCCATATCCCAAATGCAAACCTATTGGAAGAACCATCCCCTCCTTCCCACAATCCCAAATGCAAATCCATTGGAGGATCCAGATTGTGGCTCCTGATCCCAGCTCTGCAGTGACACCTTCATCCTTCCCATTTACAGCCCCTGTAGGGATTTCTATAAATAAATGGATAATGCCTGCCTGGATCTCACCCTTATTAAAACACGCTCCTCAAACTCAAATCCTACTAAATTTATCAAGTTGCACTTTCCCCAAACGCTCCAAAGGGTGGGTTTTTTTCCCCAAAATGAGCTTTCAGCTCTGAGTGAGCCCATTGGGGACGAGTTTTAAGATCTGAAGGTTGACTTCAGCTCCCTGAGGCACAGACAGGGACACTCCCCGTGTCCCAGGGCTGCTCCAGAGCTGCCACCAGCTCCAGCAGCGTGGCCAAGCCACACCTCACTCCCCATCCCTGCTGCTTCTCACTGCCAGCCTTCCAGGAACCCGAGGATATCTGATGGAAAATGCAGCAGGCACAAAGCTCCGGGCACAATTCAGGCAGGCAAAAGCAGAGCCCGGATATTTTTATACCCACGGAGTTTTGTGGCAGCGAGAAGGAAGATTTTCTCTCACAAACGTGAATTAAAGCTTTCAATAAGTTAAAATGATGATTTTTTTCATTTTTTGGAGGGCAATCTCCTGTAAGTTCACAGATAAAATCAGTTTTAGAAAGGCCTGCACTGAGCACGGGTGCATTCAGCAAAACTCGTATCAATCCAAGGATTTATGATGCCCCCGAGGACAAAGAAATGATTTACTGGTTTTATTTTGCTGCAAAGGATGGAGCAAATTTCACCATCAGTTTTATTTTCTCCCCAGGTGCCAATCCAATTTTACTGCCAGGTTTATTTCAGCCTGGGGATGGCCCAGGCTGGGCCCTCAGTGTGTCCTGCTGGAGACTATACTTTATTAATTTAGAGAAGAGAAATTTTCTACAAATTTCTCCAATATTTGTGCACATAAAGGATTTTATCTGTGGATACTCAGCAATAAAATGATTTGAAGCAATAAAATAATTTGTCCTGAGTGTTGAATTTTTTTGATGGTTAAATGGGAACCAGTTAAATCAGTGGGAACACACAAAACCACCTCAGTGCAAAGCCTCAATTCCTACACACAACTTGGAGTAAGCCCTGAGTAAATTACTCCAGAGTAAGTTACTCCAGAGTAAGGCACAGCCACTCCCAGGCACATTCCCAGCAGATCCTGCAGGTAAATCCTGGTTTTGTGGGTGACAAAGGACTTGGAGTAGGGATGAGGCTGCAGAGATTTTGTCCAGAAGGAGAATGAAATAAAATTCAAATGTTTTGCACAAAATCAGGGGGGTTGGAATCTGCTCCTCCTTGGAATTAGATGGTGTTTAAGGTGTCTTTCTACCCAAACAATTCCATGATTCCATGATAATCTCTCTGAACACCTTTTGATCTCTAATGTTTCCTAAAAATCAGGGGCAGTTTTCCCCTGAATTCAGGGGGTTTTGTCTCACACTGACCTTCCAGCATGGGTTATTCAAACTGCTGGGCTCTCAGGGTGAGTTAAAACAATCATGTTGATATATGACTTCAACAAGCTGGACATTGGTCCTAAATGATGGAAATTGATTGAAATGATGGAAATGATTGGTCCTAAATGTGGAAATTTAATATGCAAAAAATTCTATCTGGTGGATGAAATGTGAGGGGACACCTTGTGGCTCTGCACAAGGAGGGGACAGGAGGGGACAGCTGGGGAGGTCAGGCTCTGCTGCCAAGGAACAGGGACAGGAGGAGAGGGAACAGCACCAGGGAGGGTTTAGGATGGATTTGGGGGAAATTCCTTCAAGGAAAGGGTTGTTAAGCCCTGGAAGGGGCTGGAGTCCCCGTCCCTGGGGGGATTTCAAAGCCTGTGGGAAATGGATTTATAGAAAATTCTCAAAGCATGACAGAAGGCTCACATAGTGTACATCTGTATGCAAACCCTTAGATAAGAAATACTGACTTAGAAATGCCCTGGAATAAGAGAGAAATTGTTGAGAGGGAAATTAAGTTTCAAAAGATAACCTTACAAAAAAGACTAGATACTTTAGAGAAATAGAACTGTAAAAGACACATTGTAGTAAAACCCACCAGGGGTAATTTTAAATAATTAGCTTTAAAGCATTTACAACATAGTGGAGCTAAAGCTGATAAGCCAAGAAACACTTACAGTGTATTATAATTAAGAAATAGCTTCTGATTGTAATAACATAAGCTATAACATCTGTATTATCTCACCCTTCACATGAGATTAAAAACAAAATAAAAGTTTTTAAAGCCCCATCTCTAAAGAAGAATAAAACATAACCCAACAAAAGCAATGTGGATGTGGCACTTGGAGACATGGGTGGCAGTGCTGGGATGGTTGGACTGGATGACCTAGGAGGACCTTCCCAACCATTCCATGATTCCATAAAATGGTTGGGCTGGATGACCTAGGAGGACCTTTCCAACCCAAACCATTCCATGATTCCATAAAATATCCACGCCTGGCACCCTCTGAGGCCCTTTCCTCCCTCCCCCTGGGCAGACTCACTTCTCCAGCACGGACATGATGATGGGAGGTAGAACCAGTATAGGCATGGGCAGGACCACTCTGGTCAGGGCTGTTTCCAGCAGGGCCTGTGGAGCAAACACAAACAAACAAACACATGCAGACATCCCAAACCAGCCCAGGACGGACCTGCCAGGCTCAGGATGGCTCTGCTGATGGCACTGAACTGTCCCCCCAGAGTCTGCAGCAGCTGACAAACCTCAAAGCAGCTGGGAAATGGAAAATCATGCCTGGATAATGATTCTCCAAGCTCCCCTTAAAAGTAGGCTCAGCTGTCATGTACAGGGGGTCAAACTGCCAAGCCAAAGCGACTTGGATACCTTTTGATGCAGAAAACATCTGGGTTTATCATCAATTATCCCATCTGAGGAGAACTAGAGCTTGGCCAGAGCCCAGACTCTAATTGGTGGATGTCACCTTTGTCACTGATGGGAATGAGATGGGAATCACTGATGGGAAATGTGGGGGAAACATTGTAGGGGAGATGTGGAGGAAATGTTTAAGGAAATGTTGTAGGGGAGACATTGTGGAGGAAATGTTATAGAGAAATGTTGTGAGGGAAATGTTGGAGGGAAATGTTATAGGGGAAATGTTGTAGGGGAAATGTTGTGGAGGAAATGTTGTAGGGGAGATATTGTAGGGAAAATGTTGTGGGGAAAATGTTGTGGGGGAAATGTTGTAGGGGAAAGTTTGTGGGGGAAATGTTTTAGGGGAGATGTAGGGAGATGTTGTAGGGAAATTTTGTAGGGAAATGTAGGGGAGATGATGTAGGGAAATATCCCACCATGGGCCAAGCAGCACTTTCAGCCCTTCCTGCCTGAGCTGAGCTTTGATCTCACTCTGGGCTGGGGATGCAGCTCCTCACTGCTGCTCCAGGAATTGCTTCCCATCACTGCTGGTTCATTCCCTGCAGGGATTTGGGACATGCAGAGCTCTCCTCTCCCAGGAAAACCCCAACCATGGAGCTGCATTGTGCCTCCACAATTCTTCCTTCCTCACCACAGGGAGCAAGCAAAGCAGGGTTTGGATTTATTGATGCCCAGAGATCTCCCAGGGCCTGGAGGGGCTCCAGGAGAGCTGGAGGGGGACTGGGGACAAGGCCTGCAGGGACAGGAGCCAGGGAATGGCTCCCACTGGGAAAGGGGAGATTGGGCTGGCATC
>JAWWMN010000208.1:71443314-71456269 GCA_035047745.1 Catamblyrhynchus diadema
TGGCATCTTGGCAAGGAATTCCTGGCTGGGCTGGAATTCCCAGATTTGCTGGGGCTGCCCCTGGATCCCTGGCAGTGTCCCAGGCCAGGTTGGATCCACCTGGGGTAGTGGGAGGTGTCCCTGCCATGGATAGGGTGGGATGAAGTTGCTCTTTAAGGTCCCTTCCAGCCCATGGTAGGGGTGGGACTGGATGGGATTTAGGGTCCCTTGCACTCAAAGCATTCCAGGATTTTATGTCACAGGGACATCTAACATCACAGCAAACCCTCACACAGGGACAGCTGTGTCACGCTGAGGATCTGCCCCTTTCACATGAAAAAAAACAGGATTAACCTATCCAGGAAGAAGAGCAGGGATTGGATGACAGCTGAGCAGAAGTTCCCAGAACTCCCAAATTTTACATTTAAGCTCCACCTACATCGCTCTCACAGCACCTTCACTTTTAATCTTCATTTTCTCTTTCAACCATCAGGACAGAGAGGGGAGAGCGGGTCCTGGAGCCAGTTAATGGAAGTGAGGAAAACTGGCTCCAAGAAGTGTCTCTGAGCCCTTCAGCAGATTGTTTTAATCCCCCTGTTAACCAACAATATGGAGAGCTATTCGAGATCTCCCCGTTCCTGCCGAGGACTGCAGAGCTGTACATTAATTGCTGTCTCTGGAGTGCCTTGGACAGAAGGAGGGAGGGAAATGCCAAGCATTATATTATTAACTCCTGTGCCTGGGCGTGTGCTCAGCACAGCTCCACATCTCAGTCAGAGCCCACTTGGAAACAACAGCTCAGGGGGGGCTCAGGAGCCAGGACTGCACCCAGGGAAGGGAAGGGAGCAGTTCCAGGCAGGTGGCACAGAGTGGGTGACAGGGAAAGCAAACCAGCTGTTCACAAGCTTAACAACATCTGGCTGCCCTCAGCCAGATTTGGGTGGCAGGTTTTGGTGCAGGATTGGCAGGAAAGGGTAGGAAAGCTGCTCAGCTCCGAGCCTGAGTCCTCCTGATTTGGGAAAAGGTGTGAGGGATGTCTGCTGGGTGTTCCACAAGGAATTCCCATGGAAGCACCAGGGATCTGTCCTGTCACTGTGCCCTTCCAAACCACCAGGGCCAGCCCCAAATTTCCATGTTCTCTGCATCTCCTCCACTCCCAGCTGCCAAAGCCATGGATTCCAGAGGCTGTGGGATGTGCTGGGCCTGGAATCAGCTGTGGCCCAGCTCTCCCAGCTCCTGTACTCACGTGTTTGGCAGCAACTCTGGAAGAGCCGACGATGTTCCCATTAGTGTCCAACACATCGATTCCCTCCTCCAGCTCCGTGTGCCTCATCAGGACCACGTTGCAGATGTTGGCACTGGCTGAGGAGGGGAAATGCAGGAGGATCAGCCCTGCTCAATCCCCACTGGCAGCTTCTGTTTGCCCTGACAGCCCTGCAGATTTCCTTCCCTCAATCTGCTGAGGTGAATTGCTCTGATCCCCCCAAAAAATATGGGATTCTCAAGGAGAATAATAACCAAATTTTTTTTCCTCTGGGGCAAAAAGGGAAGGTCTAGTGCAAGGTGTCCTTGCCTGTGCTTGGAACTAGATGGTCTTTAGATCCTTTCCAGCCCAAATCATTCCATGATTTCACACATTTTAGGGGAAAAATGGCTCCATGCACCATCTGACGACTCCTCCTGGCCCAGCCTGTGGATTTTGAGGCCTCGATATGACCCCAAATTCTTTCTCTCAAGTCTGACCAAGAGCTGGGTTTGAGCACCACGTGCAGCCCCTCCTCTCACTCAGGCACTTCCCAACTTCTCCCAGAGAAAAGCTGCTCATTCCCACAAAACTTTTGGGTTGATCATGTGGCATTTTCCAGCACCCCCCACACCACATTTCCCTGCAAACTTTCCACCCAGAACTGAGACAAACCCACTGTTGCTGCAAGCACCAGTGCCTTCCAAAAATGTGTTTCTGCACTGCTTGATGGGTTAATATTCGCTAATTAATCTCAATTCATGTCATATAACAAATGTCTAATTTTTTGAGGGTGGTGGGTGGGTGAGCCCTCTCTGAAGGCAGCTCTGTGCAATCAAGGATGATTTGTGGTGACAAATGCTCCTTCCACTCGAGAGGGAGAGGAACACACACACACGCACACTCTGTCTCTCTCTTTAATATTCCAACGACCAGACCACTCTTCCCATCTATCAAAATATCTGTGTTCCCAACCCTTCAGCTCCTGAATCCCAGAGAAAAAACAAAACAAGGCCTTTCATTTAGAGAAAGTTTAGCCCCTGCTTTTTTTTGTTTTTAACACTCGCACGCCCCGTCCTTCTCGCTGTCAATCAAAACCGAGCAGATCAGAGAGCCCAGCCGAGCTGCTCTGGCCAGGGATGCCCTGGCACAGAGTTCCTGACAGACTCATGATGGGGTGGCCAGCCCTGACGCTCCCAAGATGCTTTTCCAAGTCTCTGGATTCCCTGCCGTGGTCCCAAAGCCAAAAGCTGCTTCCATGGTTTGTCTGAGACGAGGCGCTCACGTCGCCGCTCCCCTTCTGCTTTCTGAGAGAGCAGAAACGCTGCTAATTATGGCTAAACTTGGATTGCATGGATGTCTCAAATTCACGAGGGTGGGGGGGGAGAAATAAATAAATTTTTGTGCAGACAAAGTCATCTGCGGGATTTGGGAAGGAATTGAGGTAATGGAAACTGTGGCTGTGAAAGCACGCTGAGGAAACGGGGCTCGGGCTCCAAACCAAGGCACCACCCCACTCCTGGTGTTTGTAGGGGTTCTTTCTATCCCAAGGTGCTTTCCACACTCTAAATCTGTCCTTGGGCATCACCTAAACACAACAATTTTACCCACACACACAAAAAAAGGCCCAAGGAGAAGAAATCCTTCCTCCCTCTCCCTTCCCTCCAATGAGGATCTTTCCATCAGCTTTAATTTCCTTCAGATCAGGATTGGGATGGGATTTTTGGGGTTTTCTGAGTTTTTTAGCCATGAACATCTCCAGTACAAAGCACACTCTCACCAGTGACACTCTGGCCTTGGGGCCAGCTGTTCACACCCAGTTCTGGGGAAGAAAAGGGTGAATTGGGTTCCTTGAATTCCCCATGGCACCAAGACCCTTCCCCTCCTCACCTCTGAGGAAGGATCCAGCCCTTCCCTGCTCAGACTCAGGCTCCAAGACCTCCTTCCTTTCCCTGCTTTTCCAGGGAACCCCTTCAGCCCTGAGGATGCCCCAACCCTGATCCCAACCCCCTTTTCCAGCCCCTGGCTCTGCTCCCCTGGCTTGGTTTCCTGGATCCAACTCCTGGTCCTGGGTGGGATTTTTTGGACAATTTGGGGTTTTCAGCTGCTGCAAATTAACCTTGGAAGGGGGTGAGGGCAGGGCCTGACCCAGCAGCACTGGTGTTAAGGTGCAACCTTCCCACAGACCTCTCTGAGGGCTCCAAGACCTTCCCCAGCACCCATCCCAGCTTCCCAAAGCTCTGTGGAGTCCTCAGGATGTCCCTGCTGGAGTTTGGGCTGCCTTCCACCCCAGCAGCAGCTGCCCCTCCCGTGGTAACTTGGGATGGGACCCTGAAGCTTGGATGTCACCCCAGTTTTCCAGCTGCCCCCAATCAGCACAGCCCTGGGGGTCAGGGCAGAGGGAGGCAAGGAAGGGATGGGGAAAACTCTCTAATTTCAAAGAATCGTGGAATTATTAAGGCTGAAAAGGATCTCTAAGATCACCAAGTCCAACCATCACTGCCAAATCCACCAGCCCATCCCTGAGCACCACATCTGTGGGGTTTTTGGAGCAAGGGCTTTACCCCAGTGTTTGGCTTTTCATGTAGAAATAGAGAATTTCTGCCTTTCTGCTGGGGGCTGGAGGCTCAAAAGGAATTGAGAGACACATCTTAATGAAGGGTTTGTCCAGGTCTGCAAACCACAAACCAGCAATTAGTAGGAGGATCCCTGATGTCCTGGCCCATAACGAAGCCAGACAAATAAAACATTAGCTGGGGAATTAATTACGGGCTAAACAAATTAATTATGGGTCCTCAATCAATGCCAACACAAACACCTTGGTGTGAAAGCAGATCAACCCTGCAGCAAGGATTTCCTGCCTGTCTTTGACTCAAACACCCCTCAGAGCTGCCTTCTAGGGCTGGAACTCATCCCTTGTGCTCTCCAGGTTGTAAAACCCCAAGGAAAGCTGAATCCCCCTAAAATAGATCCCAAAAACCTCCCAGGAAAACAACAACAATGGCCACAGATCACTGGTGTATAAGGAAAGTACAAGGAAAAGGCTCAGTGCAACCCCCAGAGCACAATCCCTGTCCCCCCTGCTCTGCAGGCAGGGCAGGCAGCTGCTTTTGTTGCAGAAAAGGGGAAAAAAATCCAGCAATTCAGGAATTGAGGGCTGGAGGGACACAACCACCAAAAAGGTTGCTAAAAAAGGAGCAGAAAGGCCAGAGAAAGCGAGAGCAGCAGACAGGTAAAGGGGCTCAGGAGAGTTCTGAGGATGTGGCACTTGCACAGCAAAGGAAAAACTTTAAAGGAAAATCTGGCATTATATGGCTGAAAAAGGAACCTGGAACAGGGAGCAAACCCCATTTTTTTAGTGATTTTGCACCGTCTTTGTAAATAAACAAGCTTACACAAAAAATTACCCCAAAGCCGCTGGTGATTTCTTCAGGGCTAAAATAACTCAGCATGTGCTGGAGGCTGGAACCACAACCCAGCAAAGGCTGAGTCCAGAGCATCCCTGCCCTCAAGCACAGGGCTGATAAAACCCCAGTAAATGCTCCACCAAGCCAGGAGCAGCCTCAGTTCTGCACACACTTGGGGCTGCTCTTAGCCAGTGGCTCTCAGAAATCTGCACATTCAGAGCAGAACCATTTCTCTGCATTTTATTGTAAAATAACCACAGTGCTGCTGCGTATTCGAAGATTTGACACAGCTCAACCCAGATCCTGCAAATGAAATGCTCTGAGGTTGGAATGGTCAAAGACCACTCAGTGCTGATCACTCCTGAAGCTGCTGCAGGGTGCAAAGTGCAGCTGAAAAGCCTGAGGAGCTGCCTCCACCAGCAGCTCTGCAGCATTTTTCTGCCAAAATTCTGCTTTGCAGAGTCCCATCCCCGCCTGCCCCAGCTCAGGGACCACCACTGAGGGGACACGAGCACCAAGAGAGGAGTTGTGTCCATCCTTGTGTCCATCCCAGCGGCTTCTGGCCACCTGCAGGTTTGCAGCCACCCCCTGGAATACAAAGATAAGGAATTTTTCCTTACCGACAGCGGGGAATGGCACAAACCTCTGGATCAGCAGCCGAGTGGCCGGGGTAAACTTGTTGGCTCTCTGGATCAGAACATTAAGGCCCACCTTGGAATGGAGAAAAGCAAACCAGAGGAGCCGAGGGTTAATGACCAGAAGCAGGACAGATGGCACAGTTTGGGGTCCCTCCCCATGAAAAGGTGTTTGAGAACCAAACCTCCCCCAGCTGCAGGGTTTGGCTTTGTTGGGCTCAACCCTTTAGTCAATACAGGGTTAAATCCAATTGTTGAGCTTAAAACAAGGGTTGAACCCAACCTTTGGGCTTTAATGAAGTATTGAACCCAGCTCTTGGGTTTAAATGACGGATTGAACACAACCATTGGGTTTAAATAAAAGATTGAACCCAAGTCTTAGGTTTAAGTGAAGTATTGAACCCAACCATTGGGTTTAAATGAAAGTTTGAACCCAACAGCTGGGTTTATCCAAAGTGCTGAACCCAACCACTGGACTGAACCAAACCACTGGGTTTAAATGAAGGGTTGAACTTTTGGGTTTAAATGAAGAGTTGAACCCATCACCAGGTTTAAATTAAGGATTGAACCCAACTGCTGGGTTTACACAAAGCATTGAAGCCAATGGTTGGATTGGACATGGGTTTAAATGAAGGACTGAACCCAGCTGTTGGGTTTAAATGAAGGGTTGAACCCAACTGTTTGGTTTACATGGAGGGTTGAACCCAACTGTTGTGTTTAAACCCTTCCCAGCTAAAAGATAAGCCAGAACCCACTCCAACACCATCCAATCCTTCTGGAATTGGCCTTGGCTGGATTTTTGCCCAGGTCACCATCATTTTCCCCATCCACCACAAAATCCTTGGGACTGGCAGTCCTCACCTAGCTGGGAAAACCCCAAATTTCAGTGGTGGTGGTGGCCCAGCACAATGAATTCCTTCTCCAAGGGTCTGGACTACACAACCCCATCCAGTGCCAACATTTGGGTTGTAAAGTTTATTATAACCGTGGATTTATTTTTGTTGCCTTGTCCAACCCTTGAGTAATGCAGAACTCCATAGTTTTTCATGGATCTGGGTCATTGTGGATGTTCATAGAAACATAGAGGAGTCGCTGCCTCCTGACTCTCACACTGATAATGCTGAAAGTTGGGGAGAATTTCCATCAAAACTGGCTTCGTGCACATGTGGGGTTAAAAATTAACCAAATCTATTTATGGGGAATGACTTCTGTCTCTAAATTGCTCTTCCTCGCAATATTTTCTTTTTTTCAAACCCTCCCAAAAAACCCCCAAATGCACAAACTAAACCCAACAGCCCCAACCTTTCAGCTGGAAATGAAAGCCTTCAGCAATGTGTGGCTGAAATGTTTTCAGCCCAAAATGCAGCAAAATTAAAATTAAAAAAAAAAATCAGCCAAAACCAAAAAGCTGCCAGAAAACAGCTTTTTTTTTTTTTTTTTTTTTTTTTTTTTTTTTTTTTTTTTGGGGGGGGGTTTTAAAAGCAAAGAGAAGCCTGGGAGAAGATATTTTGGAGGCTGCTACATTATACATGCATATCCCAGCTCATCCCAGCATGCCGGAGCCTGGGAGGAAGAGGAGGAGAATCACAATTGCTGGGTAAGCCCTGCATGAGCACAGGGCTGCTTCTCCAGCCCCAGGAAATACTTCCAGAGCTTTTCCCAAGGTTTTCACCCAGACCCAAGCAGGAACTCCTCCTCTTGCCCTCAGCAAACACAGCCCTAGAGCTGAGTCCAAGAGAGCCGTGGTGATTCTGCTTAGTCTGGACAGCAGTGAGGGCTTGTCTTGAACTTCTTCCCCCTCAAAAATGACTGAATTATTATTATTTTTTAAAATTTTCTAATTGTTAGGATGAGTCTTTTCAAAGTCTGAACACCTCCAGAAACTGTAACACAGTCTAAAATGTGTGGCTTTACGAGGAGCCAGTTTTAAGCCTGGCTTTGCTTGTCTGCCCCATGGATTTGGGTATTTATTCTGGATATGGTTAATCTGCATCCATGACAAATTTTATTGGGTTTGCAGCCCCTGCTTGGAGGTTTGGTGGAGGATTTGACAATGAAGTGGAAGAGCAGCAGCTTTTGAAAGAGAAAAGCTGAGTCTGGGAGAGCCACCACTGTGAGGGCAGTGAAATAAAAGCATTTTACTTCCAGATTTAACGTGATGAACTCAGTCCCCAGTTACAGCAACTCCCCTGCTGGGAACATGAAATTAAATGTTGCTGGAGATTAAATCCCATCTCCCAAACCCTCAACACAAGGGCTGGATATAGGAAACTAATGAGGGTTTGTTTTCTACAGTTTGGAAAGTGCTGTAGCTGATCTGTGAACTCCTTCCCACGGGCCATGAAGTGGGATGAGGGTAAACAGGGCAGGAACTGCTCAAGCTCAGGCCACCAAAGCTAAAGGGTCATCAAGGTGATGTTAATGAGTTTAATTACTTGGGATTGGCCAAAGGATGCTGTTGAGGCAAATTCATCATTAAGACCAACGCCAGGTTAGTTATTGTGACCATCACCCAGTCACTGAGCAGGGTCTGCAGCACTGGTGATGGAAACATGGAACAGGACCAGGGGGATTCACCTCACCCAACCTGGCACAACCACAGGGTCACTGAGGCTGGAAAAGCCCTCCAAGATCGAGTCCAGCCATCCCCAGCACTGCCAGGGCCACCACTGCCCCATGTCCCCAAGTGCCACATGCACAGTGCTGTGAAATCCCCCCAGGGATGGGGATCAGCCAGCCCTGCCCTGGGCAGCTGTGCTTGACAACCTTTGGTGAAGGAATTCTTCCTGACATCCAACCTAAACCTTCCCTGGCACAGCCTGAAGCTGCTTCCTCCTGTCCTGTGAGTCCCTTGGCAGCTCAGCTTCTCTGGGTAGCCTGCTCCAGAGTTTGACAGAACTCCAGGATGGTTTGGGTGGGAAGGGACCTTAAAGAACATCCAAGGCAGGGACACCTCCCACTGTCCCAGGCTGCTCCAAGCCCCAGTGTCCAGCCTGGCCTGGGACACTGCCAGGGATGGGAGTTATGCACACTGCAAATTCCTGCACTGCGACCAGAACAAATCCAGCTTTCTTCAGTTGCCTGGTTTGCTGAGGTTTCCTCCTCCAGAGCACTCCCTTGATGTGGCTGAGGGAGCTGGGGGAGCCGGACACACAGACACAGGGCTGGACACAGGGACACATGGGTGGACACAGGGACACAAGTGGACACATGGCTGGACACAGGAGTGGACTCAGGGACACAGGAGTGGACACAGGGACACATGACTGGACCCATGGCTGGACCCAGGTAGGGATATGTGACTGGAAATAGGGACACATGACTGGACACTTGGCTGGACACAGGGACATGTGAGTGGACACAGGGATATGTGAGTGGACCCAGTGACACATGGCTGGACACATGGACACGTGACACCAACTCTTCCTAACATCCTTCAACACAAAACCGGGATCAAACATGGCCAGTGGGAGAGAAACCTCACCCAGGGCTCTGCTGTGCCTCTGGCAGCACTCTGCCCTTCCTCCCTCCCTCCTCCTCCTCCTTGAGTGCCGAGAATTCTCTGCCATTTCTTTAGCTCCCATTTTGTTTCAGCATCAACAACGTTCCCTCAGCAGAACGTTTGTGATGTCGCCGCACTTTGAAGCAGAACCATCAGATGCTGTCAGAGACCAACATTTCTCATTCCTTTCCTTCTTCTTCTTATCTCACAAAGTTCTGACCTCATGTCTACCAAGACACCAATTCTAAAACCACAGGTATTAAAAAAAAATCCCTGTTTTTTTCTGCCTTTTTATGAAGAGTTTTGAAGCCTGAGAGATGGTTTTGAATGCCTGACATTGGCAATGGCCAAGCCCACACCTCTTAAACCCAGCCTAGAGCAGTAAATCCATCCAAGGAGTTATTTCACTTCATATTGGGAGGGAATTTTTATAAAATAGAGGAATGTCAGGAGTCCAGTGAGGATTAGCTGGTAGATGACACCACCCAAACATTCCTTCATGGACTGTGCTGGAGAAATCTCCACTGATTTAGGGGATTTAACTCCAGGGCATCCCTGAGCACTGCAGCTGGAGCTGGCTGTTCAAAGGACCTGGAAAGTCAACTTGGAAAGAGGGACTGGCTCCAAAGGAGGTTATCCCTCATTCCCCAATCACCAGATTGGATTAGAACTAATTGGATCTGATGAGTCCCATCCAGCCAAGCTGGAGAAAAGAGCATTAGGAGAAGGAAGGAAAAAACTCATTCATTAGGGCTGGGAGGTGAAGATGGAGGCAGAGAGATGGAAAACTGGGCTCTTTCCCAACTGGAGCTTTCCCAAGCCAAGGAGAACAGAATGGAAGAGTCGAAGGGAAGGGAAAGCAATCAGGATCCGAGTGGGGAAGGAACTTGGAGAGGAGCAAGAGTAAGGGAAGGAGGAAACATCACTCCCAAGACAATCCCAGCAGGGATGGCCACAGCAGCCCCACAGCTGGATGCTTCAAGGTAAGAGAATGGTGCACTCTGGAGCAAGGCTGGAGAAAAGTGGGGTTCCTGCTGAGAACACGACAAACTTGGTTTGGGAGATGGTGGAGCAAGGAGGATGAGGGGCCATGCCCAAGACAAGAGGGAGTTGTCTCACACCAAGTTTTCCATGCACCTGGATCCTGTCCAGAGGCAGCAGCACTGCTGGGGTGGTGGGGATGGGCTGGGGCAGAGGAAAGGAAGGGATGAGAACAAACCTGCTGGAAATGGAGACATCCCTGTGGAACGAGAGAGAAGATGATACAGAGAGGCACATGGAGTTTGGGAGGGGACAGTCATGGGAGGAACCTTAAGGATCATCTACTTCCAACCCCCTGCCTTGGACACCTTCCACCATCCCAGGCTGCTCCTGGGACACTCCCAGGGATGGGCTTGGCAGCACCCAGCAGGTGCCAGGTGCTCCTGACTCCAGGGACAGGATGCTGCTGGACACTGGGAGCATTCCCAGAGAGCCCCATGTCCTTGTCCCCACAAGAACCCCATGTCCTTGTGCCTTTGGGAATGGCTGCTCAGCTCCAGCGATTTTGGGGCTCCATGGAGGAACTGCCAGGCTGAGTTTCCAGTCTGAGATATCCAACCACTCCCTTCTGGGGTATGAGAATGAACAGGGAAAGGGATGTGCTCTCTTCAGAGCAGAGAGATGCAGACTTTAGAGCCAGGCACCGCTTCATTTCAAACTTAATTTGAAAGAGAAGTTGATCACCAGCTCCTCGGATCCCCTGGGATTTCCCCCCTGCTCCCATGGAGGAGGGAGCCAGGCCACGCTCCATCCCCTCTCCTTCCTACAGCCCCCGAATGTCTCCTGGCTGCCCGAGCAGGGCAGAGCGAGGCGGTGGGAGGGCTCCAGCTCTCCCGGCTGATTATGGACATCACACCCCATTCACAGGCTGTCAGCGCAGCCTCGCAGACAATTATCGGGAACAAGGAGTGGATTGGAAAAATCCACAGGGGCACCTCCACCTGGAGAGGAGAGCGAGAAATGGTGTGTGAGAGGTCAGCGTGCGAGCGAGCGGGGAAGGAGGAGCAGCCCCACGGCACGGGAAGGAGCGGGAGTGCTGGAAAGGGAAAGATTGGGGTTGCTGGAAAGGGATGGAATGGGATTGATGGAAAGGGAAGGAATGGGAGTGATGGTGTGGGAAGGAATGGGATTGATGGAATGGGATGGAATGGGAGTGATGGAAAGGGATGGAATGGGATTGATGGTGTGGGAAGGAATGGGATTGCTGGAATGGGATGGAATGGGAGTGACGGAAAGGGATGGAATGGGATTGATGGTGTGGGAAGGATTGGGATTGCTGGAATGGGAAGGAATGGCATTGCTGGAAAGGGAAGGATTTGGATTGCTGGAAAAGAAAGTGTTGGGATTGGTGGAATGGGAAAGAATGGGATTGCTGGAAAGGGAAGGAATGGCATTGCTGGAAAGGGAAGGAATGGGATTGCTGGAAAGGGATGGAATGGGATTGGTAGAATAGGAAGGAATGGGATTGCTGGAAAGGGAAGAAATGGGATTGCTGGAAAGGGAAGGATTTGGATTGCTGGAAAGGAAAGTGTTGGGATTGCTGGAAAGGGAAGGATTTGGATTGATGGAAAAGGAAGGATTGGGACTGATGGAAAAGGAAGGATTGGGATTGTTGGAAAGGGAAGGAATGGGATGGATGATGTGGGGAGGAATGGGATTGATAGGAAAAAAGGATTGGGACTGATGGTAAGGGAAGAAATGGGATTGCTGGCATGGGAAGGAATGGGATTGATGGTATTGGGAGGAATGAGTTTGCTGGCATGGGAAGGAATAGGATTGCTGGAAAGGGAAGGAATGAGATTGATGGTGTGGGAAGGAATGGGAATGATGGAAAGGGAAGGAATGGGATTGCTGACATGGGAAGGATTGGGATTGATGGAAAAGGAAGGAATGGGATTGATGGTGTGGGAAGGATTGGGATTGCTGGAATGGGACAGAATGGCATTGATGGAAAGGGAAGGAATGGGATTGATGGAAAGGGAAGGAATGGGATTGCTGGCATGGGAAGGATTGGGATTGCAGGATTTGGAGCTGCTCTTGGCAGAACTGGAAGCTGTGATCAGGGAAATTGAAAAGCTGATGGACAGAGCCCCAATCCCACAGCAAAACTGGGAGATGCTTCAAGGAGAAGGTCCAGAGGGACCCAAAAAATGACCGCAGAGGGTTCCAGAGGGGTCAGCCCAGGTTAACCCCACCAGTCACCAATCCAAAGGTCCCAGCAGCAGTGACAATGCAGGAAACAGGGAATGGCTGCTCATGGTCCTTGGCTGATTTAGTTCAGGCCTTTCAGCACAGCCCCAAGAGTCACCTCTGATCCAAAGTTTGATCTGAGTCCTGAAGAGCTGAGCCAGCACCAAAAGGGATCAGCAATGCCAGAGCAAATGGAGCTGGGATCTGGAATTAGGAATTGGAAAATCCTGGCATGGGTTGGGTTGGAAGGGCCTTAAATCCCCTCTCATCCACCCCTCACCTTCCACTGGGCCAGGGTGCTCCAAGCTGCCCTTGGACACTTCCAGAGATTGCCCAGTTTCCCTGGGCAGAAGAAACCTTCTTCCACATAGAAATAATAAAGTTGTTATAAATAATTATTATCTATATAAAATTATAATATCTAAAAAGCAATTGTTGCCAATAAAATCGGCTTCATGCAGCTTTTTTAATCTTCTAAAAGCGTGAAAAATAGCAGAGTAAGAGTGTGTGTGTCAGCTGGAAAGAGTTTCTGTCTCATCACAGCCCCCCTGATCTGTGCAGCTCTTGGCACTGGAATACTGGGGGGATAAAAAATTCCAAACATTTAAAATACATTTGGTCTTCCTCAAGTCTTTTTACTTCTCCCTGCCTTTGTTTGCCTTGTTTAGGAAAACCAGCTGGTGTTAATTGCACTTCATGCACCACCAGCATGAACAGCAGCCAGATATCAGGAATTGGAGCCTGATCCCAGGAATCCACTCAATTGTTTGGGGAAAAAAAATTACATTATCACTCTTCAGAACAGCGGTAAAATGAGGGAGCAAAAGAAAAGGCAGGAAAGAGGTTGGTGGGGAGAAAGCGGGATAAAAATAAACTACAATCACAGAAAGAGAAAAGGAGATGTTAGAGGATGGAATTCCCAGAGCAGCTGTGGCTGCTCCTGGATCCCTGGAATGTT
>JAWWMN010000208.1:71522843-71534819 GCA_035047745.1 Catamblyrhynchus diadema
ATAGACAAGCCCCTCTAAAAAGGTATCAATGGGAAGCTCTTCCTCAAGGGATGAAAAACTCATGAGCCATCTCCCAAATCTTTGTTGCCTGCATTTTCTCACCCATTCAAGAAAAATTCCCTGATGCCATAATTCATCACTATATGGATGATATTCTAATATGCACTGAGACTATTATTTGGAGACTGTTCTCAAAAAGACTATCCAAGCCATTGAAGGAGCAGGATTTGAAATTGCTACTGAGAAGATTCAGTGCACCTGCCCATGGACCTACGTTGGACTCCAGATTGGTGAGCAGACAAGTGTGCCACAGCAGCTCACCATCAAGGACAACTCAAGAACCTGAGGGACCTTCATCAGCTATGTGGGAGCATAAACTGGGTTTGTACACTGCTGGGGATCACAACTGAGGACTTGTCACTGCTTTTGAACCTCCTGAGAGGCCCTGATGACCTCAGCTCCCCATGAACCATCACACCAGAAGCCCAGGTAGTGATCCAGAAGGTATCAGAAGCATTGTCCACAAGACAAGACCACAGTGCTGATCCTACCCTGCCTTTCCAATTTGTCATCCTGGGTAAACACCCAAGTTCCATGGGCTCATTTTCCAGTGGGACCCCACTCTGAGAGATCAACTCCTAATCACAGAGTGGGTGTTTCCATCACACAAACCAAGTAAGACATCCCAACACCTCACGAGCTTATGGCCCAGCTTATCAGAAAGGCCAGAGCTCACCTCAGGACCCTAGTGGGATGTGAATTCACAGGCATCTGTCTTCCAGTGACATTAAACAGTCTAGAACCTCTGCTCCAAACCAGTGAGCACCTCCAGTTCGCTCTGGACAGCTGCCCAGGCCAAATCTCCTCCACCTACCAAAACATAAACTGCTTAATGCTTGCTTTAAGTTGGTCCCAAATTCATTAAAAATAGAACTCCTCCAAAGGCATAGACTGTATTTACTGATGGTTCAGGGGGATCCCACAAGTCAGTTATGACGTGGAAGAATCCTGACACTCAAGAGTGGGAGTCTGATGTTCAGATTGTTCAAGGATCCCCACAAATTGCAGAATAGCAGCCGTTGTCAGAGCCTTTGAGAAATTCAAACAACCTTCAATTTAGTTACTGATTCGGCCTGTGTTGCTGGAATAGCTGAGAGAGCAGAACATTCCTTGCCAAAGGAAGTGCCAAATCTAGATTTGTAAGGCTTGCTCTCAAATTTTATATACCTCCTCTCCCACTGAGAGCAACCATATCACATTATGCATGTGAGGTCACACACTGACCTCCCAGGACCAGTTACAGAAGGCAACTGGAGGGCAGGTATTTTAGCCATGGCAGTGCAGACCACATTTTCAATCAGGCTAAATTGAGCCATTGGTTTTTTCACCAAAAGGTGCTAGCCCTGTTCTGCATGTTTAAAATCACAAGGGAACAGGCAAGAGCAATCATGGGCTCCTGCCCTAGTTGCCAGGAGTTTGCTTTGCCCTCTGTGAGGGCCAAGGTTAACCCCTGAGGCCTTGAAAGTTTACAGCTTTGGCAAACAGATGTCACACCTTATGCACCTTTTGGCAGACAAAAATATATTCATTCACAAATACAACACCTGACTAATGTGGGAGATATTGAATACGTGGGGCTCCCCATGGGGGCTAGAGGAAAATGGTATGACAAGAACTCTGAGCTGCTTTTGGCCCTTAATGCCTTCATTCCATAGATACATTCTCTGGGGCAGTATTTGCATCAGCCCATGCAGGAGAAAACACAAAAGATGTCATCCAACATTTTCTCCTAGCATTCTCCACCCTAGGCATTCTCCAAACACATAATGGTCCTGCTTACACCTCCAAAAATTTCAAACAGTTCCCAGACCAATGGGGGGTGAAACACACCAATGGCATACCCCACTCCCCAACAGGGCAATCTATTGTAGAGAGGGCTCACTGTACACTCAAGAGACTCCTTGATCAGCAGCACGGGGGAGTTGAAACACTACTGGATGTAGAAAGATTATGTAAGGTTCTTTATGTCATCAATTTTCTTAATAATTCATTCATGGAGCCAAACCCTTCCACTGTCAGGCACTTCTCCAACATGCACAGATCCCAGCTCACAGAGAAACCCCCTGTGCTGATCAAAGAGCCCCAGTCCAAACAAATATTGGGCCCATTTCCATTAATTACTTAGGGTAGAGGCTATGCTTGCATGTCTACAGGATCTGGCCCAAGGTGGATTCCAGGCAGGAATGTCAAGCTGTCCATCAAACTGCCAAATGCAGCTCCCAGAGACACTCCCTGTGAACCTCAGAGACTGCAAAGAGAGGTTCTCAGGTGGTGCGGAGAAGGAAAAGGAATGTAAACACAGACGTTTGTCACAGAGATGACTCTGCACTGCTCCAGAAGATCATAAGACTGTCTGTTGAGTTTCATTTGCTCATGTTTTGCACTGTTACTCCTCTTTGGTTGGTTTTATTGCTACCCCTCTTTAGTCTGTTGCACTATTATCCCCTTCTTTTCCCTCCCCTTTTCTACTCAGTAAAAACTGAGGAGATCAGATGGGAAGATATGAAGGGCTGTTAAAGTCATGTAAGTCGAAAAATCCATTTTTTCAAACTCACAGATCAACTCATCCCCAGGTATCCTACCATGTCTGCAGCGGCAGGGAATCCCCAACTGCTCCAGACAGGATTTTGGATGCTCCTCACCTTTCCATCAGCTGGTGCATGGATTGTCCCTCAGCCCAGCCAGAACATCTGGCTCACACTGGCCAAGACTTTACAGCAGGACAATCTCTGCCTGTCCATGGGCAGCGTGGGCAACCCTCTGTCAATGTGCCTGGTAGGATTCCTTTAGCAGCAAATGAATACCCATACACAGATAAGAAACACAATCTGGTAGATGCTTGGGATGGGTAGACCAAGACCCTGCCTTGAGCACCAGAGAAATTCCAGGAATTAGAGCTGTTAGGGTCCTCCAAAGCTCATTATTATGTTCAACTTCAATATCAACCTCCCAACCAACACTTGACCCTCCTTGAACTTGTTAGGTTTACCCACAGGAAAGATGTAACCCCATTTAACAAAAATGATACCCCTCCAAACTGCTGCAATTACACCAGTCCTACACTTTCTTCATCCCCACTCCATCCCAAAGTGCTGCCCTGGGCAGTGTTCCTTGTCTGTGGAGATTGAGTATGGGCTGGGATCCCCTCAGGCCTTCAAGGGGGTTCCTGCAGCCTTAGCCAGCTTACTTTACATAATTTTACTTCAAACGTAACTTTACTTCAAAATTGGAAACAAAAAGGGGAATTGGCACGCCAAAAGAGATGATATACTGAATTTGATGAAAATTGCAACAGACAAGTTTACAACTGGAACAAAGAAAACAGTCGTGGTCTCATGCTGCTCCACCTTTGGGTGGTCACTCAGGGGTCAGCAGGGGACAGAGCTGCCCCTGAGGCTGGGCACTGCCCTGGAGAGCTGATCCCAGCCTGTGGATGTGATCAGGGCAGCAGGGTGGGCACTGCCCTGGAGAGCTGATCCCAGCCTGTGGATGTGATCAGGGCAGCAGGGTGGGCACTGCCCTGCCAGGATTTGGGAATTCTGGGCTGTGCCAGGAGGGTTTAGGGTACCTGACCCCGCAGGGGCCCTGCAGAGGGGTCAGACCCCCCAGGCCTCACTCTGGGGGTGTTTTCTGGCTGTGCTGGACATACGAGGCAGAGGCAGGGCAGGGCAGCTGTGAGCAGCCATTCCTGGGAATACTGAGTGGAAATTCAGTGTGGATTCTGCACTCCTTGGTCCCTCCAGGACACAGCAGCCCCTGCTGGGTAGGGGCATGCAGAAGATCTCCTGCAGAACTCCTGGGGCACCTTTGCATATTCCCAGTCCAGCCATGAGGACCCAGGCAGTGTCAGCCTGGCACTGGTGATGTGACAGAGCCAGCGTGGCCCAGCCAGGCTCTGACACCACCCCAGGCCTGGCACTGCCCCTTTGTGGAGCATCTCCCACAAGTGTGGTGAGGGAGTGGCACAAACTGGAGTTGGCTCTTCATCCTTCACTGGGGTAACTGGGGCAGGAGGGGAAGGGGCGTCCCACAGGCTCTGCTCAGGAACGTGCTGGGGGAGCCTCAGGAGGTCTCACTGTCCCCAGTGTCACCCACCAGCGCAACACCAGCCAGGGGACACCACCCTCAGGGGAGATGGGAGGAGGAGGAGTGTGGGCAGAGGAGCAGCAGCAGGATGAAGTCACGAGGAGATGGTTTCCAGCTCTTAGATGTCCAGGGGTCACTTAAAGCTCTGGCAGGAGGAGTGCCCAGGAGGTGGCACTTGGTCACAGCAACAGGAACCCAGGGAGGCGCCTGCCTGGTGGGGAGGGCTCTGCTCCTCCCCATAGGGTGCTGGCAGCCCACCACCCTACAGCTCCCTGGAGCCGAGCTGGGCTAAGCTTGCGCTGGGAAGGAGCAGCCAACCCTTCCTGTTAACTCTGGGAACAGAAGCCACTCGAGGCCTCGGGCGAGAGGAGTGGGTGCGGGGGTGTTGGCAGCGTGGTGGTTACTGGGGCACAGCTCTGCCGGGTGCTGCTGCCCTGGGCAGGCTCAGGGGGCACAGCTCTGCCGGGTGCTGCTGCCCTGGGCAGGCTCAGGGGGCCTGGCCTCCCCCCAGAGGGATCTGCAGCAGCGTGGGGGACTGCTCCATGATGCGCACCAGCAGCTGGTCAATGTAGTTCTCCAGCTCGTGGATGTGCTCCTCCTTCTTGCTCAGCTCGCCCTCCTTCTGCAGCAGCAGCTGGATCAGCTCGTCATGGGTCAGGTGGTAATACTTGGCTGACTGGTCCAGCTGGCCAGGGTCCTGCTGGGAAGCAAGAGGGACATTCAGGGACTGGGATTAAAACCTCTGCTCCTGGTAATGTTTGCAGGATGCAGTGACAGCCAGTGCACTCCTACTTTCCATGTCTGTCTTTCCAAAGTGGAGAGGAAGGAGCAGCACAGGGGACCAACAGAGACCTCGTGTGCTCATAAAGCACCAGCTGAACCCCCTGCAGCACCCACAGGCTGCAGAGATCCGCAGGGTTGTGCTTGTCCTTCAATCAGGTGAACTCCAGCAGCATTTTCCATGTGACACTGGGGAGGCAGACGGAGTGGGAGTGGACAAAGGGATGGAAAGGTCACCCTCAGAACACCCTCTGTGTCCTCAGAGGTGCCACAGGTCCTTTGCTGGCCCCAGCACAGCAGTGTTTGGAGTATATCCAGGTCAGCATAGCTCCAGGAAGGACCTTCCCCCTGCCAGGATTAGGAACCCTTCAGAGCATCAGTCAGGCATCCACTACACCTTCCACCTTCCATACCTAGTGGAGACCAGGCTGGATGGGGCTTGGAGCACCCTGGGACAGTGGCAGGTGTCCCTGGCCATGGCAGGGGGGGCACTGGATTCAAGGTCCAACCCAACCCAACCCATTCCATGTTTCTACAAGCAGGGATTCACTCACACACTGCACACCACCACCCCCAAAGCAAAGCAGGTGATGGGAGAACAATGGGGTCAGGAGGTGCAGAGCCCATGGGAGAAGTGAGGCAGACCAAGGCCTGGACCCTCACTCCATGGCAGGCCCTGGAGCAGCACACCTGGTGCAGGGGCGACACAGCCTCCTACCTTTACCTTGGGGTCGGTTTTGTCCTGCTGGGAGGCCGGGGCCAGGGGCTGGACACTGCTCGTGGTCGCTGTCTTCAGCCTCTCCAGGCCATTGCTCAGCGCCGAGCCCAGGCTGGCCCTGTGCTGCTGCTTCCTCTCGCTGGAGCCCTCCTGCACCGCACTCAGGGGCTTCACGGGGTGAGGGCTGTGGGCAACAAGGGTGGGACAGTCAGCACCCCCAGGGCTCCTGTCCCTGGCACTGTACAGGGATGGCACCACCCAGGAAACTGAGGAACAGCTGAACCCCCCTGTCTGTGCCACCCAGAGCTCTCCTGCTCCAAGGAGAGCCAGCAGGGCAGGGCAGAGCCCCTGGAGCTGCTCCCACCCACACAGGAGACAAGGAGCCCCAGCACACGTGTTAGGCTGAGATCCTGGAGCCCACACCTTTTTGCTGCCCAGGGACCCCCAGATTACTCTGGGGTCACCACTGATGCTCCAGCCCAAGAGTTGAATGTCACCTGCCTGAAAGAGATCACAGAATTTGTCCTTCTCCACAAGGCCAAAAGGAGGGTGAGGAGCCATTTAAGGGGGAATTCGATTTTCATTTATTTTTGCCTCACTCTTTACCCAAAAGGTTCTTTCTGGGCTTGAACAAAGTCCAGTTCCTTCTCAGCGTGATGGAAAGAGAAGTGACCTGATGCTCCCTCCCTGCAAGGAGCAGGCACAGCTGTGCACCATCCTTGGGATGGAAACATCCAAATATCTGTCCATTGGGATGGAAACATCCAAACATCCATCCACTGGGATGGAAACATCCAAACGTGCACCCACTGGGATGGAAACATCCAAATATACATCCATTGAAATGGAAACATCCAAAAGTCCATCCATTGCGATGGAAACATCCAAAGATCCATCCATGGGGATGGAAACATCCAAACATCCACCTGGGAGCTCTGCAAAGCCTCTCACAGGTGCCAGCCCCACCAGCTGTGTGTCCCAGCGGTGCTGTGTCCTTGTGCCTCGGCGATGGGGATGGGATCAGGACATACCAAGGATGTGGAAATCCTCTTCAACCACGATGATGCCTCCTGCTGTCCCTGTGCTGGGAGGGGACAGCAGTGGCAGCCACCAACCCGCTCCAACAAGCCAAAGGATCAGCTCCTCCCAAGGGGTAGCACAGGGCAGCTCTGATCTCTTCCCTCTGGTGACCAGGGAATGCTGGAGCTGGGCCAGGGCAGGTCAGGCTGGAGATCAGGAAAGGTTCTTCCCCAGAGGGTGCTGGCACTGCCCAGGCTCCCCAGGGAATGGGTACAGCCCTGAGGCTGCCAGAGCTCCACAGGCGTTGGGACAGCGCTCCAGGGATGCCCAGGGTGGGATTTTGGGGTGTCTGAGCAGGGCCAGGGCTGGATGGATGACTCTGCTGGGTGTCTCCCAGCTCAGCATACTGTGACTCTCTGATCCCTTGGTAGAGCTGTCCAGGCACAAGGACAGAGCCCAGCACTCCTGGGCAGCTGGAAAGGATGGAGAGGGATCCCACAGCCCTAAGGGAGAGCCTCTGACAGTGCCAGGGGCTGCAGGAGCTGCTGTTCTGCACATGACGCTCAGCACTGCCCACTGGCACTAAACCCTGACCAGGAGCTACAGCCACAAGACACTGCAGGACAGGGGTGAGGAGAGGGCTGGGGGAGCCACCAGGGCTGCTCATCCAGCCAGGGCTGAGCCCCAAATGTCACTGTCACCTTGTGCACCCCCACAGCCAGCACAGAGGCTACATCCAGAGCATGGCTGGGAACCTCCCTGGGACCGAGCTGCCCTGGGAAGCCAGTGGGAATGCCTGGATGTGTTTGGAACAGGGAGCTATTCCCACCCAGGGGTGGTGACAGGCAGCTGCCAGCCCCATGGCCAGTGGGAACAGTCACTGCTGCTGGGCTGGAAAAGGGGCTTTTGAAAATAATTCTTTATCCTACTGCTTCCCACTGAGGGTGGTGTGTGCAGGGCTCTGCCTGCTGCGTGTGTCCCTGTAAAGATCCAAGAGCTGGAGACATTCCTCGAGCTGTGTTTGTCCTGGGATGGTGGCACCAGGTCCTCCAGGGGAGCTTCACACCTCACACCAGGTCTGAAGGTGTGGTGGACCTGCCAAGAAGCGGGACCACTTTCCTCTCCTGGTCCATGAACATCAACTGGAGCGTGGAATCAGCTGCTCACCGGCTCCTAATCCAGAACTGCATCCCAAGTGGATCTGAGCTATGAGGGACCTTAAGGCCAAGGTGGAACATCTCAGGGTGACACTGGCCCAGCCCCATCCCCCTCTCTGAGCCAGCCTTGCCCTGTCCCAGCTTTCACTGGTGCTCCCAAGGTCACTGCAGAGCACAGGGAAAACCCGGCTGCATTTCCCTCAGCAGCTCCCCAAGGGAGCCTTTAAAAGCTCATCAAAATGCTCCTCACTCACAGAGAAGGAACCCAAGGGAATCTGTCTCCCATGGCCCAGCTGCTGTGCCTGGAGCACCACACAGCACCCAAGGGCCAGCTCTCCACGGAGCAAGGGTCCAGAGGAGGAGGGGGAATGGCTGGGCTTGGGATCAGCTCTCCAGGTCTGCCCTGGGTGGGCCAAGCCACGCTCCCAGCTCCAGGGGCTCCACAAGGATCACCAAGATGGGGTGACCTAGCCTGACACCTCATTTTCAGAACACAGCATCCTCTGCCCTCTTGACACAAGGGAGGCACAGCCTGTGCCACCACCTTGGTACCTGTGACACACCAAGTCCTGTCACCTGCAAGTGCCACAGGATGCTGGGCCAGCCCCACATCTAAGGGAGGGCAGGAGCTGCACAGCTGCTGGATTCCAGTGGAGCAGGAGCTGCACAGCTGCTGGATTCCAGTGGAGCAGGAGCTGCACAGCTGCTGGATTCCAGTGGAGCAGGGGCTGCACAGCTGCTGGATTCCAGTGGAGCAGGAGCTGCACAGCTGCTGGATTCCAATGCAGCAGGGGCTGCACAGCTGCTGGATTCCAGTGGAGCAGGGGCTGCACAGCTGCCAGGCTCCTCCAGGCAGGGGAGCTCCCAAGGCACAGCCCCAGGCTGTCATTGGTGTCCCTCCTGTCCCAGGGTTGTGACACATCCCCAGCAGTGGAGGCACCATCCTGCCCCATCCCCAGGAGCAGCAAAGGGCCCTCCACACACCTGGGAGCTGCAGCTGATGCTCCCCTGCCCCAGCAGCCACACAAGATGACCAAAGAGCCTCTGGCCACTTGGGAAGGGCCACGGGACACCATTCCCAGTTTCCAGCTCTCTTGAGGAGGCACTGAAGCCCCTCACCCCAAACTCTCACCATCCCACACCAGGTACCCTCTCCCCTTCACCCTTTTGTTCCAGCCAGGGCTTAATGCCCATTCCAAGTCTGAAGTATTTCCTTTTTCCTTCCACCTTTTTCCTACCATCTTTTCCTCATCTGTGTGCCTCTGGCAATTCCAACAGGAGATGATCCTGGGAAGGGAAGCATGGCCATGGGGATTGGGAAAAGATCCCTCACCTGGGACAGTTCTCACAGCTCCCCAGTGCTATAATGCAGTTCAGAGCCTCAGAGCCTTCCCCAGAGGCCTCAGGAGCTCTTCAGAGGTTCCTCAGTCACAGCAAGGATCCAAAAGGTGCTGGAGGAACCCGAGCAGGGACGTTCAGGAGCTCCTGGCCTCGTGTCACAACAGAAGTCAGCACTGATATCTGGGATATGCAGCTCTTGGATCCCAGCCCATTCCATCCCAGGAGCCAGCCAGGCCTGCATGGATGCACAGGCAAGGCTGGGGATGGGCACAAGCAGGTACCACCAACACAGAGACTCCTGTGCTTCCCTCACTGCCTCAGTGATCCCCTTGGGACCGCAGGACACTTCTCTTTCCATGAAACATAACAAAATCCACGTTCTGGGCAGCAGCCCTTCAAATTTTGAAGAAGGCTATCTGCTGGTGGGTGAATAATCCAATTAAAAATGATTGGAGGATCTGCCTTAAATAAGAAAAAAAAAATCATCTGACAGATCCAGCCAGATGCTGTCTTTGCTCCTGAGATCACTTTGCACCTCATGCTCAACCCTGGTGGAAGGACTGGAGCTCAGTGAGTTCTGCTGGCCCCTTCCTCCCTCCTTTCCTCTCCCCAGGGCCACAACCAATCTTGCTTTTGGGGCAGGTGGGATTTTACCATTTTGGTGCCCCCAGGAAGCTCCATTTGCCTCATGACCAGTGATGAGGCTGATCAATAAATCCTTGCTGTAGCTCAGTAAACCCCCTGGGCAAGCAGAGCCCAGGCAGACCAGGGGAAGGAGTACCAGAAAATGAGATCAACTGAAGGACACAGAGCAAGACCCCATGCCCTGAACTTACCAGCTTTGCTTTGTGGCATTTGTACAGATCCAGGATTGACCTGGGAGGAGGAACAGCCCCTTCTTTCCACCCTTCCCATTCCCATCAGCCTCAAGGCTAAATCCCAGGTGCTTCATCACCAATGGGCATCTCTGCAGGAGGGAGGGCAGAGGGGCATTTTGCCCTGGTGAAAAAACTTTTTTTGGCTATGGACAGAAGGTTTTCAGTACCCGATGGGCACTGGAGAGGAAAGCAGCCAAAGCTGGATGGATGGCAAGGGCAGGGGCAGCAGCTGTGCACATGCCACGAGGGAGCTCAGGAGAGCACAAACAGCCACAAGCTCTCCTGGCAGGCACAGGAAAGGCATTTCTTCTGCAAGCACGGGGGGGATGATGGAGCCAAAATCAGCACTGGGTGCAGTGTGGGTGCAGCTCTGGATTTCCAGCTGGAGTGCATGGAACCCTTTGCCCTGGCCACACCAGACACCAGTGGCCACTTCCCCCAGCATCCCAGAGAGCCAAGGCTGCCAGCAGCTCGGGCTGGGCTCTCTGGGACCAGGGGAAAGTGAGAGAACAGGAGCTGCAGCAGGCGTGGAGCAGCTTCCTGGGAGCCAGCCCAGCTGGGCGCAGCCCTGCCAGCAGCAGAGGGGGCCAGCAGCAGGAGGGGCCAGGGCTCACCTCTCCCACACACACACGCCCTTCGCCTTCCCCGCAGTGCTCACCTGGTCGTCTGCTGGCCAAGGGGCTTCTCAGCCGGCCGTGTCTCCCTGGGCAGAACCAGGAGCGCCGAAGCTTCCCCGGGCTGCGGGCACGGGCAGGGCCGGGCGGCGGCGCGGCGGGCGGGGACCCCCGCGGGGGCCCGGGGGCGGTCACACGGCTCGGGGTTAGTGGCAGCCGCGGGGAAAGGGGTGGAGAAGGCCAGGGGCTGGCTGACATGCAGGGGGGTAGCGTTAGTGGGCTGCAAGCCGTGCCCGGGGGGTTCCTCCTGCGGGCTGCGGAAGCTGAAGTCGCCCTGCTCAAGCTTTTCGGGCAGCACAGCTTGGACAGGGACAGGGGCTGGGGGCTTCTCCACGAAGGGGTTGCTCGGGGAATTGGGGCTCAGCGCCAGGGTGAAGGGGTTTCTCAGGGCTGAAGCTCCCTGTGTGTGCCTCTCTGCCCTATGTGGCTTCCAGAAATCGGCTTTCTTGAAGTCTATCCTGCTTTCTGCCCAGCGCCCCTCGGGCTCCTCGCTGGCGGGGGTCCTGCCCTGCTCTGCCTCCTGGGGAGGGGCACGGGGCTTGGGCTGCTCTCCTGCTCGCCCCTCGCCATCCTGGCACGCCAGCTCCAGCTGGCATGGCCTCTGCCTGTGTTCTGACCTTTGGGGCTGCGGGTGTGGATGCCCAGCTGCCTCCTGCTCTCCCAGAGCTGTCCAGCTGGTCGGCTGGCCCAGGTCTAGCTTGGAAGGTGGGTTTGGTCCGGAAATACGGAGCTCCTCAGGGAACAGCTCCTGCTTGGAGGCCGTTTCCCACTTGGCACTGTCTGTGGCCCCCTGAGGGGATAAACGGGGCTGGCTCCAGCTCTCCTCAGCACCCGACCGGTCCAGTCCATCCAGGGAGAAGTTAGATGTGCAAGTCTCAAACTGCTCGGCCACCTCTGCCTCGTTCATCTCTGATTGGTGTTCCCCCACAGAGGTGTCCCCTGTCCCCAGCTGGCCGGCTCTTGTCTCCAAGCCACCTGCTGGGTCCACAGCAGGAGCTCTGGCACCCTCAGACGCTGCGAACTCTCTCCCGGCTTCAGCGGCGGCCGCTCCCGGTGCGGGCAGGGTGGGAGGCGCCGGCACGGAGGGCTCGCTGCTCGCGCGGCTCCTCGGCAATTCCATCTCTGCTCCTGGGCCCTCTGACTCTTCCCATGGCTCCTGCTTGCCTCGCTGGGTGCCACCAGGCTCCTCGTCCTCGCCGTCCCCCACAGGGCCCGCGGCCGCGAACCGCCGGGGGGGTTTGGGGGGCGGCCCGGCGGGGCCG
>JAWWMN010000208.1:71562854-71575646 GCA_035047745.1 Catamblyrhynchus diadema
GCCGGCCCGGGGCTGCCAACCGGGACCGGCACCGGCACCGCCGCTACCCCGGGGCTGCCAACCGGCACCGGCACCGCCGCTACCCCGGGGCTGCCAACCGGGACCGGCACCGCCGCTACCCCGGGGCTGCCAACCGGGACCGGTGCCGCCGCTGCTCCGAGCCCCCGCCTGGGCTGCCCGGCTCGGGGCTGCAGGCACCGAACCCCCGAACTGCTCCGGGACCGCCGCTGGTCCCGAACACCCCGCTATGAGACCCCGGCCCGCATCCAAGGACGGGGTTCCTTGTCCCTCGGGGATAGCCCGCCCTAGGGACCCCTTCTTGCTCCCACGGGGGACACCCCCTCTCCCCACGGAGACCCGCATCCTCCTCTGCCGGGGGACACCCGCACGGGGGACCTTCCTCCCCAGGGATGCCCCCAAATGGGGACCTTCCTCCCCAGGGATGCCCCCAAACAGGGACCTTCCTCCCCAGGGGATACCCCCAAACACGGATCTTCCTCCCCAGGGGCACCCCCAAACGGCGACCCCCATCTGTCATTCCCAGGGGGGACCTTTGGCCCCCTCTCAGAACAGGGGATCCCATCATTCACGAGGATCTCTTCCGAAGGATCCCAGCCCCCTCTCCAGCGGGAATACCCCCAAATGGGGACCGCCCTCCGTCCCTTCAAGGGGACCCTTGCCTGCCCCTCAGGGACCCCTCTCAAGGGGAGTTCTTCCAGGGAGGGTCCTGCCCACCCCTCCCACGGGAATGGCTCCAAACGGGGCCTGAGTCCACCTCTCCTGCGGGGCCATCTGCAATGGGGATCTCCTTTCACCTCTCCAAGGGGAGGGATCTCTTCCAGGAGAATCCACACCCATCTCTCTTGGGACACCCCCAAAAGGGACATCTCCAAGTGTGGGGGAGCTCCTTCCACCTCTACATGGGAAATTCCCTCACAGGGATGTTTTTCCATGAGGGACCTGTGTCCACCTCTCCCAGGAGATCCTCAGGAAATGCAGGGCCCTCTTGAATAAACCTCTTTAAAGGGGACACCTCCAAATGGGAATTTTCATTCTGCCTCTGCAGGAAAGAAGGACCCCAGGACACTCCAGCGGGGACCCTCCAAGGGCTCCTCTCCATCTGCCCCCTCTCTGTGTCACTCCGGGCTTCCTGATCTCCGAGTGCTGCTTCCTCCTGCTCAAAGGCAAGCCTGGTAAAGCCAAGCGAGCCAAGATCACGTTCAGCAGCGAGCAGCTGGCACGGCTGGAGCAGGAGCTCAGCCGGCAGCAGTACCTGGCGGGGCAGGAGCGCTGCCTGCTGGCCTCGACCCTGCAGCTCAGCCAGGAGCAGGTGAGCCCCGCCTCGATGCCTCGATCCGCCTCCTGTGCCACCGGTAGCTCCAGGAGCTTCCCTGGGAGCTGGGACACTGGGGTGTGGCCCTCAGGGAGCTAGGATGTGTCCTTAAAGGAGCTGGGATGTGTCCCTCAGGGAGCTGGGACACTGGGATGTGTCCCTTGGGGAACTGGGACATTGGGGTTTTTCCCTCGGGGAGCTGGGATGTGTCCTTAAAGGAGCTGGGATGTGTCCCTCAGGGAACTGGGACACTGGGATGTGTCCCCACGGGGAACTGGGGCATTGGGATGTGTCCCACGGGGAGCTGGGATGTGTCCCCACAGAGCTGGGATGTGTCCCTGTGTCCCTCAGCATGGCATGGAGCCCCAGGGTGCTGACTGCACAGAGTTTCAGTTAAAAGGGTGGTGCATGGCAGGTGGGGAAACTGAGGCATGGCGTGGCTGTCCCAGAGCCAGGAACTTGTGTCCCTCTTCGGGCTGGGCTCCAGCACGGGCAGGGGCAGCTCCTGGGATGCAGGGAGCAGTTTTCTGTCTTGGCAGGGATAAACTGGACACTGCCTGAGCCCCGGGGGCTGTGGAGCAGCCGGGCTGGAGAGCCAAGCTCGGCCCTTTCCCAAGCGGGAATTGGTGGAATCCCCGTCCTTGAAAGTGCTCAAAAACACGAGGGTGGCACCTGGGGACACGGGTCAGTGGGCAAGGCAGTGGTGCTGGGTTCAGGGCTGGACTCAGTGACCTTTCCACACTCAATAATTCCATGATTCTGTGATCCCAGGTGAAAGTTTGGTTCCAAAACCGCAGGATCAAGTGGAGGAAACAGCCTGGAACAGCAACAAGCCAAACTGGCCAAAACGGGCTTGGGCACGCCACAGAGGAGCCCAGACTCACAGAGCCACCATGAGGAGGACAAGGACTGCCCAGCAGAGTCAGGGGACAGCCAGGAGGACACGTCCTCGTCCCCTGGCTCAGGGACAGCCCCTGCACAGGCTGTGACAGCTGCTGAGCCACCACGGGCCCTTGGCGTGCATTCTAGATGTATCACAGCTGGCAATATCTAATATACACAGGATTACATGGGGCACCCCTGGGGCTTGGGGGTGAAATAAATTACTTATGCAACTCTGAGGCTCATCTTTGCAGGAATAACCCCCATCCTGCAGGGCTTCTTCCTGGGGGAGTGGGAGCCACTGCAGCCCCAGCTCATCCCAGAGGTGTTGGGAGCCTGGAAATCTCCCAGCTCAGGAGCTTCACAGAGCCCCTGAATCCTGGAGAGGATCTGTTCACCACAACACCCTGCTCTGCCCACAGCTCATAATCCCAGTGCTGCCTTCCTCTCCAGGATTCAGAGCCAGGACAGCAGGGAAATGTACCTGGAGCCAGAGCTGGAGGGAGCTCTGTGACCTGAGCTCCTGGGGTGACATCTCAGCCGGGCAAGGATTAGCCAGGCTTTGATTTCCGTTGCTTGGCGCTGCTTAGGCAGAGGTGGAGGTTTCAAATCCAGCAGTTTTGGGATGCACACTGAGCAGGGGATGACCCAAAGGTGGGACCCACGGGAGGCTGGGCAGCTCCTTGAAGGGCGCAAAGCAAGGGAGCACCTGGGGTGTCCCAGAGGAGAGCAGCAGGGGGGACACGGGGTGCTCAGCTGGGCAGTGCCAGCTCCTGGAGCTCAGCTTTGTCCCTGGCTGGGTCTGGAGGGAAGAGCATCAGGTGCAGGGTTTATTTGGGCAGGTGTGAAACGTGGGGCAAGGACAGGGGGACAGTCCAGGGGATGGTGCAGAGAGAAGGGATCAGTGCAAGGAGAAGGGGCATGATGTGGGGAAAAGGGGATGGTGCAGGGAAATGGGGGTGGTGCAGGGAGAGAGGACAATATCAGCAGAAGGGGGAACGACAGTATCAGCTGCATGGGGAGGGGGAATGACACCTGGAAACGGGGATGCTGCAGGAGAAGGGGACAATATAAGAAGGGGCAGTGCAAGGAGAGGGAGTGTGCAAGGGGGCGATGCAAGGAAAGGGGGACAATACGAGGGGACAGTGCAAGGAGAGGGGGACACCGCAAGGACAGAGGGGCAGTGCAAGGACAGAGGGGACGCTGCGACGGAAGCTGCCCTTTGTCCCGGCTCTTGCAGGGATTAGCCGGCACATCTCAAAGAGCCCAAACTGTGCTAATGTCTTCACATGTCTGCCGGGAGCGCGGGCTGGGCGCGGGTTTAAGGCGCTAATCTCGCATGCCGCTGGCTCATTACAATCGGCCCCGAGACAAGAGGGCTCTCGGGGCTGTTTCAATCCCGCCCGGCCGGGGGCTGAGCTGATTGCGGCGCTCCCGTTGTTCTCGGGACACCGTTAATCCCCCGGGAGCTGGCGGGGCTCAGGAGCCGGCTCCTCCCGGGAGCAGCGGGGGACCCGACCCCGCTCCGGGGATGCTCCCGCAGGGTCTGCCCGGCTCGGCCCCCGCTGCGGGGAATGCCCGAGCCGGGAGTGATTTAATTAAAACCGCTGGGCTTGGTCGGGTTTTTAAAATGTACTTGTGTATGAGACGGATTAAATCACATTCCTCTGGCACCTCGGGATTTGAGCGAGAGGTTTTTGTCATGGGGGGTGATAAACCCTGAGGGCTCGGGAGGGCTCTGGCCCCTCGGGACAGCTGAGTCCCAGGGAATGCCGTCCCTTGTCTTCCTCTGGCCAGCGAGTGGCCTGTTCCAGGCTCCTTGGGGTGGGGAAGGGACTGTGCAGGACAAAGCAGGGGACGAGCAGAGCCGAGCCCCAGGTCTGCTCCCGGTTATGGGATGGGGTTGATGGCCTGCAGAAAAGCTGGATTCATCATTTTCTGTCCTGCTGAGCCCTGCCAGCCTGGGCAGGGGGTAGGAATGCAGTTTCCCTCCTCTCCAACCCTGCTGTCTGCAGCTCAGCCCAGCTCCTGGCAGCTCCACCGGGGCACGAGGATTGGGATCAAGTCTGGGCACTGATTTGGCACCGTGGAAAATAAGGGAGAGAGATGCTTGGGAAGGTCTCTGCTTGGAAGGCTGCATCGACCCACTTGGGGCAGAGCCTTGGTGCTGTCATGCCCCAGGAAATTCGTGTATAAAAGAGAATAAAGAAAGAATAAGAGCTGTGTGCCCTTATCCAAATCCCCCCACATCTCAAAGACCCTGCCAGTCCCTTCCCCATCCATGGCTCTCAGAAAGGCGCTGGTTTTTCACCTGTCTGCAAAACCCGCGGCGGCTTTCAGCGACAGATAATTAAAAGGAAGTGAGAATTAAGCAGCTTTATTAAGGGGATAAAGGTTATCTGCCAAAGATGCGGTGCTGAGCCCTTCCCGGCAAATCTCCTCACGGCCCCGGCGATAAGCGGGAGCGCAGTGGGGCAGGCAGGGATGGGTGATGGATCAGGGAGAGGCGTTTCCCGAGGGATTGCAGTGGGACAGGCAGGGATGGGTGATGGATCAGGGAGAGGCGTTTCCCGAGGGATTGCAGTGGGGCAGGCAGGGATGGGTGATGGATCAGGGAGAGGCGTTTCCCGAGGGAGCACAGTGGGGCAGGCAGGGATGGGTGATGGATCAGGGAGAGGCGTTTCCGAGGGAGCACAGTGGGACCGATGGATAGGAGGATGATTGGGATGAATGCAGGGCGCTGCTGAAGAGGTGCAAACGGCATGGCAAAACGGGATGGGACTGGGCTGGAGAGATTGCAGAGAGGATACCCAGGCGGAGCCGAGCCTCAGGCTCTCGGGGCGCCCCCGTTCCTGCCGGGACTGTTCCCCCTGTGCACGGTCGGTGTTTGCAGGACGGGACCCCCGCCCCCCGTGCTGTGCCCCGGCTGCTCTGCCGGCACCTGGCGCGTCCCTTCCCGGGCTGGGAGCGCCGTTCCCCCTTTGGAGGGGGTCACTCGATGGGATTAGCGTGTCCCGAGCCGGGGCCGGGTGCCGGGGGGGACCGGGAGCCGCGGGCGGGGGTTCAAGGCAAAGCCCGAGCGGGGCCGAGGGAGGCCGTGCGTGCTCCGGGCTCCATCCCCTCGTGTAATCTTGTTAAATGGTCAGGGAGCATTTCCCCTGCCTCTCCCTCCCCGCTAATTCCCGAGTGAAACATCAAATGAGTTTCCCGAGGCTGCTGGGCGGCTCTGCCCGGTTCCAGTGGGATTTTAAAAGAGACATCATGAGCAATGGGAGGAAATCCCACTACAGCCCCTATTTTCCAGACTGTCTGGGATGAATTTACCCCAAGCTGCCTTGCACAGGGAGCAAAGGCATCACATTTTAAATTTAACTCTCCTGGATACTTGAAAATAAGGAAGAATTGGGGTGGCCTGCCTGGAAATGCAGCAGGGGAACCGGCAAACTGAGGATTCTCCTTTACGGACTGAGCATTGCAGTGACCAAAATCTTCGGGTTTAAAAATTCTGGCTTTAAACCAGTTCTGGTGAAATGAACTGTTATGAAAAAGAGTAAAGAATTAAAAAAAAAAAAAAAAACAAACCAAAAAACAAAAACAAAAAAACAACCCCTTGTCCCTGTGGCACTGCCATCCCAGCATGGATAAGCCAGAATTTACTGAGGACAACCTGGCACCAGACCCCCCCTGCCTGGTGTGATTTTATTGTAAAAGCTGAATAAATCATTCCATCAAGTGATGTCTGCTGCTGTGGAATGAATTCGGGTGACCTTGGCATCATCTTTGCAAAAAATCTGTTTGATTTTACTGTAAAAACGAATTAAATCGTTAAGTAAGCGAGTACTGATGCTGTGGGATGAATACGGGGATCCTGACGAAGGTGTGGCACTGGCGGGCAGATAAAGCCTTTCCCAACTCTGCTACAACCCCGTCCTGGGGCTGGTTTCGGCTGTGCAGCCGCCGTGCCTCAGTTTCCCCGCCGCAGGAGCTGGGTGAGCAGAGCCCCGGGGCCGGGCCGGGGGTGACCCCGCTCCCAGCCCGCACCCGCGGGGAGCAGAGCCGGATCCGAGCCTGGATCGGCCCCATCCTCCCCCCGCCCCATCTCTATTGATTTAATAAGATGGAGAGGAATTAACGGGGCCGGAGCATTGGAATAATGAAAGATGAACAAAGGGGCAGCGCTAGCAAAGATGCTGCCAGCTTTTAATGATGAGGCCGGGCAGATCCCCCGCCAGTTGTCCCTTTGGAGTGGCGATTAAGAACATACTGTTATTGTTAAGGCCGAGAGATAAATCCCTGCACCGTTTCTGATGTGATCAGCCGGGGCTTCTCCCTACAATTTGTGATCCTATTGTGGACGGTGTTTGCCCTGGGCAAGGAGAGTCTGGGAACCACTTATGAACCATCCTTTGGTCATTAGTCTCCTCATTAGGGGAGAACAATGTGGGAAAAAAAAGATAATTGAAGGGAGCAGCGGGCTGATGGCGCACTCAGGCCCGGCCCAGCGCTGCATCAATGCTTAGCTTGTTGATAATTCCCAATTAATTTTAAATGCGCAGGTTTGGGATGCTCTCGACACCTGGAATTGCAGCCCCTGTGAGCAGGGGCTCCGGGGCTGTGCGTGACGGGAGGAGCACGGAGAGTCTTCAGTATTAATTGATTTTTGGGGTTCTCCCAGGCTTTGCTCTCAGCTGGATGCGGCCCCATGGAATCACGGAATTCTAGGCTTGGAAGAGACTTTTAAAGGTCACCCAGCCCCACCAGACCGTGGACACAACCCACGCGGTGTTGGGAGGGACCCCGGGGAGCCGCCGGGCGAGGGCGGGGGCGCAGCACGTCCCGCTCCCTCACTCCACATCTGGCTGAGGTACGGGGCCAGATGTGCACCGAGGAGCGCGAGCCGCGGGAAGGAGCCCGCTGGGCCCGGGGGTTTCCCCTGAGGAAAGGCAGAATGCGGTGCTGGCCCGCCTGGCTCCGGGGGCTGCCCGCGGCTCCTGCCGGGACATGCCCGGGTGCCTGGGCGATGAATCAGCCCCGGCTGGGGAGGAGGGGGAAAAGCCCTAATTCCTCAGGATGCTCGATATTATCAAGTGCTAATGAGGCTGGATGGGGCTGAGGTGCTTTGCAGGCCATTATCCCAAATTAACCTGACAATGAGGCCGGGCAGCGGTGTCTGAGGGGCGGCCCGGGTGTGTATTGGCTGTCTGGGCTCGGGGCTGCTGTCCTCTGCCTCCCCCAGCACAAACCCAGCGCCTTGGGCACTGCAGGGAATCTTCCATGGCATGAACACGGGATCACGGAATGCCTGGGGCTGGAGGGGACCTTGGGGACCATCTCGTTCCACCCCTGCCATGGCAGGGACACGTGCCACTGTCCCAGGCTGTCCCAAACCCCGTCCAGCCTGGCCTGGGACAGGTTGAGTCAGCTTGGGGGGGGTTGACAGGGAGGAGACAAAATGAGGTGACAAGGATGGAGAGAACGGGCAGGGACTCCTCTCCAGGCCACCTTTGGGATGACCTATGACACTGGCATGTCCCGAAATTGTCCTGTCCATCCCATGCTCTACTGACACCTGGCTCCGGCAGGGTCCTTGGGGGGTGGCCTTGTCCTTGTCACCTGGAACCCAGGCTCCCCTTGCTCCTGTCCTCACCCAGTCTGGGGCTGTTGGTGGGACCCTGCGAGGTGCTGAGGATCCAGAAGGAGACCTGGATCCTCCTGCAAAGGGAGAGATGGGATTCACCAGGAGGAGACAATTCCAGCACTGTGGTCTGCAGCTCCCCAGGGCCTGTCTGAGGGTGACAGAGCAGAGGCAGGGTGGCTCCTGGCTCCCTGTCACAGGAGGGGGACAGAGCTGAGGCAGGGTGGTTCCAGGGGGACAGAGCTGAGGCAGGGCGGCTCCTTGGCACCCACTGCCAGGTGCTCCCGGTGCACAGAGCACCCACAGCTACTGTTGTGAGCCAGAGGAATTGATCTTTTCTATTATCCTTTCATTATTTTGTTATCCTGGAGGAATAGGAACACATCCATCATCCTCCTCAGATAAAACCTGTGCTCCTCTTCCCACTGCAAAGAAGGATGCCCATTCCCCTCTCCTAGAGGATTTGGTGGGATCTGGTTTGGAAAGGGGCAAAGCACCAGCTCAAAGAGCCATGGGGCTGAGAACATGCCTAATTTCCCATTGCTGGTTCATGGATTATCATTTACTGTCGCTTTGGATTAGCACAGGAGAAACCTCTGCAAAAATGTGACATAAGGCCAAAACCTGGTGTTCAGAATCCCATTTTTAAGGCAATTTTCATTAAAAGACACAAGCTCAGGATTTCAGCCCCCTCTGGTTGTTGGTGCTGGGCCATTTATTTCAATGAGCAGGAGCACCCTCTCGGCTCAGCAGCACGGGCAGCCCGGGATCCATCCTCCCCTGATTGCAGGGAGCCTGGGATCCATCCTCCCCTGATTGCAGGGAGCCTGGGATCCATCCTCCCCTGACTGCAGGAGCCTGGGATCCATCCTCCCCTGACTGCAGGAACCTGGGATCCATCCTCTCTCCCTGACTGCAGGAACCTGGGATCCCTCCTCCCCTGACTGCAGGAGCACAGGGATCTTGGGATCCCTCCTCCCCTGACCGCAGGGGTGCTCCCGATGATCGCTCCCTGCCGGCTCCCGGCGCTGTTTCCCGCTGGCAGGAGCACTCAGGAGCACTCACGCCTGGGATTACAGATGCACCAAATCCCCGTCACGTTTTCGCGTGTGCTTGCTGCGCGTTTGGGGAAATTTCCGCCGCCCCTCTCGCCCCGCTGGGATGGGTTTGGGGCTGGGAGAGGGATGGAAATGGAGCCGGGCTCTCCTCGCCCAGAGGCGAGGTGTGAAATTTCTCATGGGCAAACAAGTGAGAGCTGCGGGGTGCCCAGAAGAAGGGGGACAGAAAAGATGAAGCGGGGAGGGGGGAATGAGGAGGAGGAGGAGAGAAAGCAGCAGCCAGGGAGGAACAAAAATCCCTAAAGCACCAACCTGGATTGAAGAGTAGGGCGTTTTCTATGGGGGGATTGTAAAATGCGCTCTCTCTTTCCCCTTGGCAGGGGGAAAAAGGGCCCCCCCTCTATCTGATAGTCATTAGCATCAATTAGCCCCGTTTGAAGTAGGCAACATCTTTGTCTCTTTGCAAAAAAAGAAATAAAAAAACCTTTCAGGGAGCCCATAATAACATCTGGAGCAGGAGAGGCTGAACTGAGTTCCCCACTTTCATCTCTTGTCGAGGGACTTGGAATGTTAATGCAGCCTCATTCTTTAATGGAGTTATCAGGAAATGCTTTTCACCTCCTTCCCTTTGCTCAGGGGGGATGTTTACAAAGGGCTGGGGGCTTTTTGGGGGGCTTTTTGGGTTGTTGTTTTGTTGTTGGGATTTTTTTTACCCCTTCTCTAAGAAACTCCCCCTAAGAGATTCCCCCCCCCCTTCCCCTTTTATTTTCTACACTCTTGAAAAACAAAACAGGAATAAAATATAATGAATAAAGTGAATAAAATAAAATAAATAAAATAACCACCACCAGAAAACCAAAGAGGATCGGATCCCATCCTTTCATGCCCCCTCTCTGGAGGGTCTGGGGCCAGTGCTTGGAGCAGGTGTGGGCAGGGGAGGTGGGGGGTCCTGGCCAGAGCCCCCCGCCCTGCCTGACTGCTGGGTGCTACATTTCCCAAGTCATTACCAGCAGGTGAAAATTTCCAGCTTTCCCACCAAAATGCATTAGCTGAGCACACAGCACTAATGGGAAACAGGACACGTCATTAGGCACCGGCTGCGGCCAGGCACGAGGAGTGAAGGGAAAAATCAGCTGGGCTTTGGCTGCTGGTGCATCCCTCGGTCCATCCCTGTAGTTCCCTGTCCATTCCAGAGGCTCCCTGGAATGGGGAATCCATTCTAGGGGCTCCCTGTCCATCCCAGCAGCTCCCTGTCCATCCCAGGGGCTCCCTGTCCATCCCAGAGTCTTCCTGTCCATCCCTGCAGCTCTCTGTCCATCCCTGTGGCTCCCTGTCCATCCCAGCAGCTCCCTGTCCACCCCTGCAGTTCCCTGTCCACCCCTGCAGTTCCCTGTCCATCCCAGAGTCTTCCTGTCCATCCCAGCAGCTCTCTGTCCATCCCTGTGGCTCCCTGTCCGTCCCTGTGGCTCCCTGTCCATCCCTGCAGCTCTCTGTCCACCCCAGCAGCTCCCTGTCCACCCCTGCAGCTCTCTGTCCACCCCTGTGGCTCCCTGTCCATCCCAGCACCTCCCCGTCCACCCCAGCAGCTCCCTGTCCACCCCTGCAGTTCCCTGTCCATCCCAGAGTCTTCCTGTCCATCCCTGCAGCTCTCTGTTCATCCCAGCAGCTCCCTGTCCATCCCAGCAGCTCCCTGTCCATCCCTGTGGCTCCCTGTCCATCCCTGTGGCTCCCTGTCCATCCCAGCAGCTCCCTGTCCATCCCTGCAGCTCCCTGTCCATCCCAGCAGCTCCCTGTCTATCCCAGCAGTTCCCTGTCCATCCCTGCAGTTCCCTGTCCATCCTAGCAGCTCCCTGTCCATCCCACCAGCTCCCCATCCATCCATCTGTCCACCCATCCTGCCAGGGGGATCCATCAGTGTCCCCGCTCTGCCTGCAGCTTGCCCATCCCAACTCCAACACAGATCCTTTAACAACTGCAGCAGCTCTGACATTGCTTTCCCTGGGAATCACAGCACCAGTCAGGACTTATTATAAAGAGCAAAAATCATTAATTGATTTAATAACTTTTTAATAACCCTAAACCTCATCTAATGACACCCGTGTTCAATCCCACACATCCTCTGTGCCAGCAAAGCCAGGAGCTGTGAATCTCCGAGGATGTTTTTTTCCCAAGGTGACTTTTTTTGGGAGAGGCTTCAGCACTCACCCAGCTTTGAACGTGTGATTCCAATTAGGGCCGTGGCTCCATGGCAGCAGGATCAGAGCTGCCTGTTTGGATAAGGAGCAATAAAGCAGCAGCTGTATTTATTCACTTATTTGGAAGCTGCTGGGGAAGACAGGATGCTAACAGGCAGGAAAAAACGTGTTTTAAAGGCAAACTTCAGGGACTCTTTTGTCTCCTGTGGGCATCCTCCTCCCTGAGGATCCTTGTAGCCATCACCAGGGTGCTTCCTCATGAGCAGGATAATCCTGCCTGTGTATTCCCAATCGCTTTGAAATGCTCAAAAATACAGAGATGTTTGTAATTATTTCTATGCATTGTGCAGAGAAAAAAACTTTAAATGGCATGAATGCATGTTTAAGGCAGGATTTACTGGATATGGCCCATGAGCCTGTGCATGCAGGGATGGCTAATGCCAGGTTATTAAACCACAGAGGATTTTTGCTCTGTGTTTATTAACCTGGACACTCCAGGGTTTCTCTGTATTTGTACACACCAGAGTGAATTTCCAGTGACAATTGGTGGTATTTGAGCAGGAATCCCACCTGGGAGGGGTGTCTGTGCTGTCCACAGCTTCCCATCAGCCATGTGGCTGTGCCCAGCCCCACGGGTGTCACACAGGGATGGCACCAGTTCCATTCCCAGGCCATGGTCACCTCGGATCCCGTGCGAGAACCTGAAGTGCCTGTCCTGTATCCCAGATATTCCCACTCACCTGGGCAGGTACAGACACATTCCCTTGGCACAGGGGCACAGTGTGATGGGCTGGCACAGCCTGGGGTCCCTGAGGAGTGTGGCCAGGAGATGATGTGGGGGCTCCTGTGAGGCCTGGGGATCTCAGGGTGAGTTTGGGAATGGGACTGAGGGATTGTTTGGGAATGGGACTGAGGGATATGTTTGGGAATGGGACTGAGGGATTGTTTGGGAATGGGACTGAGGGATTTTTTGGGTCCCTGTGGGTGTCCGTGGGGAAGGGGTTGGTGCTGGTGTGAGGTGTCCATTGGGAAGGGGTTTAGGTGCTGTTCTGGATGTCTGAGGAAGGAACAGGCGTTGGTTTGGGGGTCCATGAGGAAGGAACCATTATCCATGGGGCACCCTTGGGGAAGGAGGGAGTGCCAGTCTAGAGGTCTGTGGGCAAAGAGTGCAGGTCTCTGTAGGGGAAGATGCAGGGCAGGTGACACTGGAGGTGACAGCAGGAAAAGAGGGGTGTCATGGGGTGCCAGGGCAGAAGGAGCAGTGTCTGTGGGAAAGCTGCCATGGAATGTGGGGTGACTGTGGGGCTGTCCGTGGGAACAGGGGATCTGTGGGGCTGTCACTGTGGAAGCCGGGCTCTCCATGGAGGTGCTGGTGTGGAAGGAGGGGTGTCCATGGAGGAACTTGAGTGTAAGGAGGGTTTCCATGGGAGTGTCGGTGGGGAGGAAGAGGTGTCTGTGTGGAAACTGGAGCGTCGGTGGGGAAGCAAGGGTGTTGGTAGGGTGTCGGTGGGGAAGTAGGGGTGTCTGTGAGGTGTCAGTGGGGAAGCAGGGGTGTCGGTGGGGAAGCAGGGGTGTCTGTGATGTGTCGGTGGGGAAGCAGGGGTGTCGGTAGGGTGTCAGTGGGGAAGCAGGGGTGTCGGTAGGGTGTCGGTGGGGAAGCAGGGGTGTCGGTAGGGTGTCGGTGGGGAA
>JAWWMN010000208.1:71582236-71596843 GCA_035047745.1 Catamblyrhynchus diadema
GGCTCAGCCTGGAGCAAAGGAGGCTCAGGGGCCCTTGTGGCTCTGCACAGCTCCTGCCAGGAGGGGACAGCCGGGGGCGTCAGGCTCTGCTCCAGGGAACAGGGACAGGAGCAGAGGAATCCCAGGATCATTGAGGCTGGAAAATCCCTCCAAGGTCACTGAGTCCAAGCTGTGCTTGATCCCCACCTTGTCCCCAGCCCAGAGCTCTGAGTGCCATGTCCAGGCCTTCCTTGGGCACCTCCAGGGATGGGGACTCCAAACCTCCCTGGGCAGCCCCTGCCAATGCCCATTCCACTCCTTTCCATGAAGAAATCACTGAGGGAATGGCCTCAGGTTGTGACAGAGGAGGTTTATATATATTGGATGTTGGGGAAAATTCATTCACAGGAAGGGATGTGCAGCCCGGTCACAGCTGCAGTGGTGGAAACCCCATCCTTGGAGGGATTTAAAAGCCAGCCCAACCCTGGTGGGATTTAAAAGCCATGTGGATGTGGCACTTGGGGACATGGCTCAGTTGTGGCCTTGGTAGTGCCAAGGAACATTGGACTCGTTAGTCTTAGAGGGCTTTTCCCACATAAATATTCCATGAATCGCTGAGGATGTAATGGTGAGTGACAGCAGCATTGCCTCACCTGTGCCTTGTTCTTGTTCCTGATGTGGGCACACTGTGATGGAGCACAGCCTGCGCTGGCCCCACCGGCCCTGGATCCCACAGCACGGCCAGGGGACGTGGCCCTGGCAGCCTGTTTGTCGCTTGTCCCCCAGCCGGGTGTCCGGAGCAGTGGCCAGCCCTGCGGCCACGCCGTGGGTCAGTGCCCAGTCCTGAGGCCACGCCGTGGGTCAGTGGGCAGTCCTGAGGCCGTGCTGCAGCTGCTGGCCGGGGCATGGAGGTGGCAGCTCCCGCCTTGTCACCCGGTGTTGTGACCCTGCCACGAGCCGACAGTGACATCTAGTGACACCAAATCACTGCCAAAAGCCCCGAACACGGAATCGTCCCGAATTCCCTCCCAGCCCTGCTCCCACCGCCTGGCCAGCGATGAGCGGGGCGGAGCCGCGGCGCTGTGAATTAGTAAATACAACCAAACACGCATTTTCGTGGACTTTAAGGCATTGCAGACCGCCAAGCAGGAGGTAGCCAGGGCAGAGTGGCCACAGTAGTGTGTTTTGAAGGCTTTTTTGGGGGAAGTCGGGCCAGTTTTGGGTACGCAGGGCAGTGGACGATGCCTCCTCTCTACAGGAGGGGAGACCTCAAGTGAGGGGGAACTTGTGCCTGACAGGGCTGTGACAGCTATTCCTCTACCATTAAATAATAGAAACTGACTGGGGAGAGACAGCAAACTCCTGTACGATTTGGGGTGGCCGCGGCAGCGCCCCGGCCCCGTTTTGGGGTGTTTTGGCGCTGTTTTGGGGTGTTTTGGCGCTGTTTTCAGACGCTGGCCGGGGTCTGTGGAAGGGGGGCCAAAATGGCCGCCGGCCCCGCGCTGCGCGGCTGAGGGGGGCGATGGCGAGCGCGGACCCCTGAGGGGTGCAGGGGGCGGAGGAGGAGGAAGAGGAGGAGGAGGAGGAGGAAGAGGAAGAGGCGCTGCCCGGCGGGTCAGGGCGGGGAAGTCGCCGCCCGAAGATGGCGGCCGCGGCGGGGCCACACGCCGGGGCTGCGGCGGAGGCGCGGTTCGTCAGCAGCGCCAAGGTGAGCAGCCCGCGGTCTGCCCTCCGTGAGGGTTCCTCCCTTCCCGCCCAGCCTGGGGGCACAGCGAGTAGAAGCCCGCAGGGATGGAGGGCATGGAGGGATTCCCTCAGCTCAGCTCCCGGCTATGACTCGGCTTCGGGCGCGTCCCTGACCCGCGGTTGTCCCTCGGCAGGGAAAGGGCTTGTTCGCCACCAGAAACATCCGCAAAGGGGAAACAGTCTTCGTGGAGAGGCCGGTGGTGTCATCCCAATTCCTCTGGAATGCCCTGTACAACTACCGAGGTGAGCGGCCGGCGCTGGTGGCGTGTCCCTATCCCTGTCACCTGTCCCGGTGGGGTGACCGCGGGGCAGCAGGGGCACCAAGGGAAGGGTTTGGGTTTGTCTTGGCACCTCTATAAAGATGGTCCTGCTGCCTTTTCTGCCTTTGCACTAAACTGTTGACAAGTTCAGGTGTCATCTGAGGGATGGTGACTTCCATCAGCTCTGGAGGAATGTGCCAGGCGCCACCATAAGAATCTTGGAATGGGTTGGGTTGGAAAAGACCTTAAAGATCATATTCCATCCCTAGCATGGACAGGAACACCTTGCCCTAGCCCAGGCTGCTCCAAGCCCCTTCCCCTTGTTCCTCTCTTGCGTTGGTACCAGTTATGTTGCTTTGCCCTGGGTTCTGGTCCCTTTGCTTTCTGAAAGCTTTCCTGTGGCATCCATCCATCCATCCATCCATCCATCCATCCATCCATCCATCCATCCATCCATCCATCCATCCATCTATCCATCCATCCATCCATCATCCATCCATCCATCCCTCCATCCCTCCATCCATCATCCCTCCATCCACCCATCCATCCATCATCCCTCCATCCCCCCACCCACCCCTCCTGTCCCCCGCAGCCTGTGATCACTGCCTGCGGGCTCTGGAGACGGCCGAGGAGAACGCACAGCGCCTGCTGGGGAAGAGCTCCCTGGTGCTGCCTCACCCAGAGCAGTGCAGCATCAGGAAGGACCTGCACCAGCAGTGTCCCCGCTGCCAGGTACGGGGGCTGCCAGGAGGGACTGTGCCCTCCTGGGGATCCTTGAGTGCTTCCCATCCAGCTGGGCTCTTGTGCTGTCTGCCTTTCCATGCCATGGGCCAAAGAGCCAGGGCTCTGCTGGTCAGGGAGGGGGCACAGCTGGCTCAGCTGGATCTAGGAGCCCCTTTTCCTGCTGCCACAATGCCAGTGCTGTGCCCTTGCTCTAGGTGACGTACTGCAGTGCAGAGTGCAGGCAGGCAGCTCTGGAGCAGTACCACCAGGTCCTGTGCCTCGGCCCGTCCCGGGACGACCCCACACACCCCCTCAACAAGCTGCAGGAGGCATGGAGGTAGGACCTGACCTGCCTGTGGCTCCACAGGCAAGGGAGATGGCTCTCCTGAGCTGGCTCCTTGCTGTGCATCCCTGCACAAGGTGGCTGGAGGGTGGGGGAGGCCGTGGACACTGCCCAGCTCTTTCTCCTGGTGGCGTGTTGTGATATTGGCAGCCCAAGGGTTTGGACACTCTGCTGAGCACTCCTTATCTTTCTCCCACTGAAGAGCTACAAAGTGCTGAGCTATGCACATCCCTCACTCCTGCAGGTTTATGGTGCTCCTGCAGATCTCCAGCCTCTGGGAGATCCTCCTTGTAGCATCCCATGGACCCATTTCTGTCCCTGCTTTCAAAAAAAAAATGCTTCCAGAGGGGATAAGCAACATCCCTGACTGAAGTCTTGTCCCAAACCCCCGCAGAGTGAGCAGGATGGAGGGGGATTGTTTGCATGGGTGGAGCAGGAAGGTGGGTGCAGGTTTCTCTCCACTGGACCCCCACACAGCAATGCTGCACTGACTACTTTGGTGTGCTGGATCAGTGCAGGCCTGACCACACCTATGGCAGCTGTTTCTGCCTCTCTCCAGCTTTTTATTCCCATGCCAGCCCTGATCTGCTCATCTCTTCTCCATTTTAATCCCACAGAAACATGCATTACCCCCCAGAGACCTCCAGCATCATGCTGATGGCCAGGATGGTCGCCACCATCAAACAGGTACAGTGGGTGGTTTTGTTATCCCACTGTGGATGTTATTCCTAAGGTTTCCTTGGCCTGGCTTTCTCAGCATTTATTCTGACAATCGTCCCTCTCTCTGGGCTGGGGAGGAAAGTGGTGTTGGTGCAATGCCTCTGCTTGATTCTTTTGTCAGGCTAAAGACAAGGAGTGGTGGATCAAGGCCTTCTCCCAGTTCTGCAACAAGACAGCAAATGAAGAAGAGGAGATTGTGCACAAGCTTCTGGGGGACAAATTTAAGGTAAGACCCAGCAGCTCTTCAATCCTCGAGCCTTCCTTCTCCTGCCTGTGTCTGTGAGCCCACAGATGCAAAAGCCTCATTACAGCAGGGATAGGAAACACTGGAAACTCCAGGCTAAAAGGGAGGGCCCTGACAGTGAGGAAGTGGTTGCTTAGAGGGTTTTGGCCTTGTGATGCTTTCATGGGATATGCTGCTCCTTCCTGTGGGGGAGATGTTCCTGCTGTGGGCTGGGACAGCGTGATATTTAGCTGCTGAGTGGGTGGATTTTGCTGCTAAATGGATGGATTTCACGGCTGTGAGGGCAGCAGCCTCCAGCCATGTAGGGCAGGCTGGGGAGCCTGAATCCTTCCAGAGCCTGTGGCCTGGGCTGGGCTCAGCCTCACCCCAGGGCTGGCACCCACAGCACCCCCACCCTGACCGTGCTCTGTGTCCTGCCAGGGCCAGCTGGAGCTGCTGCGCCTGCTCTTCACCGAGGCTCTTTACGATGAGTATCTCAGCAGGGTGAGTGGATCTGCCTCCCAGACAGCCCAGGAGCGTTGGCCAGGGCTTCCCCTGGGACTCTGCTGGTTCCTTGCTTCCCCCAAAGCTCCCTGAAGCATTGCAGAGCGAGGTGCTCCTGCAGGCTCCTCAGTTCCTCTGTCTGTCCCTTTTGCAGTGGTTCACTCCAGAAGGCTTTCGATCCCTCTTTGCCCTCGTCGGCACCAATGGCCAAGGCATAGGAACCAGGTAATGGGGCTTTGTGGGTGCTCCTTGCCAGCCAGTGCAGATGTGCAATGTCAATGGCTGGGTTTAGAGATGGGGAGAGAGGGGCAGACTTAAAAAAACTTCATCTTGGCTATGTCCAACCTTTTCACATATCCCTGCCAGACCTTGGCTGCTCTGAGCCACCTTGAATCTCCTCTGCGAGGTCCCACCACGTGCTGAGAGCACTGTGGGACTGTAGAAATGTTCTGCTGTTTCTGGCAGCACTGTGTCACTGTGACAGTGTCCCACTGCTCCCCAAGCCCTGTGGCACTGTGTCACTGTCCCACTGCTCCCCAGGCACTGTGGCACTGTCCCACTGCCCCCCCAAAGCACTGTGGCACTGTCCCACTGCTCCCCAAGTACTGTGGCACTGTCCCACTGCTCCCCAAGCCCTGTGGCACTGTGCCGTGTCCCCTGTTCCCCCAGCTCCCTGAGCCAGTGGGTGCATGCGTGCGATGCTCTGGACCTGCCCATGCTGCAGCGGGAGGAGCTGGACGCCTTCATCGACCAGCTCTACAAGGACATTGAGAAGGGTGAGCCTCTGGGGGTGCAGGGACAGGGCAGGCAGCCTCGGGATAGGAATCTTTGTCCTCCATCCCCTCCCAGTGGGAGGGAAAGGCTCTTGGGAAATCCCCCTGCAGCACCCAGGCCCTGCTGGCTGTGGGTGTTCCATATTGATGGATGTTCCTTGTGCTTGTGTGTGGAAGAGCTGGAAGGGACCATGCAGAGCTCTAACCCCTCTCTCTGTGCTGCAGAGTCGGGAGAGTTCCTCAACTGCGAGGGATCAGGGCTCTATGTGCTGCAGAGCTGCTGTAAGTAACACAGGGACTGTGAGGGAAATGTCCTGTGCTAGGCTGGCTCACCTCTTCCTCTGGAGGAAGGGGTTTGTGCTTGCCATCTGTGGGATGGGATGGGGTGGATGGGATGGGTAGTGCTCTCAGTGTTCCCTGGCACTTTGCCCAGCTGTGGAATGGCCAGTCCTGCCTTGGATGCACTCAGATCTGATGTGGTTCCAGGAGCCACTGAGGCATTTAGCAGAGATTGTATTGCCCATAGGTAACCACAGCTGCATCCCCAATGCTGAGACATCCTTCCCAGAAAACAACTTCCTCCTGCATCTCACTGCTCTGGAGGACATCGAAGCAGGAGAGGTGAGACAGCAGGGCCTGGGTGGACCTGAGGTGACATCACACCTTGGCATCATCCCTGTGTCCCCGACATCCTCCATGGACCCCAGCCCCAAAACCTCCTGTGTCCTGCATCATCTTGGCAGAAGAATTCAATCCCCATCCAATGTAGGGGCTGCCAGACCCCCTGTTTCTGCCTGATTCTGAGAGGGACTGGGAGAAATCCTGGTGCTTTGGGATCATGGGGAACGATTCTGAGCCCAGCCCATTTCTGTTTGCTGCCAGGAAATCTGCATCAGTTACTTAGACTGCTGTCAGAGGGAGCGGAGCAGACACAGCCGCAACAAGATACTCAGGTAGGGGCTGCCTGGGGGGACCTCACACCCCTTGCCACCCCAAACATTCATCAGGGCAGCATCCCCACCCCGGGGCTGTGTGTGGCTTGGGGTGTGGCTGTGCACGGGCTGCTGCGAACTCCAAGTGGGCAGGGGGTGTGTGCAGCACGTGGTGCTTCTGGTGCTTTGAGCTCCTTGTAATGTGTTGTAGGATTTGGGTTCCCCCCTCTCTCTGCAGGCTTACACCTGCAGACCCTTCCTTTTCCTTCTCTGTGCCTCAAGGGTAGAGGTTCCTGCTGGGGGTCACTGTCCCCCTGTCCCATCACCCCTGTAGGACTGAGAAATCCCCCTCTCCACCCGGGGTACCTTTACCCTGCCTGAGCCAGCAGGATGGAACCCCCAGACTGCTCTGGGTGAGCCCCTCCCTGGCTGTTCTCTTCCCGAGCCCTGGCCAGCAGCAGTGTGGGAGTGTAGCTGTGTCCACACCATGCCTCTGTCTCCTGCCTGCCCACCTGCCAGGGAGAACTACTTGTTTACCTGCTCGTGCCCCAAGTGCCTCGCGCAAGCCGACGACGCCGACGTGACGTCGGACGAAGAGGAGGAGGGCGAAGGAGAGACGGACGATGCCGAGCTGGAGGATGAGATGACTGATGTGTGATCCTGGCCCCGGGCCAGAGGAGAGGGAAGGAATGGGACGGGAAGGGAAGGGCCTGGAGACTCCTCCAAGAGGCAGCAGCTTTAATTTAGAACAGGGTTGTGTTGTGGGGTCTGGGGGGCCGCGTGCCCAGGTGCCAGAGCGGGGTGGCCGGGAGCCAGAGGCAGGCCCTGCTCCCGCCTGTCCATGTTGTCCCTGTGCCTGTGTGTGTGTGTGTCAGGCTGTCCCTGTCCTCCCTGCGAGGACAAGCTGTGAGCCAGTGGCCCTGCAGCACATCCCAGTTCCCGGTGGGGCTGGCTGGTGCTTGCAGAGGAGGCTGGAGGAGAGTGGGATGCAGCCAGCCCCTGGGACACCAGCTGGTCACCTGTGAGGTGGCTCTGCTGTGTCTATGCAGGCTGTGCATGTCGAGGAGCTTGTCCTTCCCACCCTGCAGGGACGAGGGGAATGTGTGTGTGTGTGTGTCCGTGTGTCTGTGCACGAGGGTACTATTTAATGTCTATATTAGCACTATCTACACACTCTGGAGCTGGGGCCCTTCTATATCCTCCATCCCATGCCTTGCCAGCAGTGAGGGGCAGCAGGATCTCACAGGGGATGCCTTGGAGGGTGGCCCAGAGCTCGAGTCCAGCAGGGGGAGCAGAGCTGACCCTGCAGACACCTCCTTCCCAGCTCAGCCCATCCTTCCCGTGACACAGAGCCCCAGGCAATGACTGCAGGAGCCTGTGGGGATGGAGAATGGCCAGGAGCTCAGATGGGCTGGGGTGCCATCCCAAACCCAGAAGACATTTTGGGTTTTGTAGGGAGGGAGTTGTCCCTCTCTTCAGCTGGCTGTAGGACGAGGATGTGCCCAGGGATGCAGCATGTGCTGGGTGCTTCCCTGCACCCAATGCTTCCACATGGAGATGTGCCAGTGCAGGGTGGCCCCCCTGGATGTCCCCTTGTCATCCATCCCATGTGCCACCCTCAAGGCCACACAGTGCAGTCCCTGTGTGCAGACCATGTGGCTGGAGGGACAATGGCTCCAAGTGACAGACAGGAGCAGGTCAGGGATGCACCAGGGGTTATTTCCTCCCTCCATGGATTTTGGGGAGCTGTGTTCCTGCAGTGTCTGTGGCAGCTGGACTGTGGGACCGAGGGTGACACACCTGTGGCACTGCCATCACCGCCAGCCCTGCCTCCTGCTGCTTGTCCCCAGCCGTCCCAGGCCACATCCCCTTCAGTGTTCCTAATAAACCGAGACTGGTGACAGCTGGGACCTGTGCTTTGTATTGCTGGGTGCTGAGTGCAGAGAGGGCTGTGAGCCAGGGGCTGGTCCTGTGGGAACACAGGGCTGGGGCTCAGAGAACAGACACCTGTGCAAGTGGATTTGTGACCAGCCCACCCCTGCTGGAGGCTGTGCTGGCCCATGAGGCTCTGACCGAGCCCTGCCCCAGCTGCAGGAGGTACTTGGAGAATTTTACTAGGAAAAAATTTGAAGATGAGATTTATTCCTTCATCTGCTGACTGCTGGAAATAAAAGAGAAACTTCCCTTTCTCTAAAACTTTCTCAGACTTCATTAGCTCAGACAAAAATATACAGACATCAGGTGAGCCCTGCTAGTACAGACCAAGCCTGTATCGCTCTCCCCCCATCCCTGCCAGTCCTGCATCCCTCCAGATCAGCAGCACAAGGTCAAATGTTTCCAGGGAAGTGCTCTGGGCCCTCACCTCCCTCCCACACAGTCCCAGCTCAGTGCCAGGCTCAAGGTTCCCCCTGGCATTGGTGTTTGCCCTTGTCACACACTGGTGCCAGCAGAAAGATCTCCCTGTGGCTGAGTCCAGCAGGATCTCTGGAGCATGTTGGGATCCTTTCCTCAAACCTGGTCCTTAGGGCAAGATCCTTGGATGCACCAGGAAGTCCTTGATCTAACACAGCCTTCTGCTGCTACCAGAAGGTCCAGGGGGGCTGCATCATCTCGTAGGTGGGAATGCTGGTGACGTTGACAGGAATGGAGATGACGGCCCAGGGGAGCCCGTGCTGCTCCAGGGAGCGCCTGATCATGTACCTGGGGGCGTGGAGGGGTGACAGCTGTTCCCAAGCTGCCAGGGCTGGGAGAGTGCAGCCAGACTCCAGCACAAACCACAACCCAGCTCCAACTCTGCCCAGTAACCACGACTGAACCCAGCTCGATTAATTATTACATTTCAGCATTTCCTCTCACTGGGGTCTGAGCCCCTTGGATTTCCCCTCTGATCCAGCTACATTTCCCATCACTGTGCCCCCGCTCCACTGCATTTCCTGCTGCATCCTAATCCAAGTGCATTTTCCCTCGGTGCCTTGTGATCCTGGTGCATTTTCCCTGTGTTCCCCTCATTCTGGGTGCCTATCACCCCTCTCCCCTCCAAGGTCCAGCTGCATTTTCCCCTTCCCCTTGAGCACCCTAAATTAACCCAACTGAACCTCCCTGCTGTGCAGGACAAGGCTGTCCCTCGGCTGTTTGTGAGCTGTCCTACCCTGGGAAGGCAGCTGGGCACGTACCCGTCCCTGCCCAGCAGGGAGAGCTGTCCCACCCCGGCACGTACCTGTCCCTGCCCAGCAGGGAGAGCTGTCCCACCCCGGCACGTACCCGTCCCTGCCCAGCAGGAAGAGCGCGGGGATGTCGGCCGTGCGCCGGGAGCTGTCCTGGATCATCTCGATGTAGAAGCTGTCATTGTCGTAGGCGTTGTCGGCGATGATGACGGCCCGCCCGCCGTGCTCCTGGATCACTCGTGTCTTGGACAGGAATGAGCAGCCCCTGTGCCACAGAGGGACCACGCTGTCGCCGACCTGGGGTGGCCACGGGTGGCTCCAGAGCCTGCACCTGTCAGAGCTGGCCTGGAGACAGCCAAACTAGGGATTGTCTCCCTGATTCCACACCTCCTCCAAACCCTGCTCCTCTGAGTCTGATTTTAGGTACAAGCCACCCACACTCCTAAAAAAACATGAAATAAAATCTCGGAATGGTTTGGGTTGGAAGAGACCTTAAAGCTCATCCAGTTCCACCCCTGCCATGGCAGGGACACCTTCCACTGTCCCAGGCTCCTCCAAACCCCAATGTCCAACCTGGCCTTGGACATCTCCAGGGATATGAGGCATCCAGAATGTCTTTGGGCAACCTGTCACAGAGAAGAGTTCTTTGCCACTGTCTAATCTAAACCTCCTCTCTTTCAATCTGAACCCACACAGCGTTTTTTCTACCTTGCCACAAGCTAAAAACCACAAGATGCAATTCTCCAGGGTACAAATAACCTCGCGTTTTCCCGGTTTATCTCTGTGGAGAAAGCCTCAGGATGAATCTGGAGGTGATGGGGAGATGTGGCCAGGGCTCCTCTCCTGCCCAGCAGGGTCCCCTAGCAGCTGCCATGATGCCAGACCTACCCCCTCTCCACCAAGGCGATCTGGTCCTGGATGAAGACTCCATTGTTGAGCTCTCCACAGGCCTCCGGAGGATCTGCGGGCACCAGGTGGATCTGGTCGTACCTTGTGTTCTCCAAGGAGACAGGAGGGGTGAGCCAGGGGATGGAGCTGCTCCCCCTCCCCAGCCCTGCCCACCTGGGCTGTCCCACACCCTGCTCATCCCTCTGGGGGCTGCTCTGGGGAGAATTCTGGGCTCCCACATTCAGGGACACTCAGAGCCAGCCCCAGGGCCAATCCCTGCCTCTGGAATCCTGCTGAGGCCAGGGATGCTTGTGGAAGAGCAATGAGCTCCATTTTAATCAAAACCCCAAATCACTGAATCCCACCCAGGAGCAACATTGGGATGGAGGGAGCCAAAGGGGCAAATTCAGTTTTTAATACTTACAAACACGCCACCGAAATCCTTGGCTGGGGTGGCAGTGAAGATGTAGCGGATGTCTCCGGGGCTCAGCACTTGGAAGTACAAATACTCATGGATGCGTAATCCTGGGGGTGAAAGGACAGAGCTGAGGCAAGGGAAACTAAAGGCAAAGTCCCTGAAAAAAGGGAAAAGTCCCAGTTATCACTCCTGAACCATGGGGGACAGAACAGGCCCTCCAGCAATGCCAAATCCTGGCTGGGCTCAGGACCCAAAATGTCCCAAAGGTTTTGGGGTGTTCCAAGGGCAGATGGGGCAGTTCCCAGGGACTGAGAGGGGATGGGGGCGAGAAAAGCACCGGGATTAGGGTGCTAAAGGGAAAGGGGAAAATGCTGCTGGACCATGGAGGGGAGAGGGGTGATAGGCACCCAGACCAAGGGGAACACAGGGGAAACCCACCAGGATCACAAATGGGAGGGAAAATGCACTTGGATGAGGATGCAGCAGGAAATGCCTGGGGTGCAGTGATGGGAAATGTACCTGGATCAGAGGGGAAATCCAAGGGGCTCAGACCCCAGTGAGAGGAAATGCACCTGGATTGGGGTGCTGTGTGCGGAAATGCAACCAGGTCAAGCTGCACCGAGGGAACTGCAGCAGGATGGGGATGCAGGAGGGGAAATGCACCCACGTTGGGATGCAGGAGGAGAAATGCATCCGGATTGGAGTGCAGGAGGTGAAATGCTCCCGGATTGGGATGTGGGAGGAAAAACGCAATGGTGTGGGGGTGCAGCGAGGGGAAATGTCTCCGTACCCCGATACGGGTACAGGAGAGGAACTGCAATGGGGCCGGGCTGCCAGGAGGGAAAATACACCGGGATACAGACACAGCAGGGGAAATACACCGGGATACGGACACAGCAGGGGAAATACACCGGGATACAGGCCCAGCAGAGGAAATACACCGGGAGAGAAACACAGCCGGAGAAATACAACGGGATACAGACACAGCAGGGGAAATACACCGGGAGAGAGGCACGGGAGGGGAAATACACCGGGAGAGAGGCACGGGAGGGGAAATACACCGGGATACAGACACAGCAGGGGAAATACACCGGGAGAGAGACACGGGAGGGGAAATACACCGGGATACAGACACGGGAGGGGAAATACACCGGGATTCAGACACAGGAGATGAACCGCAGCGGGGCCGGGGTGCCGGGAGGGGAAATACACCGGGATCGGGGTGCGCCGAGCGGGGAGGCGGCCGGGCCGGGATGCCTGTGGTGTGTCCGCGGTCCGGGTGCGGGGTGCGGGTGGTGGCGGCCCGGCCCGGTCGCTGTCCCCGCTCCGTCCCTCCCTCCGTCCCTCACTCACCGCGGGCCGTCCAGCAGCAGACGCAGAGCCAGAGCCAGAGCAGCATGGCTGCGCCACGCCCCGCCCACCTGCCCGCCCCACGCTCCCCATTGGCGGATGAGCTTACCGCCCTCCTTTCTATTGGTTTGCGCCGCCATCAATCACGCGCGAGCCGGCGCAGGCAGCCCGCTGTCACCGCGGCGTTCGCTGCCAAACAGTGACCCGTAGGATATCCGTAGGCTGCGCGCCCTCTTCCCTCCCTGCCAAATTGTGATCCCATCCCCGGCCCGCCCCCGGGAAGGTTCTGGGCGTGCGCGGTGCATTGTGGGGGGCCGGGAGCGAGCAGCCGCCGCAATGATGGTGAGTGACCCGCGCTATCCGCCGCCATCCGCCGCCGTCCGCCGTCGTCCCCGCGTCCCGCCGCCCTGCCCGGGCTGGGGCGCTCCCGTCGGTCCCCAGGGAGCGGCTGTGGCGGGGTCGCGGCGGGCCGGGCCGCGCGGATGGAGCCGCCCCGGCGCGCAGGCCTGGCGGTAACCGGGCAGTGCCGCGGCCGCCGGAGCCGGAGCCAGAGCCGGAGCCGGGCTGCGCTGGCTGCAGGGACGGGAGCGGGCAGCGGGCAGCCCCGAGCTCCATCCCGCTCTAGAGCCTTCCCCCGGCCCGGCCCTGGCCCCCGCGCCCCCTCCGGCTCCAGCCCGCGGTGATGCGGGAGGCGTGTCCTGCCTGGTTTCCCCGGGGACAAACGGGACCTTTTCCCTCGGGGTTCCTGCTCTGCTGCCTGTGGAGGAAAGCTGTGCGCTTTCTCCCACAGAATCTCTCCGGGTTTCAGGGATCACGGGATAGTCAGGGCTGGAGATCACTCAGCTCAACCCCCTGCTCAGGCAGGGTCACCTGGAGCAGGTGACACAGGAATGTCTCCAGGTGGATTTGGGATGTCTCCGGGTGGGACACTCCAGGCCTTCCCAGTGCAGCTGTCCCAGGGCTCTGTCACCCTCCATGGCAAGAAGTTCTTCCTCATGTTGAGGTTCATCTCACTTCTTATATTTTAATTTATGTCCTGTTGTTACTGGGCATCACCAAAAAGAGTCTGGCACACACCTCTTGGCACTGCCTCGGAGAGATTTCTATGGATTGATGGGATCCCTCTCCAGCCTAAGCAGGCCCAGCTCTTCTTAGAAGAGATGCTGCAGAGCCTAAGGATGTTCTTTGTGCCCATCACTGAACCTGTGCAGTAGCTCCTTTTCCTGTGCCTATGCCCCCTCAGTGTGCCAAGCACAGTTCAGTTCTGCTCTGTGCCTGCTGGCAGCTGTTCTGAGCCAGTGCATCCCAAATTTGGGCAGTGTTTGGGCTTTGCCTGAGGTCTGCCTGTGAGATGGTTGCAGCGCTCATGGGATTATTTGGATTGGAAGGGACCTTAAATCCCATCCAGTGCCACCCCTGCCATGGCAGGGACACCTCCCACTGTCCCAGGCCGCTCTAAGTACCAATGTCCAGCCTGGCCTGGGACGCTGCCAGGGATGCAGGGGCAGCCACAGCTGCTCTGGTGCTTCCACCACCCAGATTTGTTTGGTCCCTCAGTGTCTTTGTAAATCCTGCATGCTGTGTCTCCTCCAGGCCAGCATCAGATCAGAGCCTCAGTGGTTCTGCTCCAAAGAACTCCATTGTTTTTGGGACAGTCCCTGTGTGTCCCTGAGCCTGTGGTGGAGCAGTTGTGAATTCCCAGTGCTGTGGTGGAGCGGTTGTGAATTCCCCGTGCTGTGGGAGCAGTGGAAAGCAGCAGGGTGGTGTGAGGCAGAGAAATTACACCGAGGCTGTATTTTTGGCCTTGTTCCTGCACAGTGGTGCCTTGTGGGCTGTCAGGAGTTCTCTGTAGGTCCTCGGAGTCAGGCTAACAGCTGTGCTGTGCTCCCCCTGCAGCCAACACCGGTTATCCTGCTGAAGGAGGGCACGGACACCTCGCAGGGCATCCCACAGCTGGTCAGCAACATCAATGCGTGCCAGGTGATCGCCGAGGCCGTGCGCACCACGCTGGGCCCGCGTGGCATGGACAAGCTCATCGTGGATGACCGGGGTGGGTACAGCGTGAGTGCTGGGCAGCACAGAGCCCAGCCCGGCCATCTGGGGCAGCCAAACCCAGCTGGGGCAGCCCCAGCAGCCCCAGCCCCTGCCAGGCTCAACTCTAGCAGCCAAGTGAGACTGTCACTCCCCGTGTCACTACAACACCTCGGTGTCCCCTGTAGGAGGCAGGAGGATTGCCAGTCCAGCCTGAGGATTCCCTCATTGCTCCCCTGGGGGACCTGGAGAGATGCAGAGTCAGGGGCATGTGATGCCTTGGGAAAGCTGCCCTAGAACAGAGACTAGACGGAGTTAAAGAATAAAGCAGGGATTTATTAAAAGGATCTCAATGGATCCACCTTGGGCAGCACAAGAGCCCAGCCAGGGCTGCACCCAAGGTGGACCAAAATGGCCCCAAAATGCACGAGCGGGCATGCGGTCTCTCCCTTGGATCAGTTCTGCTCCATTTGCACCTTGCAGTTCATTGTCCCATTCCAGCTTTAGCCCATGCAGTCCCACCCTGCTTGTTTTTCTCTCTCCAGCCCACGGT
>JAWWMN010000208.1:71607486-71624150 GCA_035047745.1 Catamblyrhynchus diadema
GCTCCAGGGCTGCTGGAGATGGGCCTGGGCTCCCTCTGGCAATGCAGGGCAGCAGAAAGCTGCTCCTCTGGGAATGCTGGGGGCAAAGGCTGCTGGGCTGTTCCAGGCTCAGATTGGATCCAGGTAGGAATGCCTGGCTCCTCCCCTGGGTGCAGCATCTCCCCATGGGATGCTGGAATTGGATCAGCCATGCAGGGACACTCAGTGGCCCATTAACAGCAGATAATTAATAATTAATGGCCCATGAACAGAAGAGATCTCCCAGAAGGAGGATTGGTTGTGGAAGAGGTAAAGAAAACTGCCCAATGAACAGCAGATACCTGCCCCAGCTCTGACAGGTGGCAATAGAATACACACCCCCAGCTCCATCTTTCAACCTCAGACACCCAGGCACCCCAGAGGCAGTGTGTGTGTGGTTCCTTTGTCCCCAGTTCCCTCCTGGAGCCTGTCAGAGCCAGTGTAGCTCAGCTGAGCCTGTGTTGGAGCCGTGTCCCCTTTGATTAAACTCCGTGTTTGTTTCACATCAGGTGTGGGCCTGGCACAGGTGGCTGTAAATGGAAAGGAGCTGCTTTTCCTTTGATCCCAGCTGTCGGGTGACTTCCTGAGCTGGGAGTTCTGATTTGCTCCTTAAAAACTCATCATTTGTCAGGAAGGAGCTGCTGTCTTAACATTAAAGGAAGCAAGAGTGCAGGAGCTGGCTGAGCTGAGCGTTTCACCAGGAGCTGCAGGCTGAAGGGTCTGAGTGCTGGTCTTGCGGAGATCCCAACTCCAGGGCTTGGAGGTTGTCCCTTGGGTTCTGTCCCTCTCAGCAGTTTCACCCTGCTGCTGGTGTGGGGCTCAGGGTGTGCCCTGAAATGAGGGTGCAGAACCAGGCAGTGAGGCAGCAGCAGAGGGCAGTCAGGACTGTGAGGCTCCTGCAGCTTCATGGCAGGGCTGCCCAGGGAGGTGTGGAGTGCCCATCCCTGGAGGTGTCCAGGGAAGGGCTGGAGGTGGCACTCAGGGCTCTGGGCTGGTGACAAGGTGGGGATGGGGCACAGCTGGGACTGGATAGACTGGGGGGGACTTTTTCAGCCTCGGTGACTCTGTGATCCTGAACTGGAAGGAGCCTCCTCTTCATGAGGCACTGCTGGCACTGGTAGCTGAAAGCAAAGGCTGCTCAGCTTGGATTTCTTGTTTTCCTTCACAGTGGAATGTGAGGGAGGCTCCAGCCTCTCCCTTCACCTTTGCCTGGCCTTCCCTCCGAGGCTTTCCCCAAGTCCTACCCAGCCCCGTGACCAATCCCTGTCCCCTTTGTCCCCTCTGTCATCTCAGAGTGGGATGGGGCACTGATCCCTTTGTCCCTCTGTCCCTCAGGGCAGGATATGGCACTGATCCCTGTCCCTCAGGAGGATGTGGCATTGATCCCTGTCCCTCTGCCCCCCAGGGCAGGATGTGGCACTGATGTGTCCCCAAAGCAGGATGTGGCACTGATCCCCGTCCCCTCTGTCCCCAGAGCAGGCTGTGTCACTGATCTGTCCCTCTGTCCGTCTGTCCCCAGGGTGGGATGTGGCACTGATCTCTGTCCCCAGAGCAGGCTGTGGCACTGATCTCTGTCCCCAGAGCAGGCTGTGGCACTGATCTGTCCCTCTGTCTGTCCCCAGGGCGGGATGTGGTACGGCGTGGACGTGACCAACGAGGACATTGCTGACAATTTCCAGGCGTGCGTGTGGGAGCCGGCCGTGGTGCGCATCAACGCTCTGACGGCCGCCTCGGAGGCCGCGTGCCTCATCGTGTCCGTGGACGAGACCATCCGCAACCCGCGCTCCAGCGTGGAGCCCGCTGGGGCTGCTGGGGCCGCTGGTCCTCGTGGCCGTGCCCGTGCTCGGCCCCACAACCACTGAGGGCTCCTGGAAACCCCCGGGGATCAGGCTGCTCCTGCCCCTGCAGAGAGCTGTCAGCCCCACAGCCACTGAGGGCTCCTGGAAACCTGGGGGAACCAGCAGCTGCTCCTGCCCCTGCAGGGAGCTGTCAGCCCCACAGCCACTGAGGGCTCCTGGAAACCTGGGGGAACCAGCAGCTGCTCCTGCCCCTGCTGAGAGCTGTCAGCCCCACAGCCACTGAGGGCTCCTGGATACCCCCGGGGATCGGCGGCTGCTCCTTCCCAGGGCTGCCAGCCCCACAGCCACTGAGCTCCTTAAAACCTGCTGGAACCAGCAGCTTCTCCTTCCCCTGCTGAGGGCTGCCAGCCCCAGGCTGAGGGCAGTCACAGGCAGCTCCTGGCGGTCACAGGCAGCTCCTGGTGGTCACAGACAGCTCCTGGCGGTCACAGGCAGCTCCTGGCGGTCACAGGCAGCTCCTGGCGGTCACAGGCAGCTCCTGGCGGTCACAGGCAGCTCCTGGTGGTCACAGGCAGCTCCTGGCGGTCACAGGCAGCTCCTGGCGGTCACCGGCAGCTCCTGGCGGTCACAGGCAGCTCCTGGCGGTCACCGGCAGCTCCTGGCGGTCACAGACAGCTCCTGGCGGTCACAGACAGCTCCTGGTGGTCACCGGCAGCTCCTGGCGGTCACAGACAGCTCCTGGCGGTCACAGGCAGCTCCTGGCGGTCACAGACAGCTCCTGGTGGTCACAGACAGCTCCTGGCGGTCACAGACAGCTCCTGGTGCTGCCAGCCACAGCCCTGGAGCTGCCCTGCCCTGCCCAGCGCTGCCTCACTGGCCTGGGCATTCCCTCCCTGGGGACCCTTCCCTCCCCAGGAGCATTCCCTCCTCCAGCCCTTTCCCTCCTCCAGACGTCTCCCTCCTGGAGACCCTTCCCTGGGGACCCCTCCCTCCCCCGGGCTGGAGCCAGCGCAGGGAGGCTCTGGGGCCTATTTATACTGGTTTGTGTTTTGTTCTGCTGGGCAGTTTGAAGCCAGGCTCCAGCACAATAAAACGAGTTTGTCTCAGTGGCAGTTGGGCTTGTCCTCTGTTCTCTGCTTCATTCCACACAGGGAGGCCTCAGGACTGGGGTTAGAAATGAACCTTTCAGGCTGCTTTTGGCCCCGTTTCAAAGCAGGTGCTGTGCTGCAGAGCAGGGCAGACTCCAGGCACAGCCCAGGAGTGTTTCTAGGATGGAGCACCTCTGAGTGTGCTTGGGGCTCTCAGATATTGCTCAGTGACATTTTAATTGGCTCTGCTCAATGGGGCATTTCCATTTTCCACTTTGCTTCATGGAAGGAGGTTCAGGGCAGCAGCTGTGTGACAGCTCCAGGGGGCTCCCAGGATGGATCCAGGCATTTGGGGGGACTCAGGGAAATGGTGCTGGGAGGACGTGGGGAGACTTGGATTTGGTGGGTTACGGGTGTTAAAGGAGGACAGTGAAAGAAATACAGAATCATGGGATGGTTTGGGTTAGAAGGGACCATGAAGATCATCCAGGGACACCTCCCCCTGTCCCGGGCTGCTCCAAGCCCTGATGTCCAACCTGGCCTTGGGCACTTGAGCCCAGGGGCAGCCACAGCTGCTCTGGGCACCCTGTGCCAGGGCCTCCCCCCTCGGTGCTCCCCCCATGCTGTATCCCTGTGTCCCACTTTGTCCCCATGCCCTGTGATGCCAGACCAGTGCAGCCCATGGACCTGCAACCCCAAACTGCAACTGGTGTCACTGGTGTGGGTCCAGTGTGAGCCCCGGGAGAGTAAAAACCCAGCTCGATCTCCAGAGTCTTTATTCAACACCGAGTCATAAAATAGCTCTTTACACGCTTGGCTGGGGGTCGTTTCTCTGTAATTCTTTAAATACACATTGTTTACACTTGCCAAAGTTTCAAAGCAACAACATCAAAGTGCGTCTACAGGTGAGAGTTCCAACCAAAGTGCTAAACCCGCGGGCTGGCGGCCGGAGCTGGCCCTGCTCCCCAGCCCTGCCTGCCCTGCCCTCCCAGCCCTGCTCCGGCACAGCTCACACCACGCCCGGTTTAGCACCCAGGGACCACGGGGTGGGGGCAGGAAGGGATGGTTTGGTTCTCCAGACACTGGCACATCGCTGCAGAAAGACTAAAATAGACCTAAATTTATAGAGAGTTAAAAAAATAACTTGGGAGGGAGGCCAGGGGAAGCTCTGGGGAGGGGAGGTCGCTGTACACCGCTGCCGTCCAGGGCTGTAGGGAATGATTCCAGTTCCTGATTTCTATATCTCTATTCTCTGCACTGATTATCTCCTCTGATTATCTCGAAGCAACTGTGCATCGCCCCCTCGCTTCCCAAAAACTGCCCCACACCATTGCACCCACTTGTCCCCGGCCCCAACCTGCCTCGCTGCCCTCCACGGGCTCAATCCCGAGGCTGCATTAGAAAATCCCTTTTTTTTCCTTGCTTTTGGGCAGTTTTCCCTCGCTGCTGCAGCAGCTTTCCCTCAGTGCTCTCCCACCCTCCCCAGGGATTATTTTGCCTCCCACTGATTGGGAAGGTCACCACTTCACAAAACCCTGTAATGCTTCACAACAAACCATCTCTGCTTCCCAACATCTCCCCGCTCCCTGGGATTTTTTCCCTTTTAAAGCACTTTCTCATTTGGCACCAATTCCCAATGCTTTTGCTCCACCCCAATCCGCTGTTTCTCACCCCAAAATGAGGCTGAAGCAACGCTCCAGCTCCTGGGCTGGGCCATCCCCTAAAAGCTGAAGGAAAACATCTGTTAACCACTCCAGGAGCCATTACCAACGCTTCTCCTGGTTTGTTTTTGTTCTGCTTTCCCTAAATCCAGGCTCTTTTGGGGGATCCAGACCAGCCCCTGCCATGGCTGTGCCCTTGGTGGCAGCGGGGACCAGGGCACTCAGCAAGAAGAGGGACAGAGAGGTTTAAAACCCTGGCGGGGCAGAGCCAGCCTGGGGGTCCCTTTTCCCCCAGTCCCTGACACCCTGGAGCCCCAGGGCAGAGGGACAAGGCAGGGGAGGCCCCTGATCCCCAGAGCATCCCTGGGGCTGGGAGTGAGGGGAATGAGTGAAATCCAATCCAAGGGGACACAAACCCAGGGATTTGGGGTGGCTTTGGCCCCCGAGCTGCCTTTGGTGATGTTGCTCCTCCTGAAATCCCTGACCAGCACCCAAACTCAGGGGAAGGGGAATGCTGGCAATGTCAGCCATGGGGAAACTTTGGGAAAACCATTAGAAAAGGAATAAATCTCCCCAGAGCTGGTCCTGCAGGAGCCAGGCTCAGAACCACTGTCCATCCAGCCCCTGCCAGCTCTGGCCACGGCTGTGACCCCAGTCCTGCCCCTGGATCCCCGGATTTCACTGGGATTGTCATCGCAGAGCCCCTCTGGCACTTCTCATCGGGGCTGAGCTGAACGTGCTGTGTGGCTTGAAGGCTTTCCCAGGAAATTCGGCATTTCTGGGTGCTCCCATTGCTTCCAGAGGAAATGGGGCCGAGGCTCCGGTGAATCCAGGGGCGAATCCAGGGTGAATCCAGGGCCAGCGTGGCCGGAGCCTCCCGCGGGGATGGGGCCTTGGGGGGCCACAGCCCTGCGGGACAGGGCAGGGGAAGCAGCGGGGGCAGGATCCGTCTGACATTTCAGAGCCCTTAATGAGCTCGTTAACAAGCTGGGCAATTAGGAGCCACCAGGAGGGCCCTCCTTCCCACCGCTCCTGTCACTGTGCCAGCCGCCTTCATCCCCAGCCGAGGAGGAGGAGGAGGAGGATGAGGAAGGGATCCATTCAAGCCCAAGCGAAACAGGGAGAAACCCCCACTTTCCATCTTCTCATCCTTGAACCCGCTCAAGGTCTTGTGTCATCAGAGGATTTGTGTAAAAACGTGGCTTTGCTGAGCTGGGTTTTCCGGGAATGCCCCGAGCAGAAGTGAGGGTTTGATCTGCTCCTGGGGATGCACCAGGAATCCAGGAGAGGCTCCTGGGGATGCACCAGGAATCCAGGAGAGGCTCCTGGGGATGCACCAGGAATCCAGGAGAGGCTCCTGCCGTGCCTCCAAAGCCCCGTGGGCAGCACAGGGATGGGGATGTCACAGGGTCACCAATGCCACCAAACACACAGCCAATGACCCCTTCTTCTGGCACAGGAGGCTTCTCTGAGAGTCCTCACAGCTCCCCTCTCTCCATCTCCTCATCCTCGCCCTCCCCACGGCCCAGGAGCCGGGAAAGGCTCCAGGCACACCCGGAGCAGCCACCTCCAGGCTTGGGCACCCCTCTGGGCCATGAGAGTCTTTAAGCATAGAGTGTATAAACATGCTGAGTATATAATTTTCCTTTAAAATCTTTTTTTTTCCTTCTTCTCTTTATAGAAATAAATAGGTACTTTGTTTTGTTTTTAAGGGATTCCACGAGTCCTTGCGCTGTGGTGCTGCCATGTCCACTGGGCCATGCTCCTGCTCCAGATGGTCCCTGGGGGTTGTAGCTCTGCTGGGTGGTTTTTGCTGGTCAGGGCATCCCTTGCTCCTCTTGCCCCTGGGCTAGGAGTGTGCCAGGCTCCCTGGGGTGGAGGTAAACCCACGGTGGGCATGGCAGGGAGCCGGGAGCTCATCCACGGGACCTGGGAGTGCAGGAGCTTCTCGCAGGCGTTTTTGGGCTCCCACATTTGTGCATTCAGGAACAGCCTTCTCCTGGAAAGCTGCATGGGAGGGGGAGCAGGGGTGCTTCCCACAGGGCTGTGGCCACAAAACCCCAACCCTGCTTCAGGGCAGGCAGGATGGAGGGAGGCTGAAGGGTCTCGAGCTGCCTCCAGCCCCACCAGCCTCGGCGATTTGGGGTGATTTTCCTTGCTCTGGGGATCCCCATGGGCTGTGTGGCAGCCCCAGCTGAGGTCAGCAGCTCTTGTGCCATGGCTGAGGGACATGATGCTGGATCTGCAGCCTGGTCCCTCCTGGGGGGATGCTCCACGTGAGGGCTGGGCAGGGGACAGGCTCTGGGAACTGTCCCCTCCCAGCCAGGCTGGCCAGCAGGCACCAAAACCTTCAGGGCTGGTCCAGAGAAGAGGGAAAAGCCCCAGATCCACTGTCCCAGTCGCTTCCTCTCTGCTCAGCCCGGTGGCTCCAAGGACAGGGGCTGGGCTGTGGGTAAGGCTGGGCTGTCCCCACTGCTGGCAGTGCTCTGATGGTGTCCCCAGTCCCAGAGCCACCTCCTGGGACCTCCTCCCCAGGGTGGAGGATGGAGATGCCTGACCCTGCTGGATGCCTTTCCAAAGCCATTTCCCAAGGAAAAAGGATAATTTGGGGATGATGATGATGTCCTTGCAGGCTGAGGACACTCAGAAGAAAAATCAGATTTAGAAAACGGTGGCTGTAGGTAAGGGTCAGCCAGGGCTGTTGGTTGGTGCTGTTCCCAGGATCATTTCAGGATATTCTGGCCAGGGTTTCTCCTTCAGGCTGCTAGGGAAGGCAAACGTGGGTGTCCTGTGACAGTCTCTCTCTCCACATGGGACCACTGACCCCAGAGGGAGTCTGGGGATGGTGGGACAGGAGTGTGACCCGTGTTTCCTGGTGGGTGAGGATCTGGAGATGCTTTATTGCCTTGGCAGGAGGGTTTGGAGGAGAGGAAGTGAGGCTGGAGCCCTCTGGAGGAGCGCCCATCTCTCCTGGTGTCCTGCGGCTGCCCGAGGTGCAGCTCTGCTCCTGGCCTTGTGCTCTGCTGGTTCCTGGGAGCGTTATCCCAGCTTCGGGTGCCCCCCTGCCAATCCCAAAGGAAAAGGAGCAGAAACCCTGTGGAATGCTGGGGAGAAGCAGCCCCTTCCCAGCCCAGGTCCAGCACCCGGGGCTGCAGTGGCCAGCCCAGCTCCAAAACGAGGTCAGGGATCCCCCAAAGCAGAGTTCAGCAGAACATCTGTCCCCAGACATGGATCCTTGGCGAGGAGCAGCTGCAGGGCTGCAAAGCCATCCTCCTCCTGGCAAAGAGCACGGCCCTGCCTCTGGGGACAGCCAAAACTGGTCCTTGAGTAGCACCTTGTCACCCGGGATGGCCCCAAAGGCTGCGGGAGTTTGGGGTTCCTGGTGCCCGAGCCCCTCGGGGCTCTGGGCAGAGCAGGGAATGTGCTTTGGGCTCCCTGAAGGGCTAACAGCCTCCTTCCACCTTGATGTGTAAAATCTTGGAGAAGCCGGGCCTTTTCCTCAGGGCCTGCAACAGGAGGAGCAGACAGAGGGGTTGGGGGGAGCCAGCAGGGCCACTGCTCCCTGGGGAGGGGAAAGGAACACCCCAAATCCTGCCATGGGGTGAGGGGGGAAAGAGAACACCCCAAATCCTGCCATGGGGTGAGGGGGGAAAGAGAACACCCCAAATCCTGCCATGGGGTGAGGGAGGGGAAAGGAACCCCCCAAATCCTGCCATGGGGTGAGGGAGGAACAGGGAATACTCCAAATCCTGCCATGGGGTGAGGGGGGAAAGAGAACTTCCCAAATCCTGCCATGGGGTGAGGGGGGACAGGGGAATGCCCCACATCCTGCTATGGGGTGAGGGAGGGAAAGAGAACACCCCAAATCGTGCCATGGGGTGAGGGAGGGACATGGGGGAACCCCCCAAATCCTGCCATGGGGTGAAGGAGGGACAGAAGAATCACTGCCTTGGGAAGGATACAGAGCAAGGCAGGGAGAGGGAGGAACACCTCAAAACCCTGCCTTGGGAAGGGCATGGGGTGAGGGAGAGAGAAGGGAATCCCTGCCTTGGGAAGGACACAGGGCAAGGGAAGGAAGGGGGGGATGTCTCCAATCCCTGCCCCAGGGAAGACACAGGATGAGGAAAGGAGAGAGGGACCATCATCTCACATCCCTGCCAAGGGAAGGAAAGAGGTGAGGGAGGGAGAGGGGGGACATTTCTGCCCCTGCCACGGGAGGGACACAGGGCTGGTGCCACCCTGGGAGCTGGGCCTGGGCTCCTTTACCTGCAATTTGTTCACCATTTCTTCAAACATCTTCCTGGCCTCGGGGCTGTGGGGCTCCTTGAAGTAGTCCACAATGCCCACCTGCACCACGATGGATTTCAGGTTCCTGCACACACCTGGGGGCACAGACAGCACCTGCATCTCCTCACCTGGGCCAGCAGGGACCCCAGATCCCCCCCTGAGCTCCTCAAGGCCATGTGTGTGGGGACTCCTCTCCCTGAGGATGGAGGAGGCCTGGCCAGGGTCTGTGCAGAGGGGACCATGGGCTGTGAGATGGCCCCTGGCTGCCCTACCCTGTCACTGTCATATTTCTTGAAAAATCTTCTTTGCCAGGATTTTTCTCCTGAGAACCTGAGAAGCCTCAGAAACAAAATGTAAACAAGAATTATCTGATTGATTGGAATGTGGTCTGGAGGTTGCTCATCAGCAGGTGCATCTTTGATTGATTCCATGTGAATTGTGTTGACTTAATGACCAATCCAGCCCAGCTGTGTGGGACTCTCTGGTTAGCCATAAGATTTTATTATTCATTCCTTTCTACCCTTCTGATGTCTCCTTTCTCTTTTCTTTAGTATAGTTTTAGTATATCATTAATATGATATGATATGATATGATATGATTGATATGATATCAGCCTTCTGAGAACATGGAGTCAAATTCTCATCTCTCCCCTCATCCTGAGGATCTCCCAACACCACACCATCCCAAACTGGTGATCTCCCACTCCCCTGGGCATCCCTGACTCTGCCACCCGCAGGGCTGGGCTCCAGCATTCCAGCCACAGCCACCCAAGCTGTGACCACCAGGACAGGCCCTGCTGCAGCTCTGCACCTCCTGCCCTGGCCAGTGCCTTCAGCCAACGACCCAGGTGTGTCACAAACATCGAGGATTGGTTACCCTGGGCGCCATGGAGGGAGCATCTCCATCCTCCCCATGGCCAAGGCAAGATCAGCTCTCCCTGGCCCATCCCTGGTGGGAGATGCTGGATGCCCAGAGAGCTCCCAGCACGTCCCAGTGCCAGCAGCTGCCGTGGGTGGGTCTGGGTGCCAGGCCATGCCCTGGCAGTGGTACTCACTGTTGAAGTGCAGCAGGGCCTTGGGGGTCACCGGCGTGGAGGTGAGCACCAGCATCTCCAGCCCCTTGAGCCCCTCCCGGCACACCTCAGCTGCCACCTCCTGGTTGATCTCGGCCACGTGGTCCAGCTCCAGCACCTGCAGCCTCATGCAGTTCCGGGCTGGGGACACAGCCATCAGCACCACAGGGCAGGGAGCAGGACAGCCCGGGGACAGGGGCTGGGGGCACCACGAGCACCCATGGAGCTTGGGCTGGGTGGGCTTCTGCACAGGGACCCCAGGGAGCACCTCCCTGCCCTGTCCTTGTCCCTTCAGAGCAGGAGGGAGGGGCTGCCCGGGGAGGGTTGGCGTCCCCACCCCTGGAGGTGTCCAGGGAATGCCTGGAGGTGCTACTCAGTGCCCTGGGCGGGTGACATGGTGGGCATTGGGCACAGGGCGGGTTGGTGACCCCAGAGACCTTTCCCAAGCCCAGTGACCCATTGTGTGACCCATGATCCCCAGTGCTGGGCTGGAGACAGGCTGGGCATTGGGCACAGGCTGGGCATTGGGCACAGGGTGGGCATGGGGCACAGGGTGTGTTGATGGCCCCAGATCTCCCTCCCCAGCCCAGTGACCACGGTCCCAGCAGTGCCCACTGACCCATGACCCCAGAGCTCCCTCCCCAGCCCAGTGACCACGGTCCCAGCAGTGCCCACTGACCCATGACCCCAGGGCTCCCTCCCCAGCCCAGTGACCCATCAGTCCTACCTAGGGAGGCCAGCCCCTGCAGGCCGCAGCCGGCGCCGCCGACGCCGAGCGCGCGCAGGTGGGGCCAGCAGCGCCCGATCATCTGCAGGCAGCGGTTGCTGAAGCGGGTGGGCTGCTGGCTGGGGACACAGGGACAACAGCTGGGGTGGCACGGCCACCCACCCCCCCAGGCACTGCCAAGAGGGGCTGCACCCAGAGCTCTCCCACCGCAGCACCTGGGGGTCACCCTGGGTGTCCCCACGTGGGCACTGCCCGGGCTGGGCTGGCACTGGGACAGGGCAGCTCCGTGTGCCCAGCACCCAAACCTTGCCCAGAGCACCTGGGGCTGCCCCTGGAGCCCTGGCAGTGCCCCAGGCCAGGCTGGAGTGGCTTGGGGCACCCTGGGACAGTGGGACTGTGGGTGTCCCTTGGGGCATCCCGAGACCCCAGTGCCTGCCATGGCAGGGGTGGCACTGGACAGTGTTTAAGGTTTCTTCCAACCCAAACCATTCCAGGATCTGTGATTCCACCCTTGGAGACCCAAATCAGACCCTGAACTCTGTTGCTTGCAGGGATCAAAGCAGCAGCAGGGCCTGGGCCTCTGGCTCAGATGGAGAAGCCACGTGCCATGTGCTGCTCCCCCAGGGCACACAGGAGCCACCAGACTGTAACACCCGGGGGTGACATCCTGGGGGTGACATCCCCTGGAGGTGACATCCCCTGGGCACTGACATCCCCTGGGCACTGACATCCCCTGGGGGTGCCATCCCTTTGGGGTGACATCCCTTGGGGGCGACATCCTCTGGAGGTGACATCCTCTGGAGATGACATCCCCTGGGCACTGACATCCCCTGGAGGTGACATCCTCTGGAGGTGACATCCTCTGGGGGTGACATCCCCTGGGCACTGACATCCCCTGGGGGTGCCATGGCCACGAACACTGCCCAGGGACTGTCCTGAGGCACAGAGCTGAGTGTCCTGCTGCGTGAGCCATCAGCTCCAGAGCACCCAGACACTGTGGGGTGCAGATGAGGCTCCAGCAGCATCTCTCCAAAATGCTTTCCCAAAATGAGAGCAGCTGCTGTGCCCCCCAAGCAGTGACAGCCTCCCAGCAACACCCAGGCCCTGCAGGGCTGCTGCTGCTGCTGAGCAGGGAGAGCTCAGCCAGGCCTGAGATGCTCAGTGCCCCCTCCCAGACCCAGCACAGATCCCTTTCATCTGGATGTCAGCAGCCTCCCTGGAGCATTCCAGCTCAGCAGGGAGGTGCAGACACCCAGCACTCCCAGTTTGCACAGGGAGGGATGGAATGAGCTCCTGAACCATGGCCTGGGCTCCAGAACTGCTCCTCATCCCCTAAGCAAATCAGGTTCTGGCAGAACCTTTCCAGCTCACTGGTGTCCCTCGCACCCAGCATGGCCTCCTCCTAACCCAATTCCACCCCTGGCAGTGTCCCAGGCCAGGCTGGAGTGGTTTGGGGCACCCTGGGACAGTGGGAGGTGTCCCTGCCATGGCAGGGGTGGCCCTGGGTGTGTCCCTCCCCACCCAGCCCATTCCCAGGCCTTACCAGGGATGCAGAGGTGCGACCTGCAGGGAGATGATGTCCCTGCAGCCTGCTCCCAGGGCCCAGATCACCTCATGGCCCACGGGGTCCGTGGAGCTCCTGCAACAACACAGGGGACACGTGGTGGCCCCAGGAGCAGCAGTGCCACCCTGGGCTGGCGCTGCATCCCCCCAGGAGCACTCAGGGGTAGCAGTCTGGGCATCATTCACAGCCCAGGAGCTGCCCCTGGAGCACCCAGAAGTGCCAGTCTGGGCATCATTCACAGCCCAGGAGCTGCCCCTGGAGCAGCCAGCCCAGCAGGACCAGGACGCTCTGCAGGAGGGCTGGAGCATTCCCACCTGGAATGGTGCAGGGCAGGAGGTGGAGAGGAGGAAATGGAGGTTGAACATGGAAGGTTTTGGAGATGAAGAGAGGCAGCAGGGAGGAAGGGCAGGTTGAACGTGGAAGGTTCTGGAGGTGAGGAGAGGCAGCAGGGAGGAAGGGCAGGTTGAACATGGAAGGTTCTGGAGATGCACCTCCCACATGCCAAGGTGACAAGCGACTGGCTGAGGCTGCTAGGCCATGTGTCCCTGTAAGGGACAGAGCCTGTCCCTGTCCCTGCAGTCACACTGTATTGGTGTCCCTTGCCACCTCCTGGCTGGGATGGGGACAGTGCCAGGGGTGGAAGGACACCCCAGCCAGGGATAGGGGCTGCTCTGTGGCCTCTGTCCCTGCTCTGTGGTGGTGCCACCATGGCTGTAGGTGGCTCTTGGCCAAATGTTCCTGCAGGGGTTTGCTGTGGCTCTTCCTTGGTGTCCTTGGAGGTACCAGGAGAGGACCCCTGGGACCTGGGCAGGACTGGGGCAGGTGTGGGTTTGTCGTGAGCTGGGGTGGAGCCCAGCTTTGGGGAGAGGTGCCAGAGAGCACCACCCTGATGCCACCAGCCCAAACAGTCCCCAGGCTGTGCCACCACACCAGGAGCCTTCCAGGGACCGAGGCTGTGCTCCCCAAGTCTAAATGTCCCACTTCAGAACTAAAAATAAGGCTGGGTGTTATCTGGAGTGCCTCACACCTCTGTGCTGGAGCAGGGCGCCAAGAGCAGCAGGTTAATCAGAGCCTGAGTCACAGCACAGCTCAGGATGTGCCAGGAGAGCTCAGGCTCGCTCTGCTGCCCTGGCAACAGCCAAAGGAGCAGCCCTGGAGTCCAACCTGGCAGCTCTGGGCTGCCTCCTGTCTCGTGGTGTGGGTCAGAGCCGGCTCTGGGCTCCTGGGGGTCACGCCAGGAGAGTGGCTGGATGTGCTTTCCCACTGGAGGATTCTCTTTCCTGCCTGCATGAGGAGCAGGTGGAACAGACACCAAGGCTGAGGTGGTTGTCTGCAGGTGCAGCAGAGCCAGGATCATCCTCGTGGAGGGTGGAGGGAAGGCCAATCCTGTCTGCACAGGTGGCCAAAACTAAGGAGTGGCCAGTGATGCCCTTCAGGACCTGTGACCTCCTCCAGGGTCACCATGTCTTCTGTCCTTGACCTCAGGCAAGGTGTCCAAGCTGAATCTTACCTCTCCCTTGGCAGAGCTGTTCCTCCCTCCCAGGAGAGAGGGACCCTAAGCCTCTTCTCTGCGCTAGGATCCTTCATCAGGGGTGACAGCCAGCTGGGACCTCACTGGGCACCTCCTCTTAACCCTTCTCTACCACAAAGTGCTGCCTCCTTGCCAAGCCCCCAGCCCATCCAGCCAGGATGAGATCAGTAATGGGATGGTGGGGATGGAGCTGGAAGTGAAACACCTGCATGGGAGCAGCCTGGAAGGGATGGGAGCTGCAGGGACAGCTGCCACTGGCGACACTGGGGACACTGGGGCTGCACTGGACAGGCAGGGCCTTTGCCCCTGGGCAGGTGGGCTGTGCTCTGCCAGGGAAGGGAGGTGACCTCAGCACATCCCATGGTGTCCCCAGCCCTGTCCCCTGGTGTCCCCAGCCCTGTCCCTTGCTGCGGTGGCACTAGCAGCCACGCTCACCGGTAGGTGACGGCCTGCAGGGCGCGGCAGTAGCAGCTGGCCAGCCAGAGCGAGCGGTCGGTCAGCACATTGGGGCAGTGCGAGATGCGCAGGATCAGCAGGTTGCTGCCCGTGGCCTTCAGCAGTGACTCCAGCCCCGCTTCCAGGCAGCCCCTGCCAGGACAGAGCCAGCATCAGGCACAGGAGCCCCGCTCACCCTCCCTGTGACCGGCCCAGGAGGGGGACACAGCCCACAGGCACCCCTGGCTCCAGGACACCCCAACCCCACAGACATTTCCATTTGTCATGAAAATGTTGGGGCTCAGGGAGCTGCAGCAGCAGCAGCCCTGAGGAGCAGCAGCTCTGGCTGTGGGAGGGGGACACGGGGACAGGGGACATGGGGACACAGGGACAGGGGGACACAGGGACAGGGGACATGGGGACAGGGGTACACGGGGACAGGGGGACATGGAGACAGGGGGACGCGGGGACTCACCGTGTGCTCTTCATGTAATCCTCCTTGCTCTCCTTCTTGCCCCGCTGGCGCGGCTTCAGGTTTTGGAGGGTGAGGGAATGCATCTGGGTGCACCACTGGGACAGCATGGCCAGGAACTGGGGCACAGCGGTGGCAGTCACTGCCAGGGACACCCCAGCACGTCCCACACCACCCACCCCTGGCTGTGAACACACGTGGCAGAAATGGGTGGAGATGCACACATGAGGCCGTGGCAGAGCATGTGCCACGAATTCATAGGTGTGACCACAAATTCATGGGTGTGACCACAAAACCATGGGCATGACCACAAAAGCACATGCAAACCTGTGCCAGTGTGAGCTCCTGTCCTCCAGCATTCACCTGCAACACCTGCAGCACCGGAGTAAGCACCCACCTGTGTCCCCCATGACCGTAATGGCACAACCATCCCAGCCACCAGGGAGCTGCTCACCCAGCTTTACCCTTCTGGAAGAAAGGCTGTGCCCCAGGAGGTGTCACCCCTCTCCAGTACCTTGGAGGAGACCCTGGCGTTCTCCAGCAGCACCCGTGTCCACACGGCCGGGTGCCGGGCCACGAACTTCCAGTCCTTGCACACCTCGGCCGCGCGCAGCAGGGTCTTGGTGTCCAGGTAGGTGAAGATGCAGAAGAGAGCCGCCCTCATCTTGAGGATCTCGGGGCTGATCACCTCGCTGCAGTGGCCCGGGCTGCCCCGCTCCAGCCGGCACACCTTGCCCCCCGCGCCCTCGGGCCTGCCCGTGGGACACACGGCGTCCGTGGCCACTGGGGAGAACAGCGGGTGAGGGAAACTCCATCCCCGTCCCACGGCCTCAGCTGCCCCAGCATTCACCTCCCGGCCCCAGGACCCTCAGTGCTCTCACCTCCTTCACCTCCCGGCCCCAGGACCCTCAGTGTTCTCACCTCCTTCACCTCCCAGCCCCAGGACCCTCAGTGCTCTCACCCTTCACCTCCCAGCCTCAAAGACCCTCAATGCTCTCACCCTTCACGTCCCGGCCCCAAAGACCCTCAGTGCTCTCACCCCCTTCACCTCCCAGCCTCAAAGACCCTCAATGCTCTCACCCTTCACCTCCCGGCCCCAGGACCCTCAATGCTCTCACCCTTCACCTCCCAGCCCCAGGACCCTCAATGCTCTCACCCCCTTCACCTCCCAGCCTCAAAGACCCTCAGTGCTCTCACCCCCTTCATCTCTCAGCCCCAAAGCCCCTCAGTGCTCTCACCTCCCAGCCCCAAAGCCCCTCAGTGCTCTCACCGGTCAGGCGGCAGCCGCCGGGCGGTCGGGCCGCGGCGGATCCCAGTCCCTCGGGCTCCCAGGCCTCGGCCTCGGACTCGGTGGTGCGGGAGCCCACGTCGGACACGTCGCCCTCCTCGCCCTCGGTGCTGTTGCGGTAGGGCCGGCGGTGCCAGTTCTGGATGGCCTGGCGCCGCAGCCCCGAGCCCCGCGCCTCCCGTGCCGGGTACGGGGGGCCCTCGGCCGTGTCGTCGGTGGGACACGGCTCCGCGCTGTCGCTGTCATAGCAGCCCGAGCTCTGCGACACTGCCTTGGCCCGGCTCGAGGCCCTGCGAACCGGGATTGTTGCTGTGTGATGTCGTGGTTTGCCTCAGACACCCCGGGTTTCTCCGTGAGCATTCCTTCCCCAGGTGTGTCAGTCACCTCTCCTTTCCCCTCCCCGACCCCTGCCAAGCACTGTCTGTCAGTCCTGGCATTCCAGAGTGATTGGCAGAGTTCAAAAGATGCCCTCTACCCCTGGAGCACATTGGGCCATCCAGGTGTCCTTTGTCCCTTAAGACCTCCTTCTGTGTACCTGGTTGGTGGCTCCCTGCCCCTTCCCTGCCCCTCTGCCCACGGTTCAAAGGAACAGCAACCACGGGGTTGGGGAGTTCTGTTGGAGCTGTTGCTGCATTCAGGGGCCTCTGGGCCAGAATAAAGCTCTGGATCCAAACCCTCCATCAGAACCGACTCCTTTCCTTCACCATCGCCTTAAAGCTTCT
>JAWWMN010000208.1:71624250-71636446 GCA_035047745.1 Catamblyrhynchus diadema
CTCCATCAGAACCGACTCCTTTCCTTCACCATCGCCTTAAAGCTTCTCTGCCAGAGGGAAACCTGAGCTCCTGCATGCCTGGACGTGTCTCCACATGCCCAGCTGCAGCATCCAGCTAGCCTATACACATCCAGCCAGCCAAAAGTGTCTCTGGGGTGAAACCACAGTTGCTGCTATTTGGTCAAGCAGCAATGGCCAGACAAGCTATATTGGCAATTATTCCAGTAGGGGATGTCCCAGCTCAGGGCTCCCCGGGCGTGCACCCCTTCCCGCCATCCCGTTAAAATCCCGTTAAAATCCTGTTAAAATCCCGGAGGACAGGGCTGGGCACTCACCCGGTGCTGGAGGAGGAGCGCTGGTTGGCCACGCCGCCGTAGGGACCGTGCACGGCCACCGCAGGGCCCGGGTGCCGCTCTCTCTGCGGGGACAGGGGACAAGAGGGGACAACGTGGCACAACCCGGCGAGGGAGGGCACCCCGCTCACCCACCGGTGCCAGCTGCCCTTTGGGGGCTCCCCTCACTCAGCAGCACCGCCCAGCGCCACGGGAACACCGACCCACGGGGAAACAGCTTCTCTTTGGGACACCCAGGATTATCCATTCCCCACGGGATGGGGATGGGGTCCCTGCAGAGCCCCGCTCGGGCCCCGGCACAGGAGACCCAGGGTCTCACTCCTGAGGCCGGGGCTGCTTATGGAAGCCCCGGGCGCATTCCCGAGGCAAAGGGTGAAAAACCGAAGCAGAGCGTGAATTCCCGAATCCCCCGGGCGCACTCCCCAAGCCCCGGGCACATTCCCGAATCCCCCGGGCGCATTCCCGAATGCCCTGGGTGCACTCCCCAAGCCCCGGGCACATTCCCGAATCCCCCGGGCGCATTCCCGAATCCCCCGGTCGCACTCCCCAAGCCCCGGGCACATTCCCGAATCCCCCGGGCGCATTACCGAATGCCCTGGGCGCACTCCCCAAGCCCCGGGCATATTCCCGAATCCCCCGGGCGCACTCCCCAAGCCCCGGGCACATTCCCGAATCCCCCCGGCGCATTACCGAATGCCCTGGGTGCACTCCCCAAGCCCCGGGCACATTCCCGAATCCCCCGGGCGCGCTCCCGAAGCAGAGGGTGAATTCCCGAATGCCCCGGGCGCGCTCCCGAGGCCGTGCCGTGCCTGTGCCCGCAGAGGTCCCGCTCGGGCGATGGCCTTGGTGGCCGGGGTGCCGCAGCGGCCCAGGCTGCCGTTGGGGGTGGTGCCGCAGCTGCTGCTGATGATCTGCAGCTGCTTCTCGGCGCGGTCGGCGCGGTCCAGCAGCTCCTCGATGAAGTGCTGCAGCCGCACCTTGGCATTGGCCTCCCGCGCCGCCGTCTCCTTCAGGAACTGGTCGATCTGCAGCACCTCCCTGCCACAGGGACCCGCCGTGACACCCGGGGCTGCCCACGCGTCCCCGCAGCTCCATCCCAACCCTGCTCTGCGCCTCCAGCCCTGCGTCCGGCTGGGACACACCTGAGCACACCTGGGCACACCTGGGCTGTTCCATCCCCACCCCGCTCAGCCCCTCCAGCCCTGTGTGCAGCTGGGACACACCTGAGCACACCTGAGCACACCTGGGCACACCTGGGCTGTTCCATCCCCAGCCTGGTCCGGGTCTGTGCCAGCCCCTGGCAGGACAGGGACGGAGGGATGGTCCCAGCATGCAGGGGGGTGTTGTTGTTTTAGGGGTGAGGTGACATCCCCAGCACCTCATCCGTCACTCCCAGGACTGGAATCAGGCTCCTGAGCACGATGGAGCAGAGGGAAGAGGATGATGATGGTGTGACAGGGTGAGGGAGGAGGATGGCAGTGACACCCTTAAACCCTGCTCAGCCCGGTGGTTGCAGGGCCCTGGCTCCCTCATTAACTCATTAATTAGCAGGAGCTCTGAGCCTGCAGCAGGGCTGTTTCCCCCAGAATGTGTGACAGCAGCTCCATGACCCGAGCTGACCCCACCCAGCACAAACACCCACTGTTCTCATCTGCTCCCCAAAAACCAGGGAGGCACACGAGGGCACAGACACACCAGCGAGGCACAAACACCCTCTGTTCTCATCTGCTCCCCAAAAACCACAGAGGCACACAGGGGCACGGGCACAGACACACCAGTGAGGCCACATGGCCCAAACACACGGGGCCACCACGGTCCTGCACATGGATGTGCTCCAGGAACACCCAGGTGTGCACCAGGCACACACACACAGAGCCAGGCACACACACACACAGACACACACAGAGCCCTGTCCTGCACACCTGAGTGCCCCAGGAGAGCACAAACCGGAGCACAGCCCCAGGAGAGCACAAAGCCAGCACTCAGAGTGGCACACACGGACACACACACAGAGTGGCACACGCACACAGAGCCAGGCACACATGGACGCACAGCCCTGTCCTGCACACCTGAGTGCCCCACACAGCCCCAGGAGAGCACAAAGCCAGCACTCAGCATGGCACACACACACAGCCAGGCAGCATGGGGAGGGTGCAAAGCCCTGGCACAGGTGCCCAGAGCAGCTGGGGCTGCCCCTGAATCCCTGGCAGTGCCCAAGGCCAGGCTGGACATTGGGGTTGGAGACCCCTGGGACAGTGGGAGGTGTCCCTGCCATGGCAGGGGTGGCACCAGAGGAGCTTTACAGTCTCTTCCCACCCAGCCATCCCACGACCCCATGAGCACCCACATGAACACGCCCCAGGCACAGCTGCTCACACCTGCACAGCTGGTGATGCACACACACCCACAGAGCTGCTCACACCTCCCGTCAGCATCCAGGAAGCCCTGAACAGGCTCAAACCCAGCTTTGCATGCCTGTCTGGGGCACACCTGACCTCAGACAGGCACACCTAGGCACACCAACCTGGGCACAGAAACCCAAGCACACACCTGACCTCAGACAGGCACAACAACCTGAGCACAGAAACCCAAGCACACACCTGACCTCAGACACCTGACCAGGCACACCTAGCTCACACCTGAGCACAGAAACCCAAGCACACACACCTGACCTTGGACAGGCACACCTGGGCACCAACCTGGGCACAGAAACCCAAGCACACACACCTGACCTCAGACACCTGACCAGGCACACCTAGGCACACCTGGGCACAGAAACCCAAGCACACACCTGACCTTGGACAGGCACACCAACCTGAGCACAGAAACCCAAGCACACACCTGACCTCAGACAGGCACACCTAGGCTCACCTAGACACACCAACCTGGGCACAGAAACCCAAGCACACACCTGGCCTCAGACAGGCACACCTAGGCACACCTGAGCACAGAAACCCAAGCACACACCTGGCCTCAGACAGGCACACCTAGGCACACCTGGGCACAGAAACCCAAGCACATGCCTGACCTCAGACAGGCACACCTGGGCACACCAACCTGAGCACAGAAACCCAAGCACACAGCTGGCCTTGGACACCTGATCACACACAGGTGACCCCACAGCCCTGACTGTGCACACCTGGACACCAAACCTGCTCCTGCACACTGACCTCAGACACCTGGACACAATGATCTGCTCAGAAGCACGAAGGGAAAGGCAGCTCTCAGTGACACAATTCCCATTGCTGGCTATCAGTTACCAATTAATCACCAATTAATTATCGATTAATTTCTCCCCAACCTGCCGCTTGCAGGCAGAGCCTGGGAGCTCTGGGGGTGCTCTGGAAAGGAGCCTGGAAGGGGCCCCAGGGGATTTGGAAGGCAAATGTGGAGCTGGGCAGCAGCTGTAAGGTGATGCTGATGGTTATCACCTGTGTCTCTCTCATTCCCATGGACTGGGTGGAAAAACACTCCTGGCTGAGGAAACGGAGCCCAGAGCCAAAGGTCTCCCAGGAGGGCAACGGCTTCATGGTGTCTGGGAGCTGGCAGGGCTGGGAAATGTCCCCACAGTGTTTTCAGGGAAGGCTTTGCTGATTAAAGTGATTTCTGATGACTTCTTCCCATCCAGGAGAAAACCTCCTCCCACCACCAGCGCTTCCCATGCTCTCCCTGCAGCCTCACAAGGGATTTCGTCCCTTGGGGTGGAGGAGTTTGGGGACTGCTGGGGACAGTTGAGGGGCAGGAGGGTTTCTCTAAGGAATGGGTGGTCCAGGAGGTAGTTTTTGGGCATAAACCCAGGGTTTTAGGTGGTAACATTGTCCAGGTTCCACCAAGAGATATTTGACCCTCTATTTACCCTGTCTAGCTGTCTCCAGACCCTGCTCCAGACTCATCCACGCTGGTGTCCTTAATTCCCTCACCACACATCCCCAGGGTGCCCCTGGACAGCACCCACAAGGCAGCCCCCAAAGCCCTCAGTGCCTGTCCTACAGACGTGCCCCCGAACCTGGAGGTGTCCTTATCCAGCCCCAGGTCACCCCGCTCCTCACCCAGGCCATCCCCGCATCCTGGGAGCCCTGTTCCTGAGCCAGGTCATTATTCTGGAGTCAAAGTCATTCACAAATGTGCAGAGGATGACGGGAATCAACAATTCCTTCAGGAATCCCAGCAGTGCTCCCAGCCCAGCACGGCCATGCCTGTCCCCCACAAACTCCTCACTCATTTGGGTCCCTCCAGATTTGCTCCAGCTCCTGAGGAGCGAGGTCTGGTTGGCTTGGACAGCACCAAGGGGCAGAATGACCCAGCACTGGACTGGAGGGAAGCTCAGGAGCAGCCTTGGGGTGGGCAGGGAGGGTTGGGTGGGAAATCTGGGGTGGAAATGAGGATGGCAGTGCCACAGGCTCAGCCGCAAATGGAGGTGGCACTGCTCGGGCTGCCCCACACTCCCCCTGGGAGAAAAACCTGGAGTTTGGCATGGCCATGGCAGGGGGTGGGAATGAGGTGGGATTTAAGGTCCCTTCAACCCAAACCAGTCTGTGGCTTGCTGATCCCCAGCCTGGCCATGTCCTGGGAGCACTGGTGGCACTGGGACAAGGCCTGGCTTGCCATGCCCAGCCATGGAGGGGCCCAGGTCTGTGTGGACACTGAGTGGGTGGGAGAAGATGCAGAACCTGATAGGGGAGGGTGCTGATGGGCATCACCAAGGGGCTGTGCCTGAGCCCTGGCCCTGGGGTGGTGGTATTGGGCTCCTCTGGACTTATGGAATTGTTTGGATTGGAAGAGACCCCAAAGCTCATCTCATTCCAACCCTACCATGGGCAGGAGCACCTTCCACTATTCCCCACTGCCCCAAACCCTGTCCAACCTGGCCTTGAACCCCTCCAGGGATGGGGCAGCCCCAGGTTCTCCAGGACTCACTGCCAGGCACCCCTTTCCTCCCTCCCCACACCTGGGACAGGGACAAAGCACTCACTGCTGCTTCCGGGTGAGCTCCTGCTCCTTCTGCACCAGGTCCTGCTTGAGGGAGGCCAGCATCTCCACGCTGACGTCCACCTGGCGGGACAGCTCCGAGGCCCGGTCCTCCAGCTCCTGCTTCTCCCGGCTCAGCCGCAGGCTCTCCTGCTTGGCCTTCTCCAGCTCCGAGCTCTTGCGGTCCAGCTCCACCTGCAGCCGGCCCACCTGCGAGGCGATCTTCTGCTCCACCTCCTCCGTCAGCTTCTCCAGCCTCTTGTCCACCTCCAGCTTCTCGAAGGCGCGGATCTTGAGGCGGGCCAGGCCCTCCTCGTAGGCCGCGTCGGGGGCAGCGGGCGGGCCGGGCGCGGGCGCCACGGCCTTGCCACGGGCGAAGATCTCGCTCAGCGGGATCTCGATCTCGTGCACATAGCGCGGCGACGACGGCGGCGCCGGCTCCAGCTCGTCGGCGGGGACCAGGTCGCAGGAGAAGCGCTGGTCCTTGCCCTGGAAGGACGTGCTCTCAAAGTAGTCCCTGCGGGCGGCCGGGGCCAGCAGGGCCGCGTCGGCGGCCAGCGGGAAGACGGCGGCGTCGCAGATGCTGTTGGTCTTGGAGAGCACGTAGAGGGTCTCGTAGGTGTGGTTGTACTCCAGGTGGGCGCGCAGCGAGGACAGGCTGCGGAAGCGCTTGTGCTCGCCGCAGCGCGGGCAGCGGTAGGGCAGGTCCAGCGAGGCCATCCCGCAGCTCTGCTCCCCGCCGCCGGGGCCCGCTCATGGCCTGGCGCTCCGCGGATGTGCGGGGCTGGCCGGGCAGCCCCCGGCTGAGGGACAGGGGCGGCAGCTCCGCCGGGACATGGCGTGGGGACAGGGGGATGCGGCACTCCGGGGGGGGCGTCAGCATCGAGCGGTGCCGGGCGCTGGAAGAGATATGGGGGTCAGTGATACCGGGGTGGGGGTCCCCAAAAATCCCTCCTTGGTCCTTCTTCTGGGTGCCCTCTGTGCCTCCATCCCAGCCTCCCGTGTTCCTCCCACCCACGTGCATCCCTTGGGAGGGCACGTGGTGCTAAAGAGGGTGCAGAGCCCTGGGAATGTGCAGAACCCTTGGGAATGTGCAGAACCCTTGGGAATATACAGAGCCCTTGGGAATGTGCAGAACACCTGGAATGTGCAGAGCCCTGGGAAGACCCAGAGCCATTGGGAAGTTCCACAACCCTTGTGAAGACCCACAGCTTTTGAGAAGCTCCACAGCTTTTGGGAAGCTCCACAGCCCTTGGAAAGTTCCTGGACTTGATGATCTTAGAGGGCTTTCCCAACCTGAATGATGCTGTGGTTCTACAAACCCTTGGGAAGATCCATAACTGCTGGGAAGGCCTCCCAGCCCTTGGGAAGGTTCACAACCATCTGGGGGAACACAGCCACCAGGAAGGTGCACAACTCATGGGAATCTCGCTCCATCCACCCCCAGCTTGTCACAGGAGGTGGCAGGGGTGACCCTTTTGCTCTCTTGCCCAACCACCGCCCAACGAGCCCCTGCAGCATCACAGGTCCCCAAGGGCCAGGACCATCCCTGTGTCCAACACCAGGAGCAGCTGCTGGGATCCCCCTTCTCCAAGAGAAGGCCAACCCTCTCGTGCTGGATCAGCCCATGAAGGCTGGAATGGGATCCATCCCCAAGAGCTCTCATCCATCCCTGGGCTGTCTGATGCAGGGGACATGGTGGCCTCTCCTGCCTGGGTGGGTGGGGATCCCTGTGGGACCTGGTTCACCTCCCACTCACAAAATCCTCCATGACATCAGTGGGGGGAACCCCACCCCTGTGAAATGGGACCCGCCAGTGAAAATCCAGCCCAGGAGGCTGCTGAGGTCCCCTCCATCCTGGAGGGCACAAACACACCTCAGGGCACAACAATTTTCATTCATTTGTCATTCAAACATGAAAACTGTGATGCTTTCACCCCAGAACACCCAGGGCACCCGTGGGTGGGAGTATCCCCTGCTCATCCCTCCACAATATCCCACAAAGGGGGATATATCCCACCACCCTAAAAGCCCTCAGAGCCCTCCTGCATCCCACAACCACCAGCTGGTGAGCCCTGAGCTGCCACGGAACCTCCATCCATCCCTGCTGGTCCCAGGGCAGCATCCCTGGTGGCTCAGCATCCCCTCAGAGGGACAACCAGGCCACGAGGCTGGGAAACCATTTTTTAAGGGAAAAATCAGCAAAGGCGAGAAACCCACGCCAGAAATAAACCCGGGATGGGCCGGGAGGGTGTGCGACCCGCTTGGCTGCGTTTTGGGGCCGTTACCAAACACACTCTCCCACATCAGCCCCAGCCGGGCGAGCACCGGCCCGGCCCGGCCGGAACCCGAACCGCGGCGAGCACAAAGCACGGGCGGCAACTCCGGCCGCTGCCGGGGGGATGAGAAAGCGCTTTTCCAGCGCAGGGATGGGGAATCGGGCCGTGCTGCCTCGGGCCTGGGTCTCTGCCCGCCTCTCCCGGGGCACCCGGGCAGCCTCAGCCCGAATTTCCCGGCCGAAATCCACGGCAAGATCGGCCCAGGTGGATCGGGAAGCGCACGGAGCCCGCTCCTGGTCCTGGGCAGGTCCTACCCCGGCCGCAAACCTCGCCTCGCTCCCATCTCCACGGCAACAGCCGGGATTTGAGGGGATGGTTCGTGCAGTCGTTACCACGCTGATAAACCCCACGGGCATCCGGAGCCGGGAAACGCCGCCGGGACTGCAGCATCGCCGCTACCTGCCCTCCATCATGGAGCCCGCCTGCCTTCCTGGGCATTGTTCAACGCTCCTCTGCCCACCCAGCCCCGAAATATCACCGCAGGCAGCTCCCTGCCTGGCTGGAGAGGGAGGGGATGGACAGGAGAGGTGTGGGGGTGCTGAGGGTGGGGGGCGATGCCCGGGAGGATGGAGAGCAATGCCAGGATGGATGGAGGGTGATGCCGGGACGGATGGAGGATGATGCCCGGGTGGATGGAGAGCGATGCCGGGCTGGATGATGATGCTGGGGTAGATGGAGATGCCGGGCTGGATGGAGGATGCTGCCCGCGCCGCCGGTCCCCATCCTTCCCCGCGCTCCAGCGGGGTGGGAGCACCGTGGTGGGCGAGGACGGCACACAGAGGGCTCGGGGGAGGTGGGCATGAAAATCCGGACGGTTTTTTTGCCCCCCCAGCCCCTGGAGCAGGGAGCGGCGGGTCCGTCCTCACACCCTGGCAGCGGCTTTGTCCCCGCCGCGTCCCGCTGCTCCCGGGGGCCCTGGGTGAGGAGCATCCTGGGGACAAGCCGCCGCCTCCCAGGGCACCATCGCCGCTCCATCCCATCCCCTGCCGCCCCATACCTGCTTCTGGCCGCCGACCTCCGGCGCTGGGCTCCTGCGGCCAGGGCAGCATCTCTCCCGCTCGCCCGCGGGCCACCCCCGAGCCGGGGGTGCGGGGTGGGGGCCGGAGCCCGCACAAACGCTCCGCCGCACAAAGGAGGCGGCGGCCGGGCGGCTCAGGGCTGCGCCGGGGCGGGGGGATGCGGGGCACGGGGGATGCGGGCACGGGGATGCGGGGCACCGGGGATGCTCCCCGCGGCCAGCAGCTCCATGCCAGGCAGGCCCCGGGGAAGGAGGAGGGAGGGAAGGGAGGGAGGGTGGTGGCTGCGGGGTGGGGGGAGGAGGAGGAGGCGGAGGAAGAGGAGGAAGGAAGGAAGCCGAGGCTGAAGGCCCCGGCGGGGTGCTGAGAGGGTTCTGGGCACCCTGGAGATGGCGGGTCCCCGGGGCGCTGGGGGCTCAGCGCGGCTAGCGAGGATGCAGGGACGGAGGGAGGCGGAGGGCGAGCGCCGGCAGCCGCCTCCTCCCCTGCAGCCGGCGCCGGGGCGCTCGCTGCCGGTTCCTCCCGCACAGCTCCCTCTGCCTGTCTCCCCACGAACACGGCGGGCCCGGCTGCCATGGCAGCCCCGGCCCGGGCCCCCTGTGCCTCCCGCCCCTGGCAGCCCCCGGGCCCCCTGTGCCCCCCGCCCCTGGCAGTGCCCGGATCCCCTGGGCATCCTCCCGGGATTGCAGTGCGATGTGTGGGCCCCAGCCTGGGCACCTGCGCTCCTCCTGCCCCATCCCGGGCTGGGCACAAGTGCCAGGACACGGGCTGGGTCCCAGGACAGCCCCTGATCATCCTGTCGTCATCCCTGGCTTGATCCCGACTGAATCCCTGAGTATTCTGCCTTGCTCCTGATTGTGTCCCTGAGCACCCTGGCTTGGTCCCTGGCTGGGTCCTGGTCCAGTCCTTGCCACCCTGGCTGGGTCCTGAGCTTGTCCCTGACATCCTGCCTTGGTCCCTGCCTTGGTCCTGGCCCTTCCCTGACACCCTGGCTTCGTCCCTGGCTGGGTCCTGAGCTGGTCCCTGACCATCCTGGCTTAATCCCTGCCTTGGTTCTGGTCCAGTCCCCGAGTACCCTGGGCTGGTTCCCAGTTTGGTCCTGCCCTGCTCCAAGGCTGCCCTGGTTAATCCCTGCCTTGGTCCTGGCTCAATCCTGAGCATCCCCTTTTGGCTCCATCCCCAGCTGGTCCCTGAGCATGCTGCTTTAAGCCTGGCTTGATCCTGATCCAGCTCTCGAGCCCCTCAGCCTGGTGCCCGTGCCAAAGGCACCTGGCACTGCCGAGTTCCCTCTCTGGGGTGGGCACGGGATGGGCATGGGAGTTGGCAGTGTCAGGCCCAGGGTGCTGCTGACACCGAGGCTGGTGGGTGTCCCCATCCCCTGGGACACGGGGTGACACTGCTGCTGCCCCCCTGCACGTGTGCCCAGTGCCAGCCCAGCCCAGAGCACCTGCCCCAGAGGCTGTGGGGTGTGTGGGGTGGCTGTGCAGTGTGTGGGGAGGCTGTGGGGTGTGTGGGGTGGCTGTGGGGTGTGTGCGGTGTGTGGGGTGTGTGGGGAGGCTGTGCGGTGTGTGGGGTGGCTGTGGGGTGTGTGGGGAGGCTGTGGGGTGTGTGGGGAGGCTGTGGGGTGGCTGTGGGTTGTGGGGGTTTGCTGTGGGATGGCTGTGGGGTGGCTCTGGGGCGTGTCCCATCCCTCCCATCTCCTGGCAGCACTGCCAGAGGAGCAGAGGGCCAAGGCTGGAGCGGTGCCTCTGCAGAGCTCCAGGCTCACATCAATTATGGATGGTCTCCTGAGGGGTATTAATCAAGGCCTCGTGCATCATTGATGGCCAGAGGTGCAGGGAGATCTCGGCTCTGCTGCCCAGCAGGATCCTGCATCCCCCAGAGAGGGGCCAGCCGAGCCCCTCCCAAAGGAAACCTGGGGTCCTTATTGACCATAAAGCTGGGCTGTCCCCCCAGAAAAGGTTGTCCCAGGTGTCCAGGGTCACCTGCACCCCTTGGGGTGTTTCTGGCTCAGGATTGGGTTCCCACACCCTGGGAGGGCTCACCCGAGGGTCACCAGCACCCTTGGGTGCTATGGGGGAGTGAGAATTCAGGGACACATCTGAGGGGAAATTCGGGATTTCCCCCTCATCCAGGTATCCTCCTGGCCCCTTCCCACATCCCATCTCTGCTACCAACGCCCCCATGGCCTGCCCAGCTCCCCACCCCAGCGCCACAGCCCATGGGAGCTCGGATTCTGCTGGGACACCTGGGACACTGGATTTTCTGGGATTACTGGGACACTGGATTTTACCTGGGACCCTGGATTTTACCTGGGACACCTGGGATCCTGGGTTCTGCTCAGATTACTGGGACACTGGATTTTCTGGGATTACAGGTGTTTTGCCCCGGAATGCTGCAGCACACATGCAGACAAAGGGCTGAGGGGCATGAGGGAATAAGGCAGGGTTACCCCTCTCTCCTTCATTATACGGCTGGGGGGCAGATCCCCCCCCTCCAGGGCTGCAGGAGGGGTCAAAATCCATCAGAAAAGGAAAGAGCAGATCACAGCTGTGCCCCTCGCGTCCCTCTGCCAGCAAAGGAGCATCACCCCTAAATCACCTGAGCATCCATGACAATGGCCTGGCCCTGCTGCCTCCTTCCCACGGGCACCTTCTCCTATCAACGAGATTAACCAAAACTCGGCGTGCCCCATGGAGCGCCTCCCCTGGAGGGCGGGACTGTGGGATTTCGGGATTGTGACTGATTTTTAACCACCCCAGGGGGGAGGTTCTTCATGGGAGGGACATTCCTGGCTGCAGCAGCATCTCCTGTGCCATTCATGGAGAGGGGAACCAGCATCCCTCTACCATCTAAAATCCCAAAAGGGAGGGACAAACAGCCCCTCCTTGTGCAGGGCTCCCCATCCTGCCTGCCTGGATATCTCCAACCCTGGGGCTGAGCCAGGCTGGAAATGGGGAATGGGGACCTCATCCCATTTCCTGAGGGTGAAATGTGGGACATGCACATCCCACTGGGAGCCAGGATCCCGGAATGGGGGCTCTGGGCTGGGCTTTGGGGGCCCCAGGGGACAGGGGCAGATTCCTGCAGGACCAGCCCCATCAGAACAGACACAGAGCCACGTCCTGTGTCTGGAGGGAGACGCAGCACAGGGAGCAGGGATCCCTGCTCTGCCCCAGGATGGAGCCCTCCTCTCGGGATGAGCCCCACCTGGGGTCTGGGGATGCTCAGGAGCTCTCTGCATCGATGGAGTTTTTCTCCCTGCTAATTATGGAAGCACCTTTTTTTTTCCCAAAATGCAGCAGCAGAGGTCAAAAACCCAGCGGAAATACAGGATGGAAAGGCAGAGAGCAGCCCCAGCGAGGGCTTGGATCAGCTCGAATCTTTAATTAGAAAAATAGACACAAATTTGAAATATTCCTGATAGAGGCCTTTTCTTTTTACAAACATAATAATAATAATAATAATAATAATAATAATAATAATAATAATAATAATAATAATAATAATAATAATAATA
>JAWWMN010000208.1:71673388-71694461 GCA_035047745.1 Catamblyrhynchus diadema
CCCAGATCCCTGCTGCAGGATGGGAAGGGATCCCTGGAAGTGGTGTCCCATCAGAGCTCACACTCAGCTGTGCCCAGATCCCTGCTGCAGGATGGGAAGGGATCCCTGGAAGTGGTGTCCCATCAGAGCTCACACTCAGCTGTGCCCAGATCCCTGCTGCAGGATGGGAAGGGATCCCTGGAAGTGGTGTCCCATCAGAGCTCACACTCAGCTGTGCCCAGTTCCCTGATGCAGGATGGGAAGGGATCCCTGGAAGTGGTGTCCCACCAGAGCCATGCAGGAACCAGTGTCCTGCTGAGCTGGCACCCTGTGAGAGCGTTGGGCAGGTCCTTGTGTGGTTCTGGCACTTAGTGGTGACTGTCCCCTGTTCTCAGAGGGAAAATCCCGAGGTGTGACAGCTCCAGAGCCAGGAAGGGGCTCAGAGGTGCAGCAGCCACGTGGAAACCTGAGGCAGATGCCTTGGCAACTTTTAGAAACATTCCCTGGAGGAAGGACAGGCTGGTGCAGGTTCAGTCTCACCAGGAGAAATAACAAAGGTGGAGCAAAGGATGGGAACAGCCATGGAAGTCACTGGGACATGCTAAAGGCCAGGAGAAATAACAAAGGTGGAGCAAAGGATGGGAACAGCCATGGGAGTCACTGGGACATGCTAAAGGCCAGGAGAAATAACAAAAGCTGGAGCAAAGGATGGGAATCACTAGGACATGCTAAAGGCCAGGCTGACTGATGGACATGGCACTCAGTGCAGGTTAATGCCGTTTCCCTCAGCCCTGCAGCAGCAGCAGGAGCTCCCCTGGGTGCTCTCAGGAGGGACAGCAGGGCTGGATGCTGCCCTTTGTTCTCCTGTGCATTTAAACAGCAATGCCATTCCTGGAAGTGCAGTTCCAGGTAGTTCTCAGCCAGCTGGGCTCCAGGCTGTGCTGTTGGAGAGGAGTGAATTCACCTCCTTTTCTGGTGTCAGCTGGTTCTGCTGAGCCCAGGGCAGTGAGTCTGGTGCATTTTGGGTGCCTGTGTTCCCTGGTAGCCGTTGCTCCCCAGTCTGTTTGTGTTGCCCTGGCTGTGAGTGCTGCTCTGACAACCCCAGTGAGCCCTGGCAGTCCCAGCTGGAGCTGAGCCCAGGGGCTGCAGTGCAGCCAGAGCAGCCTCTGCTGCCCTGACACCTCTGCTGTGTCCTTCTGTTCCTTCTGGGATGATTTCAGCTCACTGCAGAGAATCACCTCTGGGATTTGGGAGCTTCAGGCTGCAGTTTCCCAGGGGTATCCAAACCAGGAGTCACCTGTGCTGCTGTGCCCTGCTCACCTGTCCCGGCCTCTGGGCTGTTTTGTCACACCTTGTGGCACAAGCCAGCACAGATCTGCAGTGGACTGGGGTTCAAACTGGCTTTAAAAACTTCTGCTTAACACTTCCCTCAAGTCTTTGCTCACTGGGGAGAGGCTGGGAGTGGTGTCCCAGGTAATTTAGAGGTGTTCTGGGCTTCAGAGGGTAACGGGGAGGAATTCTGTAACCCATAGAATGAGGCTTCCTATTCTTTGGGGCTCTCTGGAGGGAACCATTCCCGCCTTGGCCCCAGCTGAGGGAACCATTCTCTCCTTGGCCCCAGCTGGATCCTCTCCTGTTTGGGGCTCTGGAGGGAACCATTCCCTCCTTGGCCCTAACTGGACCATCTCCTGTTGGGGCTACCAGGACAAGGGACAGGCCAGCAGGGTGGCCTGAGCCTGGGGAGCCCTGGGGCAGGCAGGGCTGGGCACACAGGGCAGGAGGCTGGGCTGGGAGGAAGAGGAGGAGGAGGAGGCAGTGGTGCTTCCCTGCCACAGCAGGGCTTGGAGAAGGCAGAGGAAGGCTCCTGGAGGTGCTCAGGGGTGGGACCTGCAGACTGCAGGTCTGTAGTCCCAGGGGACAGAGCAGCTGCTTCCCTGGTGCTCCAGGTGGATCCATCCCTGGTGTCCTGGGTGGCTCCCTGGTTCCCAGGTGGATCAATCCCTGGTGCTCCAGGCAGATCCCTGGTGTTCCAGGCAGATCCCTGGTTCCCAGCAGATCCCTGGTGTTTCCAGGTGGATCCATCCCTGGTGTTTCCAGGCACATCCCTGGTATTCCAGGTGGGTCAATCCCTGGTTCCCAGCTGGATTCCTGCTTTCCCAGGTGGATCAATCCCTGGTGCTCCAGGCAGATCCCCGATTCCCAGGTGGATCCTTGGTGCTCCAGGCAGATTCCTGGTGTTCCAGGTGGATCAATCCCTGGTACTCCAGGCAGATCCCTGATTCGCAGCTGGATCAATCCCTGGTGTTCCAGGTGAGTTCCCGTTTGTCCCTGTCCCTGCCCTGCAGCAGTGGCTGCTGACTCCCAGTGGCCCTGAGCCCTCACTGCACTGGGGGCCAGGGAAGAGCCAGGCCAGGCAGGGAAGCTCCATTCAGCTCTGATCGGTGCCATTATTAACTCTTTTCCTCAAACTACTGGAGCTGTGGCTCGTTCTCAGCCAGGACTGGGTCAGCAGTGCCCTCCAGACCCAACCCATCCATTCCCTCCTGCCACCAAGGCATCTCCACCAGAGATGGGTGAATTCTGAACTACTTTCCTTTGTGCAACAGTCCTTGGGCTTCCCAAGGCCCAGCCCAGCAGCTTGGCCAGATTAAATTGCTGCCACGTTCAGTCTGAGCATGAGCAATGCCCCAGTGCAGAGCAGAGTGTTGGGGTGTCCCTCCCGTGTCCCTCCTGTGTGACAGTCACCAGGGCAGGAGGGAGCAGCCTCAGGCAGTGCCTGAGGGAAGATCCTTGGGGAAGGGAAGACTGGGGAAGATCCCTGCCCAGAAAGGGTTGTGGGGCTGCCCAGGCAGGGCTGGGTTCAGTCCCTGGAGTGTTGGAGGCTCCTGTGGGGCTGGCAGGGCTGGGCTGGGGCTGCTCTCAGGTGTTGGCAGAAAGCAGAGTGTGTTTGTGATGTCCTGGCAGATCAGCTGGCTGCCATCAGGTGTCTGGGGAGATCTCTTTGCCTTCTCTCCCTGGGTTTTTACTTTGTTCTCTATGTTCTGTTGTGGGGTATTTTCTGGGTCTGTGGGGCAGAATAACATAAGGAGAGCTAACCTGGATGTTGAAGATGGTTCAAAACCCAGTAATGTTCATATTTCTCTCTGAACTGCAGCATGGGTTCAGAGCTGCTTCTCCAACTCTCCAATTCATGGGACTGCGTGCTGTGGGGGTGGCTGTAATTCAGATTTATTTCTGTCTTCACCCTTCTTTTTGTATTTAGCAGCAGAAGCAATGTATTGAATTTCAGTAAGAAAAACATTGTTAAATTTCCTTCATTTGATTTAAATGGTGTGGGAGCCCTCAGAGATGATTACCCTCATTTAGTAAATCCTTCCTCCTGCTTGCAGCTGCCTGGTTCTGTGCCCTGGTACAGCCAGTGCCAACGTGGGGCAATGTCCCACCCAGGTTATCTCCTCGGGGGTGCTCTCTGGAACAGGGCTTAAACTGGAATAATGCAGCAGAGTGTGCTGCTGCCCCCTGCACTGCTCCCCTGCACAGGAGGGACCATTCCGGGGGGATTTATCGAGGGAGCTGCCCCTGGGGCTTGGGGAAGCACAGCTGAGCCTGGAGAACCTCTGGGCGGGAGGTGGCCAGGAGGGGATGAGCTTTGCTGGAGGTTCTGGTGGAGTCTCCATCCCTGGAGGTGTCCAGGGAAGGGCTGGAGGTGGCGCCCAGAGCTCTGGGCTGGGGACAAGGGGGGACTGGGCACAGGAGAGCTTCTCCAGCCTCAGGGACCCCAGGGTTCCATGATGCTGTGATTCAGTGGCTCAGGTGTGGTTGGGTGTTGATCCTCTTCAGAGCACACACTGGATTTACATGGATTTGGGATAGGGAAGACTGTATGCCCCAGAAGGGACTGGCTGCTGTGCGCACAGTGATGCTCAGGTTTTGGGGCTGAAGTGGGGAAGGGACCTGCCTGCTCCAGTGCACTCTGGCACTCTGCATGGAGTTTACCCTGCCGAAGTATGAGGGGCTGGAGCCCAACCTCTGCTGCTGGGGATGGCCTTCATATATTTCATATATTTCATGTATTTCATTGTCCATGAGGCAACTGAGCACACACTGAAGTACAAAGCAATAATCTGTGTTTTTATCCCTTTTAGCCCATTGCCGGCACTTCCCCTGCCCTGCTTGGAGGGAGGAGCTGCAGCAGCAGGACCCAGGAGTGCAGCAGCACTGGGGTGTCCCTCAGCCATCCCTGGGGTGTCCCTGGGGTGTCCCTGGGATCAGCCATCCGTCAGGAAAGTGCTGCTGCCAGGGTGTGTGCTGAGCTGCTCTGGCCTGGGCTGAGGGTTAATTAGGTGATTGCAATTAGCAGGAGGTGCTGTATGTGAGGGGCAGCCCTTTGCACTGTGGTGCAGTCCCAGGGGATGTGCTGGATGTGCTGCCAAGTGTGGGATTGCTCTGAGAATTCCCTCAGCTCTCAGTGTCCAAAGGCTGAGCCTTATCTGAATCAAAACCTGGATTTCCAGCTGTGCAGAAGCTCTGGCTCGCACAGCTGGGCTGTAGGAAGGAGCTGTAAGCCCGGGGGGAGTCCCCGAAGGCAGAGCAGCTCCTCAGGGCAGTGCTGGGAGACTCCCCTGGTCCTGCCACACTCCAGGCTGAGGGTTTGTGTAGGAACCCCTTCAGAATCAGTGCTGGCTTCTCTCAGTCTCCCAGGTGGTGGTGATGATGATGACAACAAGCAGTGTTTGATGATGATGATGAGCAGTGTTTGATGATGATGACGACGAGCAGTGTTTGATGATGACGACGAGCAGTGTTTGATGATGACGACGAGCAGTGTTTGATGATGATGATGATGAGCAGTGTTTGATGATGATGATGATGAGCAGTGTTTCTCCCCAGGAGCCCTGGTTCTGGCTGACAGCAGAGCTGGGCAGCAGCTGCTCCTGGGACACCAAGCTGGGCCAGAGCTGTGCCAGGAGGGACCTGTCGGAGCTGCCCACGCTGGAGGAAGGGCTGCTGCCCTCAGCAGAAGCTTCTGGAGCTGCAGCCCCTGCCTCACCCCTGGGTATGTCCAAAGGGATTGCTGCACAATGGGTATTTTACTGCTCAGTCAGTCCCAGCCTGCATTTGACCTTCCTTCAGTGGGAAATGAGGTTTGCAAAGTGTTTGGGGTGATTTTGTTGCCAAAGACCCCCTCAAGATGAGGGGCAGGGTCTGTGTGCCTTCCCTGGATCTGCTAACATGAACAGGTTCCTTTTGTGCCAGGTGAAGCTTTGCTTTGTTTTCCTGTGGAATTCAGAGTGAGCCTGAGTGCAGCTGCCAGCCCTGGCAGTGTCCAGGGCCAAGGTGTCCCTGCCATGGCAGGGGCAGGAATGGAATATCTGTGAGATATCTGTAAAATCCCCTCCACCCAAGCCAGTCCATGGTTCCAGTCCTCATTGCTGCCTTTAGGTTTGGGTGCAGTTCCTGTTGCTGCTGCTGAGATTTGCAGTGCTGGCACTGCACTCCAGCCAAGATCACTGTTCCTTCTCATCCCTGCAGGTCAGTCACAGAAGGCTTGAGAAACTCCAGCATTTAACATTTCACCTTTGTGCTTCCATGCTTCCATTCATTTCCAGAGTATCCTGGTCAAACCCAGCCTAAAATGCAGTTTCTCAGCCCAGGGGGTTCTTTTTGCAGAGCCAGGAGCTCCCTTGCCCATGAGGACATTCCCTTTGTGACTCCCCTTGCCACGGTGTGCCTGAATTGGTGAATGGAGGTGCCTGTTCCTGCACCAGTGGTGTTCTTCACAAACAAACACAATTACTGAGAGGCAGAAAACATAATTGTGGTATTTTAAATAACCCTTCTGTGCTTACAGTTGAGTGCAGTTTGAGCTGTGCAGTTTGAGCTGTGCAGTTTGAGCTGTGGAGCCGTGCAGTTTGAGCTGTGCAGTTTGAGCTGTTGAGCTGTGCAGTTTGAGCTGTGCAGTTTGAGCTGTGCTGTTTGAGCTGTGGAGCTGTGCAGTTTGAGCTGTGGAGCTGTGCAGTTTGAGCTGTGCAGTTTGAGCTGTGCAGTTTGAGCTGTGCAGTTTGAGCTGTGGAGCTGTGCAGTTTGCCATTCCCTGTGCCAGCCTGCCTGTGTGCAGCTGCTTTTTGGGCTTTGTTTGGGAGTTAAACACCACTCAGGGCATGGAGTTAAAACTGCCTTGGGTATTTCCTCAGAGCAGCTCCTGAAGGGTTGATGAGTTTGACTTTTATTTTTTTAGTGCAAAGCTCTTGGTGGTTTCCATCAGTTTTTTAGATGATTTTGCTCCATCCTTGGTGAAGGAGCCTGCAAGAGGTGAAGGAACATCTTGGGTGGATTCTGGTTCATCCCAAACCCTCTGAGGGTCAGTCCCTGCCACTGTGGGTGTCACCCTGATGGCTGTCCCTGCTGTCTCCTGTAACACTTACTGCATAGATTAAATTGGCTTTTGATGACTTCTGGTTCAAGAGGTTCCTGTTTGCACCTCCTGACAGGTTTGTTTTGCACAAACCAGGGCAGGTAGTGAGGGGCCAGGGGAGAGGGAGCGCAGCACAGGCTGGGTTCACTCACAGCGCCAGGGAGCTGCTGCATTTGCAGCTACCTGAGAGACGTTTCTGAGGGGTTTTTCTCCTCATGGAATGAGAACCATCCCGGGCTGCCTCAGAGCTGGGTCTGCAGGCAGTGTGGTGGTTACAGGCTGTGTGTGCATCACTGGGAGTTGCTGGAGAGTGAATAAATCCCATTTTGGTAGGAAAGTGAGGCTCAGGACAGAGCTCAAAGTGGGAGGACATGGAGGGCTGGCCATGCCTTGTCCCTGCCCATGCTCTGGGCAGGATTCCTGTGTTTCAGGTGTTTCACAGCCCTTTTCCCCAGTGTTGTTATTTGCAGAACTGGAAGCCATTTAATCAAGGAAAACTTCTTGATATTTGTGCAGCTTTATGTTTGTAATGCAGCTGGAATTAAGGAGCAGGCAGAAGGCTCTGCAATGTGCTGAAAGCTGTGAGAAGCCTCTCTGTGCTGTTTGATCTGCTGCTCCCTAGAGATGGGCTGCAGGCTTTGGGTGTGCTCTGCATTCCCAGGTACTGGGGAGAGCTGAGAGGGAAGGGAGCTGCAATCCTCACTAATTCCTGCTTCTCCTCCTCACAAAGTGCCTTGGATTCCGTGTCAGGAGGGGAGGAGTGACAGTGACAGTTGTACTGAAGTGCTCCTGCTGCTCTCGGGAACAGCTTGACAGAGCCCAGGCTTTGTTTTTGTTTTGCCTTCCTTTTTTATCCCCCAAATGGCAGCTTGACTGTGGCATTCAGGCTTGTCAGCAGGCTGGGAGAGCGAGTCCCAGGCCCAGCTCTGCCTGCTCGCTGAGCTGCACTCAGGAGCCTTTTGGCCTTCAGAGTGGCAGCAGCAAAAATCCCAGTTTTGACAGCAGGAGCTCAGGGAGAGCAGCACTGGCGTCACTGCCTGCTTCCAGCCCAGGCTGCTGCTCCACGCCTGGCCCTGGCTGAGCACAGCCCCCCGAGCCTCCTGGGCATCACAGATGTGCTCCAGGGATCCTTCCTGGGCATCCCAAAGGTGCCCCTGGGACTGTCCTGGGCCTCCCAAATGTGTCTGCCCCAGGAACTGTCCTGGGCATCCCAAATGTGCCCCAGGAACTGTCCTGGGCCTCCCAAATGTGCTCCAGGAACTGTCCTGGGCATCCCAAACGTGCCCCAGATCTACCCTGATCATCCCAAATGTTCCCCAAGATCCCTGATCATCCCAAATGTGCCCCAGGAAGTGTCCTGGGCATCCCTAAATGTGCCACCAGGATCCCAGAGCATCCCAAATGTGCCCCAGGGTCCCTCCTGAGCATCCCAAATGTGCCCCAGGAACTGTCCTGAGCATCCCAAATGTGCCCCAGGGTCCCTCCTGAGCATCCCAAACGTGCCCCAGGGTCCCTCCTGAGCATCCCAAACGTGCCTCCCTCCCCTGCCCCCTGCTGGGGAGTCTGTGCGCTGAGGTTTTTGTTGCTTGGCAAACACCTGCCTGGTCCTGGAGCTTCTCTGGAGGGATTTGGGGTTTCTGGAGTTCCCTGTGAATGTTCAGTCACTTTCTCATCTCTTGGAGCTTCTTAAAACAAATGTGGAGTGGCACTTAGGTGTTTGTTGGTATAATAGAGCCTGAAAGCACTCATTTATCAGCAAATGTTGTGATTTATGGGGGGTGTGTATGTGTCTGTATATGCTTTATTAATCTGTGTATAAATGATTAGCAACATCTGCTTTTGACAGCTTTGTTTCCCAATTATTTTCTGCTCCCTCCCTTAGTCCTCTTTGTTTCTTCATTTCCAAAGCACACCAGTTTTTTTTGTGTGTGGAAAAACCTTTTCTTTAATCATTCCTGCTTTTGAATTTAGCTTGAGAATACATTTTCATTCAAAGTGGAGAAGTTAAGCTGAAATCAGAAAAGCTTGTTTTCCTCCTCTCTTGCATGACTAAAAATAAGGTGCCAGTTCTGCCACATGAAGTGTGTCATGATGGGAGCTGACAAGTCTGATTTGGTAACTGCAATTAATATTATTTGTTCACTAATGCCTTGTTAAATAGAAAACAAGATTTAGGAGAGGGGAAAGTCCATCTAACAGAGAGCTTGAGAGAGTTCAGATTCCAACTTGCTTAATATTTCTTAAAAAACACTGGTTTGCATACTTAATGCAATTCTGTATGCAAATTAATCTGCTCAGTATTCCCAAGTGCAACAGTGAAAAATTGCTGGAGTGAACTGTGCTGAGTGGGCCAAGTGCCCTGGAAATGCTGTGTGCTCCCAGTTCATTGCTGGGAGTTGGGAATGTAAATCAGGCTGTGTCAGTGCCAGCCCTGAGCACACCCCTCTGTTCTCTGGGTGTTTGGGGGAACGCGAGGGACATGGCAGGGAATCAGCTCAGTCCCCTCTTCCTGATCTTAAATCAGGATTCTGAGTGATTAAATCCTGTCACTGCCTCCATCCCATCACTGCTCCAGCCTCTTGATCCTGTCACTGTCCCAGCCCCAATCCCATCCCAGCCCCAATCCCATTCCAGCCCCAGTCCCAGTCCCCCACTGCCCCAATCCCATCCCAGCCCCAATCCCAGTCCCCCACTGCCCCAATCCCCTCCCAGCCCCAATCCCAATCCCCTCCCTGCCCCAATCCCAGTCCCATCCCTGCCCCAGCCCCAGCCCCAATCCCATCCCAGCCCCAATCCCAGTCCCTCACTGCCCCATCCCTGCCCCAGCCCCAATCCCAATCCCCTCCCTGCCCCAATCCCAATCCCATCCCTGCCCCAGCCCCAATCCCATCCCTGCCCCAGTCCCACTGTTGCCCCCCGGGGGCTGCCCCATCTCCTCCCCTTTGGGGTGAACTGTTGGTGGAGCAGGGCCCTGAGGAGCTGCTGTGTTCCAAAGGAGTTTTGGGTCCTTGATCCTGCATTGCTTCTTTGGCTCTGCTCCCTCTGTGCTGCCCTTTGCTCCTCACCCTTTTCACACCTGCACATGTGTCAGAATTCATTTTGCCCTCCAGCTCTGGATTGAGCCCTCTGGAGCTCCTCCTGCTGTCACACTGCTCAGGAATAGATATTTACACTTAGTTTTTAAGCTAGATCTCATTTCCTTTCTCTAAGCTTCCAAAAAATATTTTAATCATATTTGGTGTTGCAAATTCAGTTATTCTATCTGGCTAATTATCCTCTCACTACCTAGAGTTCTAAAGTAATTTTAAAAAAGTTAATTGGAAGTATTAAATTAAAAATTAATGAGCAAGTTGCCTTGTGGTTGGCTGCCCCTGGTCAGGTGATGCAGTGTGGGTGGAGGAGCCTCGGGCTGGAGCTGATGGAATGAAAACTGGAGTTCTTGGTATGTAATAATCATTTTCTGGTATGATTGTGCTCCTCTAAGTGCTGCAGACTGTGGCTTGTCTGAGTGGTTGGAAACTAATGAGCCTAAATGAAATAAATGGTATTTCTGGGTTAGGAAGTCACTCGACCACAAATAGCTCTTTCCCTTTAAAAATAAAGCCCTGTGTAGAATACTGGGAGTATTGTTTTGCACCCCTCAGACATGTCTGTAGTTATTTACACTTCTCAGACACCAGCTCAGAGTTAAGAAAAGGAGAAACCCGCCCCTCCCCCAAACATACAGGTATAGCTAAACCCCACAGATAATTCCATATATATTAGAGTTATTTTATTCTCGTGGTATGAACAATTTCCATTTGTTTTTGTGAGCAATGAACTGGAAAAAAACCCAAGTACCCCAAAGAGCAAAGAGATGCAGGATAGCAACTAAAATTGCTGCAGCAATCATCACTGCCTGCTGGGTTTGAGTACTACCTGAACTTGAATCCCTCAGGAAAACAATGGCACAGCATGGGCTGGAATCCGAGTTTATGAAAAAACAGAGAGTAGGGAAGGAGTTGTGGGATCCCGGGGCTGTAAAGTGGAAGGTGGTGGGATCCAATCCCTGTGTGATCCCACCTGGCCATCAGCAGGGGGTGCTGCTTTGGGGTGGCAGTGCCAGGGTGAGTGCCTGCACACCTGGCTTTGGTACAGGATGAGTTTAGTCCTGGGGGGAGGGGGCTCCAGGGGTCTGGGTGGGATCCCCTCCCCTTCCCTGCACCTGGGGTCTTTGGGGATAGGGGCTAGGGTCTTTGGGGCTGGGGTCTCTGGGGATGTGGGGCTGGGGTCTTTGGGGATGTGTGACTGGGATCTTTGAGTATCTTTGGGAATGTGCAGCTGGGATCTTTGGGTATCTTTGGGGATGTGGGGCTGGGATCGTTGGGGATGTGGAACTGGGATCTTTGGGTATCTTTGTGCATATGAAGCTGGGGTCTTTGGGATTGTGGGGCTGGGATCTTTGGGTGTCTTTTGGGATGTGGGGCTGGGATCTTTGGGTATCTTTGGGGATGTGAGCCTGGGATCTTTGGGGTTGTGGGGCTGGGATCTTTGGGTATCTTTGGGGATGTGCAGCTGGAATCTTTGGGTATCTTTGGGACTGTGGTGCTTGCTGCCAGCTCTCAGTGCCCCGTTGGTGTTTTCTCTCCCCCAGATATCCAGGAGAGCAGATTCTCCCCCTGCCTGCCCCTGCTGCTGAGCCCAGCCCGGGCTGAGACGTTCCTGCAGGGATCCCAGATGGATTTCCTTCCCCTCAGGTGGGATGGGGCTCCTGGGGGAGGTTCTGCACTGGGTAATGGACAATGGCAGGTTCTGGGCTCAGAAATGGGCGTTTGGGGATGTGAGGAGAGGAGGCACCTCTGGGTTTTGGCTTCAGGAGAATTTGAGCAAGGGAAAAGCAGGAGCAGGCTCCTCTGAGCTTGTCATGCTGAGGTACCTGGGGAAAATGGGAAAATGAGGAACTCCACCCTCTTCAACATTTCTGGAGCCTTCTTAGACTCTGGAATAAACTTCATGAAATTTTGGGGACAAAGATCAGATTTCTGTATTTACAGGAGTAAAACATACATGGGCAGTGTTGTGGTTTGTATATATTGGAGCCAAATGTGTAATTTACAGTACAAATTTGGGGTTAAAATGCATAAAGAAAGAGCTGTTTCAGTAAAAGGCTTTGTCACCCTTATTCTGAGGTGCTCTGCTTGCATGGAATAATATTTATTAGGCTCTGATGGTATGTTTAATATAAAAGAACTATTGATTAAGCAAACTCTAATATGAGTATTAGAAATTTATAGGAATTTGTTGCTTATCTGAGACCTGGCTGCTTTTATAGCCTTTAAAGAAATAATTGATATCATTAACTGAAGTAGATGATTTATATTAAAAAATCACAGGCAAGCTGAAATATGTGTTGGTACATGTTGCACATTTTATTTAGCTAATTTTATTTATTTATGTAACTAATAACAGCCTGTCAGCAAGAAATGTTTCAGTCCTAAACAGGTGGAACAATATTGCCATGCTAAGTAAAAATTGATGTTATATTATTTTTGAGTTTTTGTTTTATAGGAGATTTTTGATATTTCTTTGCATTCCTTCAGGTTTTGCCCCTTTAGGGGTTGCACTTATGGGTATTTGTGTGAATATTGCTAACCCCCAGTTGCACTGAAGTTCTTTTGCCTCTGATTTAAAGCAGAGATGTTGGAATAAAAGAAATGCTCAGGAATTCCCTTTTCTTGCAGAGGAGTGCCAGATGTTTCTGGAGCATCCCTGGAGCGTTCAGAGCCTGCCCACGTCCATGGCACTGCATCCCTGAGGGGCCCAGCCCTTCCCAGTCCATCCCAGCACTCCCAGCCCGTGGCACAGGAGGATCCTGGAGCTGCTCCCCAGCCTGGGGAGCCCCTGGGCAGCCAGGGGGACAGTGGGGACAGTGGGGACAGTGGCACAGAGCAGGAGGCACCAGCCCCCCGGGGCAGGGGGGATCCAGCACACCCAGCTCCAGAGCAGGGGCTGGGCAAGGGGCTGGGGCAGCCCTGGAGCACAGCTGGGAGGGATGGGCACTCTTCTGGTCACTCCTGTGGTCACTCCTGTGGTCACTCCTCCCAGGACAGTGATGGCCCAGCTGCTGGCTCTGAGCTCTCAGAGGGGAACAAGGAGTCCCCAGGGCAGGAGGAATCCTCCTCCTCCTCCTCAGGAAATGACTCCTACACAACTGCACTGACCAAATTCTCTGAGAAAAGTGAGAGGGGTGTGCAGCAGGCAAAGGTGAAAGTGGCTGGCAGTGGAGCAGGAGCCCTGGAGAAGCTGGAGAAGGGAAGGAAGGTGCCTCAGCTTGGTGTGTCAGGTAACTTCTCTGATGGCCTGAGGAAAGGCCATGCCAAGAACTCGGGTGCTCAAGATGTTCTTTGTGCAGCAGCTTCTGGGGCAGGCAGAGGAAGGCTGCAGGAGCCTGGGGTGCAGCCCAGGGGCTCCCAGGGGCTCAGGGGCTCCCAGGGGCCGGGGCTGGGGTCCGTGGCTGCTCCTGAGGAGCTGCAGGGAGCTCTCCTGGGCCAGCAGCAGCCAGCAGGGAGGCTGGGGACAGAGGGGCTGCTCCCTGCTGGGACACCCAGCCTGATCCATCCCCAGGATGCTGCCCCCTGCCCTGGGCCTTCCCCAGAGCCTGCAGGGAGCAGGGGTGAGCTCACTGCCTCTGACTGCTCCATACAGAGGGGACACAAAGCAACAGAGATCTCCCCTTCCTTCAGCCTGGGGGCTGAGGGCTCCTTCTCCCTGCTCCTGCCTCATCCCAACTTCCAGTCCACTCCAGGCCTGTTCCTCAAGAGAGCTGGGAAGGCAGAAGCACCTGATGGAGGCCTGGTGATGCTTTCAGACCTTCAGGCCTCTCCTTGCTGTCCCAGTGAAGAAGCCCCAGGCACATCCCCTGCCCCCGGGGAGCAGCCCCCTCCCCAGAGTGCTGTGGCAGAGACCTGTGGGCGTTTGGAGTCCCTGAAGCTGGAATCTTCCTGCCCTGGCAGGATCCAGTCCTTCCCCTCGCTGGGCTTCCTGGAGAAGGTGGGAGCCTGGCACCTGCAGGGTCCTGCTGCCACCAGCTCCTGTGTCCCAGGTGCATCTCCTCCTGCAAGGAAAGCCTCCAGTGCACCTCCCAGGCCTTCAGGCTGTGTTTTATCAGTCCAGAAAAGTCTGGGAGACCCCAAGGGCAGTGCTGCTCGTGCCTGCAGGGGCACAGGTTCCCTGGGAAGTGTGCATTTCCCCTGCTCTGAGCTGCTGCCTGCCCTCCCTCTGAGCAGGTCCCAGTCTGACAGCACCATGAACGTCTCCAGCAGGAGCAGAGCCCTGCCTGCAGCGAGCCCTGCAGCACGGGGGGAGCAGAGTCCTGCTCTGGGGGGCTCTGACAGCCCCACCCCACAGAAGGGGCTGCCTGCATCTCCTGCTGAACATGTGCAGAGCACCACGAGGCGAAGCTCAGCCCCAGATGTGTTTGTGTCCAGTGCTGCTCAGCTCCTTCCAAAGGATGGGAGCTCCCCGGCTGAGGAGCTCCAGGACTGTGAGGAGAAGGGAGATCAGTCCCTCAGCCTCAGTATTCCCACTGGTCACGACATCGTGGACAGCTTTGGAGCCATTTCCTTGGAGAGTTTGAATTTTCCTGTTGGTCCTGAGGAGCCTCAGGGGGCCCTGGCGGTGCCCAGGCCCTGCCCCAGTGCAGGAGGGAACAGCCCCATTCCCCCTGGAGCAGCCCTGGAGACCCCCAAGAAGGAAGAGTTGAATATTGAAGAAAGGATCCCGGTAAGTTTGGCTCTAATTCAAACTCTGGTTCCAGAGTTATCCATTTTTTCCCCCAGGTTAACCATTTCTTTTCTTATCCATTTTTTTTCAGTTATATGTTTTTTTCCATTTGTTTTTCAGAGTTCTGCATTTGTTTTTCAGAGCTTTCCATTTGTTTTTCACTTTTCCATTCCCCCCCACTACTCTTTTAGGAGAGGATCCAATCACTACAAGCCCTGGTTTTACACAGGGTTGTGCCACAGTGAATTTCATCCATTATACTGGTTCAGCTTATTTTAAATAGAGGGGGAAAATAACTTGTAGTAATATTTAACATGAACAAAGACAGGGTTGGATTTGGGAAAGGCCTCTTGACTTTCCCAGGGGTAGGTGAGTGTCAGGGTGTGGGAAATGGATTTGTATAGAATTCTCAAAGTGTGCAAACTTTGAGACAAGAAATGCTGACTTCGAAATGCCATGGAATGGACAGACATTGCTGAGAGAGAAATGGAACCAGAAACAAGTTTTAAAGGATGGCTTTGCAAATAAGACTGGGTACTTTGGAGAAATAGAACCATGAAAGATGCATTGTAGTGGGACCCACAAGGGGTAATTTTAGATGATTAAATAATTTACAGCATGGTGTGGCTAAAGCTGATAGATCAAGAAACACTTATAGTGTATTGTAATTAGGAAATAGTTGACTTCTAATTGTGATGGTGTGAATTCTAACATCTGTATTGTCTCACCCTTCAGATGAGACTGAAAATGGAATAAAAGTTTTAAAACACCTCTCAGTTACCCATCTCTGGGTCAGAAAAGGGCTTAATCCAACGCCAGGGGAGCAGGAGGAGAGAGAAGGGAGGGTTGGTGGCTGTCTCAAAGATCAGGCTCTCCATGTCCAAACGTGAGGTTCAGGCTCAGGTGCTCAGTGAGGAGAGCTGAACCCCCCCAGCTCTGCAGGAGCAGCAAACCCAACACAACTCCTTGGAAATGAAATTCCTTTTTTCCTGTGATTTTCTCACTCTGCTTTTTCACTTTGCTCCAGTTTCTGAGGCCTCAGTTCTGAATTCTTGATGTGTTCCTCACCTTCAGAGCCTCTTCATCCCTTCTCTCCTTTCTGTCCTGTGTGGCTGCCCCAGGTTTTTCCTGATGGGGCTGGAGCCAGGGGAGAGCCCTGTGCAGCACCTTCAGGGCACTAATAGCTGGGAGTGGTGGAGCAAATGAGATGCAGATTTATGGTAATGACAAACATGTAATTACCCTCTGAGTAAGAGGCTGCTCCTCTCACAAGATGACTCCATAATCACCAGGTCTTTGGGAATGTGCTCTGGAAGCTCTTTTCACTCTGTTGTCTCTGCAAACCCGTGGTGAAACAAATATATATATTGGAGGGAGGGTGTTTGAAATGAAATTCATGAGACAGAGAGATGACTTCTGTTCCTGGCTATAATTACACACTCTCCAGCCTGGTTCTGAGGAATGCTGCTCCCATAAATCCCTGGAAGGTAAAGTAGATCAGGTCACTTATCTGGCTGGTAATGTGGAAGTTTATGATAAAGTAATAGGAAATGGAGCTGGCTGTGATGTGTAACGTAATTTATTTCATTCTCCTGGCTAGTTTGGGACATAGTGTGGATGAGTTGAAATTAATTTGCCCTACAGGTGATGAAGCCAAGGAAAATTTTTGCTATTTTTTTCCTGCATATAACGTCTGTGTGTAAACCAGCTCTGACAAAAGTGCTCCCAGCTATTTGCCTGGAAGGTTTGACCAAACTTGTCCTAAAAAATGAGGAGCTTCCCTGCTGCTGCCTGGAGTTCCTGAGCCTGCCAGTGTTTCCTGAGCAGCAGCTGAGTGGGGACAGAGAAGGCTTTGAACCCAAACCTTCGTGTTTTTAGCCCAAACCCATGTGTTTGTGTGGAGATGGAGTTTCCAGCAGGCAAGGCTGGGACTCAGGCTGATAATGAGGGCCCTGGAAAATGTTAAAAATAGACTCTGAAAGTGTTAGGCTTTGTGTTTTGCCAGATCATTGCACCTGCGTAAGCAGTATGATAAATGATATAATGGTTAGATGTGATGATTGTTTAGTAATTAAATATAATTATTATATAACCATAAGAAGAATCATGAGAAACTATGTTAGAAATTTAAGGGGAACCATGAGGGGCCATGCTTGAGTGAAATCTATGTATACAATAGAACAATATAAGTTTAATAATTAACATGAGAGTTATATAACGATAGAATATAAAAACATGTTAATATCGAATGTATGGCTGAGTCAGATTTGGGTTCTGCCCCTGACACCCAGAGCTCTTCAATAAAAGCACCAGCACATAATTGCTTATGTGATTATGTGTTTCTGAACGCTAACACCACCTCAAGTTTTAGTAAACACTGAAGCTCCACTGTGCTGGCCAGGCTGCCTGCACATTACATCTTCCCCAGTTTTTCTGTGAACATCTGGCATGCTCATTTTACACTCTGCACAGTGAAGCAAAAGTGTTAGATGAGTTACCTATGCAATGTAGATACATCTAGCATTTCACAGTTATTGCTAAAACTGTGGCTAAGCTGCTATTGGGCAAATATCCTTAAATACAGTAACTTATACTGACACCAATTAAAACCAGAGAGGATTTAATGCTGCAATTTTCCCCAATTTTTTTTAATTACACAGTATCATAATGCTGCTTCTACTTTCTCACAAGTCACAGTATGCGCATCTTTTGAAGGATGCCATTCTGCACATACTAACTTCTTTCCATTAGCACAGAACACCCTTCACTTCTCTCTCTACAGCTGCTCTTTGCCAAAGAGTAAATTTTCATCCCTGTGCTTTTGTTGCCTAAACCCCCAGCTGACCTATGACCTCTTAGCCAAAAGACCCCCTGCTTAGGTTGCACTTTCTTTTCTTAGGTCAGATAGGAAAGAACTCAACCATGTATTAAAACAGGAGCCTGTTAAGACCAGCTTCATGGCTTGCTCAGTTTCCCACTGCTGCTCCAAGGGCTTTATGAAGCAACAGCTTCCACCCCAAGGAGAAGAAGCCTCCCATACCCCCTTGGCCCCCCAGCCAGCACAGAACCAGGGGAAACATTTTTCTCTTCTGAATTAGCTACCAACTTCTCAGTTTGGAATTTGCAGTGAAGACAGTAAGTGTTTCATTGCATTAATTCTTCTGAAGACTTTTTATATAAAATATTGAAGTCAATGTCCTCAATAAAGTTTATCTTTGTTTCCTTCAGAATAAACATCAAGAATAGAGGGGCAAAAAGGAATTAGAGTATATAGGTTTGTTTTCTTCTTATAAGAAGCTAATCCACAGAGGGTAAAAGTTTAATTTTCTCAGTGTAAATAGTATGTTTGTTTAGTGCTCTCAACTATATTTCCAAATAAATAAGTGGAGCAGTACTGCTGTTTACATCTGGATTTTCAAACCTCCCTGCACCAATGTGAGTTAACAACAGATCACAAACTCTCTCAGACTAAGAAGAGGCTGGGGGAAAAGGACTGTTTTTGCTTGGTGACATGCCTTTAGACCAGAAAGTGCTTACAGCATAATAGACCATAAATCATTATATGTAAAAATAAAAACATTGTGTCACTCGTGCAGGCAGAAGCAAGCGAGTGATGTCATCACTCATCTTTTTACCAATATGCTATTAGACCTAACACTGTATTTCCAAATAAGATGGTTTCCTTGACATTATGTACTGATATTTCTTTTAACTGAAAAATCACTGTAGAACATGCCTTTAAAGAAAAAAAATGAAACAAAAAACAAGCATTGCTACTTACAAATAATGTAGGTTATGATTCCACAAACAGTAGTGTCTTAAGTCGCAAGACTTTTAATGAAGTAAAAAATTATTTGATTACAAAGTTTAGACTACTCTGAAGTGTGATTTTATTCATAGTTTCAAACAGAACAAAGATGGAAATCCTTCAGCTCCACAATGTATGTAAGTTATCTGGTTATCCTGCAGCTGAAATCTTACAAAGGCTGCTGACTATCACCCACTTTGCACAAGCAAAACCTTCTCCTACTGTTCAAATATTCCTGTTTCACAAACAGCAGTGTTAATAATAGCACTGAAGGCTCAACAGGTGATGGAAATATTTTCCTGTATTCGAATGAGATGTAATTACAACTTTGCTAAAACAAACCACACTCTGTTTATAATGGAAGTTAAAGCACTCCCAAATCACTGTCCTTAATCCTCTGAGACCCTGAAGAGAACACACCAGCTCCCAGATGTTTAACAGGATGTCATTCCAAATGTCTGCAGTCACATACATACATACATGAAACAAAGCAAGGCTTGTACTGACTTAACAGATTCACTATAAATTTCCTACTCAGATTTGCTAGGAAAACCATGATTTACCAGTTTTAGACACCTCACAGGCTTGCAGTGTACACTGACTTTTTTTTGGACCACCTTTTCCCAAAGATGTATTAAACCCCAACTCTTCCGGAGCAACCTATGAATCGCTTCTTTCACTGCCAGTTTGTTTCTTTTCTGGATCAAGATAACTGCCTTCAAATAAAATCCTGTTTTTCATTCCTTCTTTAAGCATTCTTTGCCGGATCCTTTGCTGGGCCAAGTTGTACCTGCAGTAAAACCTAGGGGAGGGGATGAAAAGGAAACACAATTCCCTGCTTTATATGAGTGGAAGGATCAAACCAGAGTCATTCAGGCAGCTGAAAAGTTGCATCCACATTGCTAGTAAAATTAAGCATGCTGCCTTTGGAATTAGGACACAAGGATGGGGTATGAAAAGGAAAAAATAATTAAGAAAAATGGAAATAAGTGGGGGAGTTGATAGCTTAGAATCCAAGAAACAATAGGAAGTATTTTAAATATACATATATAAACATAAACATTCGAACACAGTGAAATGTTTTCCTTTAAAGAAGATAAGTATTTTTTGGGGAGAGGAAGAGGATGCTTTGCTAGGCAGTTTTTTTAATGTGGTTTCAAAACAAACATGAAACACTGTTTCTGAAAACTGAAACACAGGGATCATGTTGTACTATCCAGTCAACATAGGCCTGTCAAAATTGAAGAAGAATTTTACATACCAGTATCCTAACATTGTGCAAATATAGCTACCAACTGCAACATCACAAGATCTTTTAACTCTACCTGAAAGAAATACAAAAAATCTTCAGAAAAGTTAGAGAAAACAACTTGTATGACTTCCCATTATTAATAACACGTAACAGCAAGTACAAGTTTTTTTCTTGCAAATTAATATATAAAACCCAAAAGGAGTAAGTACTTACTAGTTGCTAAAAAATGTCCAAGACCCACAACTAAAGCCCCCAAGGAGCCATAGAGCACTGATTCTCGTGCACATGGGGTATTTTTAACATCAAGAAATCCGAAGAGTTTAAAGGACTGTAAGACAAAACAAAAAAAAAAAACCTATAAATTTAAAGAATCACTTCTGTAGAAGTCTATGATGCCCACTCAACTGTAAAACAAACTTGTTATCTTAATAGTCAAGCATAACTAGTTGAGAACTTACTGTGTCCAGGGTTATAGATGACCAAAAGTGAACAGGTACAGATATATCAGGGATGTTTCTGGAAGAGTTAACTAGTAATTTATATAATATAGTTTTGCACAAAACTGTTGATCTATCCTTTCCACTGAATATTACAAATGAACTACTTAATTTCTTACCTTTACGTTCCCCAAAAAAAGAAGAGAGAAGACCCTGAAGAAACCAGGATTTTTGTTACATCACAACAAAGAAGGAAGGCTACAATCAAGCATGCAGTTAGTCATGACATGTAAGTTTAGTACCTGAAGCAAGCAAATGTGCTTAAAAAAAGTTAACTTACTGGAGAATGAGCATGTAGTAGAGAACCTAATACTGAATAAAAATATTTACAAACCTAACCAATTTATGACCTAACCCTATGTCTAGGCAGGGGCTGGGCACATGGGTCAGGTCAAGGCGGCTGCCCCTCAGTAACCCTGAACATTTTTTGGCTGCCAGTCCTTTGGTCAGGGATGGTGTAAGAACACGTTTCACTCTGTTGTGCTTAAACCATTAGAGCATGAAGAGTCATGTGTGCAAGTGTAGCAAAATTCATCAAAGGTGATTGTTTTATTTTGTTGTGAAGGTATTCCACTTGGTCAAAGTAAATTTTGAAGGAGTACTACAGTGCTCAACTGCTTGTGGAGAGCTGACAACTCTGAGAGAGGAGTCATTGTGTCACTGTGGTAATGGGGACGGCAAGCATGGAAATCCCCAGCGTTAGTTTTATCCATGTTCCCTAGGGACAGCCATCAGCTGTCCCTGTGAACAAGTGAGACAGAAAGGATGTGGTCTGTGTTGGTCGAATGATTTCAAGTGCTCTCATATGGAAGAAGTCACTTGATATGTTGCTGTTGTTGGCTAAGAAGGTATCCCTGCTACTTCCATGCAGCGTGATGCATCCTTTTAAAATAGCGTCTCACCTGTTGCCAGGCTGGGCATCATTTGTTATCTCTGACCACTACTGACCACCGGCCTCACGAACCCTCCGGCCTCACCACGGTGCTTCGCCCACCAAGACAAAGTCCCGCGGAGGGACCCGGGGGAACACAGCCCAAACTCAAACCCCGCCCGCCCACCTGGCCCGGCAGATCCCCAGTCCTGCCCTGGGTTTCCGTGAATTGTTCCCCAGCTATTTCCTCGGGCGCTGGAACAGCGGGCCGGGGCGGTGGAGGCACGGTCACTGCTGCTCTGCAATGACCTCACGTGTTCCCAGCGCGGGGCTGCCGCGGGCAGCTCCTCCTCATGATCATCCTCATTCTCCTCCTGGCCCCTCGCCGACCCCCCCGCCCTCCATTACCTTCCCCGGCTCAGAGTCGCCCTCGCCCGCCATGCCGCGGCAGCGCCTTCCCGCCCGCACCAGCGAGCCGGGGCTGCGCCCG
>JAWWMN010000208.1:71836753-71852948 GCA_035047745.1 Catamblyrhynchus diadema
CCCAGCCCTCCGCGCATCCTCCGGCACCGCCGAGCCGCGCCGAGCCGCGCCGGGCCGGGCCGGGGGTCCGAGCCGAGCCCAGCGGGACGATGAGGGGCATCCTCTGCTTCTGCACCCTGATCCTCCTGGGTGAGTAGCGCGGCGCGGGCGAGCGGGGCACAACTTTCTGCCGGGCTCGCTTGGGGGGCATTGCGGGCACCCCCGGGCAGGGGGGCTCCGCTCCCCAGCGCTCCGGGAGCGGCGATGAGCCCGGCTGGCACCACCGAGGCCGGGCTGGACGCGCTTGGAGCCGCCCGGGCTCGTGGAAGGTGTCGCTGCCCGAGGCAGGGGGGTCGGAACGAGATGCTCGGGAAGGTCCTTTCCAGCCCGAACCATTCCGCGACTCCGTGCTCATCCATCGGCTTTCTGGTGCCTCCTCTGCTCTGGAGCCGAGCTGGGCTCGCTGCTGCGCTTTCGGATGGTCCTGCTGCCGCGGAGATGCCCAGATGTGCCCCGCGCATTCAGCACTTCCCGGGCACAGGGCTCGGAGGGGCTGTGCTCGGAAGGGGAGGCAGGTCCTGCACGGCCGGGAATGCCCCGGTGTGCCGGGGTTTGGGGCAGTGTGTGTGCGGTGGCAGCCCCAGCTCTGCCACCGCTCTGTCACAGCCCGAGCGAGCTGCCGGGCTGCGCTCGGGGGTCCGTGCTGCGATTCCCTCACACCCCCCGAACCCAGCTGTGCTCAGGGCTTTGTTCTTGCACCGAGAGCAGGGAGTGAGCGCCCCAGATGTTCCCCCCACCCCTGTGGCAGCCCTTGTCCCCCGGCGTGGCGGGGAGCCGCTGTCCCCGAGTGCGCGGGGATGTGGCTGCAGCTCCCGTGCTTTGAGCATCCCGCTCGCATCCTCCCTCCCTCCCTCCCTCCGCTCAGCCCGGAGCGGCCGCGTCTCCTGCGCGATTCCCGGGGCTCCCGCGGCCCGGGAGGAAGGAAACGGGGGTGAAAGGGCTGCAGCCCCCGGCCACGGCTGGGGATGCCCGGGTGCCACCGCGGCTCCTCCCCTTGGGGCATTCTGTCCCCTCCCTGTGCTCCGATGAGGAACCAAAGCCAACATTGAGTCTGTACTTAAATAGACCAGGAAGGGCTGTGGGGAAGCTGGGAATGGGATGCGCCTGTTCTCTTCGGGTGCCACTGCAGGAGGAAAAGGTCTTGGGGTAACTGAGAGTGGCTGGGACATCGTGGGGCGCCCGCACTCGATCCCGCTGGAGCCCCGCTCCTGGGGAGAACCGAGCCCCTGGCAGGACCGAGCTCCTGGGCAGGACCGAGCCCTGGGCAGGACCGAGCTCCGGGCACGACAGAGAGCTCCGGGCAGGACCGAGCTCCGGGCAGGACCGAGCTCCGGACAGGACCGAGCCCTGGGCAGGATGTAGCTCCTGGGTAGGACCGAGCCCCGGGCAGGACCGAGCCCCTGGCAGGACCGAGCTCCGGGCAGGACCGAGCGGGTTCTCCCGCGGTGGGGAGGCTCTCCCGGAGCTCCAGGTGACTCCCCGTGCCAGCTCTCCCTGTCACTAGATGTCAGCAGCAGCAACCCTTCCAGGTCCCAAAGGTGGGGGTGGGGGCAAATCCGACCCCCCAGGAGGGCCCGGCCGTGTTCAGCCAGGGCCCGCTTTGCCCCAGGGCTGGGAGTGCCCGGGGGCACGGCTCGGCACGGCCGGGATGGCCGCTCCTCCATCCCGGGGCAGGGGCTGTGCCCGGGCTGGGGGGCTCAGCCTCCCCCAGGGCTGCAGCTTTTCCCTGAGGCTCTCGGGGCTCGGGTGCGAGTCCCGGTCTCGGCAGGATCCGTTTTCCAAGCGGCTCGGATTGGCTCCCTCATTGATTGACTGCCTGATTGACTGGCTGGTGGGCTGATCGATTTCTCTAGAGCAAGTGGGCTTAGAGAAAAGAGCAAATGGCCAGTCCCATTGTCGGCAGTGCCGTTGGCAATAGGGGACAGGTGTTAGGGATACACTTGTCACCTCTGCTCCACGCCAGAGCAAAGCCATCAGCTGCTGTTCACCCTTTGCCTTCTGGTCCTGGGGGACCTTTTCACCCCTGCAGGCACAGCACCACCCACCAGATGCTCCTGGACACCCTCAGCCTTTCCCTAGGTATTTTTGGGATGTTTGTGTTGTGGATGGACATGGAGATGCGCCTGGGATCCCTTGCAGAGATCCAGGGTGCAGGGCTGGAGAGGGCAGGGATGAGCCTGGCAATTCCCAGGTTCATCCCAGTGGGCAGCAGTGCGAGCTCCTCGCTTTTGGTGTGTTCTCTGTGGCATTTTTGGGATGACCCTGGCTGCAGGAGGCAGTTCTTGGTGAGATGAGGGCTCTCCCGATGGCAGTGTCACCACCAGCCAGCCTGGATGGAGATCCCAGCTTCCTGCTGGCACAAGCACACAGGGCGGCCCAGAGCAGGCAGCTTGCAGCACTGAACAGTGTTTTTATTTTCCTCAGCTGCTTTTCAGCCAGATCAGCTCTCTGAGCTGTCCCCCAGCAGCCACACTGATGGCAGTGCGAGGACAGAGCAGGAGCACAGTGCCACCCCTGAGGACAAGGGACATGGCTAGGGGGAAGCTCGTGGCTGCTGTAGTGTCCCCTGATATTTACCTGAACAGAAATCCCACTCACAGAACTGTACTGAGGCTTTCAGGAAGACTTTATGGAAAATCAGTGCTCCAGGAAGCACTGATGGAATTACATATAAAGAATGTAATTAATTTGACAAGGACACAGGGCTACACCTGTGAGCAGCCTGAGCAGCACAGCACCTGAGCAGCACAGATCCCATCAAACATTTGCAGGGTTCCTGGTCTGTGTTTGGCACAGGCTCCTCACAGATCCCATCAAACACTTGCAGGCTTCCTGGCCTGGGTTTGCCATGGGCTCTGCACAGATCTCATCAAACACTTGCAGGGTTCCTGGCCTGGGTTTGGTACAGGCTCCTCACAGATCCCATCAATTATTTGCAGGGTTCCAGGTTTGGCACAAGCTCCTCACAGATCTCATCAAACACTTGCAGGGTTCCTGGTTTGGCACAGGCTCCTCACAGATCCCATCAAACACTTGCAGGCTTCCTGGCCTGGGTTTGGTACAGGCTCCTCACAGATCCCATCAAGCATGAGATCATCTGGCCAATTTTCACCTGGTTTGGAACTCAGATCCTGGGAAAAAAGCAGAAAAAAATCTCTTGAAAAATGCATCTGTGTGTGTGAGAGAGGGAAACTCTCCTTAAATGAGTGGCTTTGTCAGTTCTGACGGGAGCAATCCATTATTTGCATCAACAGGAATGTGATATTTATGTCTGTCCGTGTTGGTGCAGAGGAGAAATAAAACTTCTCCCTCAGCAGGCTGCCCACTAATGCTGTGCAGATTGCTCTGCAAGGACCTTACCACACCCAGAAAATATTTTTTCCAGAGCTCTGGAGCCTTAAATAGTAATTATTGCTGGGTAAAAATTAGTAGTACTTAAGGCTAATAATTAGTATGAATTACTGTGAATAGCATTTTATTTTGCTTTTGGAGACAGAAATGTCTTCCCTGCTCTCCTAGCAATTTTCACAGATGATTTCTATTGTGCCTGAAATTCCCTTCATCATTTTCACACAAGACTTGTTCATTTTTATAACTTTCCACTTGGTCATTTTAAAACATGACTTCTAATGTCTCTAAAGTTTGCCACCTTTTGATGAAAATACCCTGCTACCAAGATATTCATGATTTCTTTTTCCCTCTAGTGGACTTTATATTCCTTTTCCTTCCTTAAAAAAAATATAAATGACCTCTTTCTTCTCAACCCAAAAGTGAGAGAGGACAAATTGAAAGGTAGTTCTCCTGCTAGAAGAATTTTTTTTCAGAAGAACACATTTCACTGAAAAAATAAAAAGGAACAAAACTATGGCAAGCTTGTTCCTGTCAATCTTCAGTTCAGAACAGCTCCCTTGTTTCAAAAGCCTCTGTCAGAATCCCCTGTGGTAACAGCAGAACAGAGCCCCTCCTGGCAGTGCCCGGGCTGAGCAGGGAGGGCTGGCAGAGCTCACCCACCTGCAGTCCCTGCTCCCCCCTTGCTCCATCCCTGCTGGGCTCTGCGCTCCTGGGAAAGCAGCCTGCAACCAGGGCTGGGTGAGAGGGGGAGCCTGAGGAGATGGTGGGAGCTGGAACCAGGGATGGGTGAGAGGGGGAGCCTGAGGAGATGGTGGGAGCCCCAACCAGGGATGGGTGAGAGGGGGAGCCTGAGGAGGTGGTGGGAGCTGGAACCAGGGATGGTGATTCCTCCTGCAGGTGGACAGGGAGGAGAGCCCAGCCTGTGTGTCTGGGCAGGACAAGGACCCAGGGCTGCCTCACACAGGGCAGGGAGGGTTTCCAGAGGGGAAGCCACCATCCATCCTGGGTAAGGAGGAGCTGGGAGTGCCACAAGGAAGGAAAATGAGTCTGCAGGAAGGTCACATCACATTTAAATCACCCGTGAGTCATCCAGGACCTGGGGCTGGTACCAGGTGATGCCACAGCTGGCTCTGGCTGAGCTGCAGTGAGCTTGGTGGGCGCTGAGAGAGGTTGTGCTCCTCATGGATATTGCCAGGCATCTCCTGCATCTCACCAGAGCGTGGTGGAGGCCCCACCTCTGGAAGCATCCAGGCTGAGGCTGGATGGGGCTGTGAGCAACCTGCTCTAGTGGAAGATGTCTCTGCTCTTGAAAAGTTCCTTCCAACTCCAGCCAGTCTGTGACTGGGGTTTTTGATTAAATGAACTTTCAAAGGTCCCTTCCAACCCAAACTGCTCTGTGACTCTGGGGTGAGCTGGTGCCCCAGCTGCAGATCTCCTTGGGGCCCTTCAGTCCCCCAGCAATGGCACATCTGTCCCTGCCCTGGGCGGACAGTGATCCTTGCTCACCCCACATCTGTGCTGTCCCCTGAGCCTGCCCATGCCCTGTGCTCTGCCCCCTGGCAGGAGCTGCTGGGGCTCTCTGGCTTTGGCTGCCTGCAGCAGGAGCAGGAAGGGATGGATGACCCCAGAGACACAGAACAAACCCCACTGTCCCCTGCCCCAGAGTCCTCATGGGGAAAAGCTCTTCCCTGTGTCCTGTTGTGTTAGATGAATATTCTCCAGCTCAGAACTGCTCTGGCCATGTCCGGTCACTCTCAAGTCTCACCTCCCTTCATGTGAATCCATCTCCTTCCTCCAAGGTGTCCCCTCCAAGCTCAGGGGCCCTTGTGGCTCTGCACAGCTCCTGCCAGGAGGGCACAGCCAGGGGGTCGGGCTGTGCTCATGAAACAGGGACAGGAGCAGAGGGAACGGCCTCAGGGGAGCTCAGGGTGGGCACTGGGGACATTCCTCATGGAAAGGGTGGGGGTGGAGTCCCCATCCCTGGGGGGATCTCAAAGCTGTGTGGATGTGGCACCTGGGGACATGGGCAGGGAGTCCTGGCAGTGCTGGGGAATGGTTGGACTCTGTGGTCTTTTCCAATGTAGAGGGCTTTTCCAATTTAAATTATTCTGGGACTCTATTCTTCTCTTTCTATGCAAATCCATCTGGAAAGCAGTTTGCATGAAAGATGCAGTGAGAGCAGTTGTGCTGTGGCTCTGATTTATGGAATCCAAGTGGCAAAGCCTGTCTGTGGTACCTGTCCCCACCGAGGCAGAGTTATTGCAGCACTCCCCCTCTGCTGGTGACATATGGCTCCGAGGGCTGCTCTGACACACAAGTGCAGCCAGCTGGCTTTGGAGGGGAAAGGAACGGCACAGATTTTTTGGTGCTCCTTCCAAAAGGAGGATCAAATTGCTCATCTTTCAAACACCTCCGAGCTCAGCCATCTCTTTGTTGCCCCAAGGGGGTGGCAGTGCACTTTGGGATGGGAGCTTAAACAGCTCCAGATGCTACCGGGCTGTGAGTGAAGCCTTGAGAGGCTGCTGGGTTTTCCCTCCTCGCCCCCCGTTACTCGTACAATGACAAAGAAGGCAGGCAGACAATTTGGGTCAGGCCCCACCCGCAGCGCTGCTGTCCGAGCTGCAGGGCTGTCCCGCCCTGCTCCGGGGATCAGCCCTCGTGTGCCTCCAGGGACCTGGGCTGCCGTGGCTGCAGGAGGGGTGGAAGTGCCCAGGGGTGGGCCCAGCTCCAGACAGACAGCAAGGAGCAGCTCGGGGAGCCCCTGCATGGTCTGAGGGCTCTGGGGCCTCAGAGCTGGACTGGACCCAGCCAGTGCTCAGGACAGGTCCTGAGAGAGCTCCAGGTGCCTAAAGAGGTGCTGGAGTGAACTCCTTCTCTGCAAAATAATCAGGCTTTGCTTTCAGCTGTGCATCAAATGAGGCTGGCTGGTGCCTCCTGGGAAATCCCATCCTCCTCGATTAATCAGAGCAAAGGAAATACAGGGCAGCCACAGCCTCGTGGGGAGGGAACCTTCACTTGGAACGTGGCTGTGAATTCTTGTTTTGAGCAAACACTGTGTCTGGGCCACCACTCTGAAGAGTTCATGTGGTCCTGTCCGTGAGAATTTTACATAAATAGTCAAATCAATCATAAAGGGGTTTGAATTTCTCAATTCATCTTCTTTTCCTGTTGCAGTCTTTATTGAACGCTTTGCTCTTTCTTTCCCTCCTGCTGCCCAAACTGGACCCCCCTAAGTGTCACCTCCACCTTACTTAACTGTTGCAGCCTTTATTGAACACTGCGTTTCATTTTTTTCCTCTTGCTGCTCTAATCAGATCCCCCAAAGGCATCGCCTGCACCGTGATGACAACTTGAATGTCTTTCTGTCCCTTGCTCAGTCCAGGGGAAGGTGTCCCTGCCCTGGTGGCAGGGGTGGAACAGGATGAGCTTTGAGGTCCCTTCCAGACCAGACCATCCCACAGTTCCATGGCTGAGTGCTCTGCATCCCCATCACTGCACTCCAGCTCCAAAGGGCTGGCTGTAGATGCAATGGCTTGTCCTGCAGCCAACCCACCCCCCCTGCCTCAGAGCTGCTCCAGGGAGCAAACCCAGGAGGAGGCTCACAGCTCACCTGTCTGTGACTTTGGGTAAACAGCTTTTGGATCAGAGTACCTGTTCCCCTGTGCTGTCCCTCCCTATTCCCCCTGTGCTGTCCCTCCCTGTTCCCTGTGCTGTCCCTCCCTATTCCCCCTGTGTTGTCCCTCTCTGTTCCCTGTGCTGTCCCTCCCTATTCCCCCTGTGTTGTCCCTCTCTGTTCCCCTGTGCTGTCCCTCCCTATTCCCCCTGTGCTGTCCCTTCTGTCCCCTGTGCTGTCCCTCTCTGTTCCCCTGTGCTGTCCCTTCCTGTTCCCCTGTGCTGTCCTTTCCCTGTTCCCTGTGCTGTCCCTCCCTGTTCCCCTGTGCTGTCCCTTCCTGTTCCCCTGTGCTGTCCCTCCCTGTTCCCTGTGCTGTCCCTCCCTATTCCCCCTGTGCTGTCCCTTCCATCCCCTGTGCTGTCCCTCCCTGTTCCCTATGCTGTCCCTCCCTGTTCCCTGTGCTGTCCCTCCCTGTTCCCTGTGCTGTCCCTTCCCTGCCCATGCCAGCTGCCCAGGGGGCTCAGCTGTGCTGCCCCAGCCCCTGCAGCCTGCAGGGAGGCAGCAGCTGGCTCTGCAGGGCTCTGCAGCTTCCCTTGGATGCTGCTGTGAGCCGCACAGGGCACCTTAGAGAGCTCTCACAGGGCTGGGGGGGACAGAAGCCCCTGGAACTTCCTGTGAGGAGGGCTGCAGGTGAGGACATGGTGTTGGTGTGTGTGAGTGGGCAGGAGAGCAGCCCTGCATGCTGAATTCTGGGGTTTGGGATGAGCCAAAGCTGGGGATATGGTGCTGGTGTGAGTGAGTGGGCAGGAGAGCAGCCCTGCATGCTGAAATATCAGGGTTGGGAAGAGCCAAAGGTGGGGACATGGTGTTGGTGTGTGTGAGTGGGCAGGAGAGCACACCTGCATGTTGAATCCTCGGGGTTGGGAAGAGCTAAAGGCATTGACCTGTTTGTGTGAGCCCTGGGTGAGGCTGGGTGTGCTGAAGTGTCTCCTGCTGCTGAGGAGTTCACTCCTCCTTGCAAGGTTAGTTGATTTGACACGAGTTACAGCAATTTCACGGTACATTTTTCCCTCCTTCCAAGACATTTGTCTTGTTTCTTCCCCTTGGTAAGAGAAAATAACCCAGTAGGCTGCTTGAGAGACAAAGTGCTCACCTTGGGCTGCTGTCACAGGGGACACAAAAAACCCCTGGGGGAGCACAGAGCTTTCCTTTAGTGTGGGAAGTGCTCAGGGGTCGTGGTGCTCAGAGCCTGGAAAAACCCCCAGGGTAACAGAGGTGACAGAGGTGTGTGCACAGGGAGCTGGGATGAGGAGGAGCTGGAGCTGTGGTGAGGAATGCAATGCCTTCAGAACAGACCATGCTGGGCTCTGACACCTCACCCTGAGCGCCCCAAATTCGGGCAAGACCGTGGGCTCACACCTTCTGTCTGCTGCTTGGCAGGGAACCACTGCAGGAGAAGCTGAAATGTTGCACTCTGTGATCCCAGAGGTATTTCCTAACCTAAAAGGTTCTGTGGTTCTGTTAATAAAAGCTTTGATTTCAAAGACCTGAAGGGAGAAGAGCCAGTTTGCCCTTAGAGGACTGATGGGATCACTGGAGGACCTGTCAGGCTTTGGAGAATCAGCAAACCCTAAACCAAAAGTGCTGCCCTGGGGAACTCCCCAAAAGGGCTTTGGTGCCCCATCCCCTGGTGCCCCATCCCTGCTGATTTTCCCTCTCCAGTCAGAAACCTTGTCTCCTTTTTGTGGTGTTGAAAGGAAATGTCCTGAGGTGAGGAACCTCCTGTAGGACACAGCTTTAGGGGCTCTCCTGCTGTCTGGGGACTCTGCTGAACTTGCTCTACAGGAGTTCTCTGTCAGGGCCAGAGGATTTGGGAATGGTGGAGAAGGTTCTGAGCAGATTCTGCTCTGGAGGTGGGATGTGGAGGAGAAGAGGCTCCTGAGGTGTCAGACAGGAGGTGCAGAGGGAGCTTCCCATGGTGATAGGAATTCACAGGAATTCAGGAGCAGGGAGGAGCACATGCAGCCTGGGGAGCTCCGAGAGCCCTCCTGGATCCAGGGAGCCCCAGGGGCTGGAGTTTCCCTCTGCCAAGGGGGATGTGACTCTGCAGGTGAGGAGGCAGCTCGGGGCCGTCTGTCAGTGTGAGGTTGGACACACATCCCCAGAGAAGCAGAGGCAGAGTTTCCACCTTCCTGGGACTGGTGCAGACAACTTATCTCCCTCTCTGGTACTGCTTCATTCCTCCTCCCCACCGACCAGCCAGGGCAACCCCTGATGGGTGCTGGGAAGCCTGTGAGTAATTAACTACCTGACTCCAGGGCTCCAGAGCTCTGATTGAGGTCATTAGATGCTATTGCATTACCAGTAAGTGTTGATCATAATGGAAGGGCTGGAGCAAAAAAACAAACTAGCAAACAGGAATTATAAAAAACCCAAATAGCAAGAAGGAATGCAGTGAACTCCCCCAGAAGTGTTTAATCTGCAGGGTGAGCCTGTCCCATGGGATGAGGAGTTGCAGCATCTGTCTCTGGGTCTCTCAGGTTTTGGATAATGATGCAAATTCACTGCGTCCAGGTGTAAAATCGGGATATTTTTAAAGCAGGAGAATTCTTGTGAGGCAGAACCAGCAGTGTTTGACCCGGGATATTTGCGTTTGTGGCCAGCAGCAAACTCCAAGCTGGGATCAGGCACAAGGTGACTTCCAGCAGCCCCTGCCTGAGCACAGAGCCCACTGAGCTCTTCCTCAGGCAGGACCAAGGTGAAGTGAAGAGCTCTGCAAACCTTCCCCCATCCCAGGGATGCACGGGGAGGGGGATCCTGCCCTGCACTGGGACTGGGGTGCTCTGCTCAGGCTGGACTCACCACACAGGGGAGCAGCCATGGGGGGGAATGCCTCTGGCAGAAGGGCAGGCTGGAAAGCAGCAGCTCATTTCCCAGAAAAATATTGGGCTTTTGGTACAGTTTGACTTTCGAACAACAATGACAGATCAGGAACAGTAAAATTTGAAATAAAAGATAGCAAGTGGAAAATGAAATGCTTATTAAGTATAATTCCAGGGGAAGAAAAATGAGGACTAAAATGAAGCAGCAGATGTTCCTCTTCTGTTTTATCTGCTTTTATTGAGAAAACAGAAAATGGCCTTCCCAGAGGGACCTTGGACAGGAAGAGAAATGGAATCTGTCTCTCACTTGTCCCCTGCCCACACACCAGACAGGTCCCAGAGGCTGCAGGAAATGGGTTTCATCCCCCCTGGTTTTCACCTGCTCTTCTGAACTTCTCCTTTCGGCTGAGAGGAGAAGCTGGCAGGCCTGGAGGGACACTGCTCCTCTCTGCAGGTTGGTGGTACCTCCAAGGGCTTCAAAGCCAATCCCAGTGACACTTTTGGCTCTTCCCTTGATCTGTGAGATGAACCCAGCCAAAGCCACCAAGTTCTCATGGTGAGCTCTCATGGTCCTCCAAGGAGCAGCTGATGCTGCAGGAGAAGTCAAGGACCCATCATTTCAATCTATACAACTAAAGAAATGAAAGAGAAAGAAAACGAGATGAAAACACTATTTAGTGTTTTGTTTTTCTACTTGCAAAGCCCAGATTTCCTCAGGGAACATCTTTTTCCATGGTTAAAAGAGAAAGAAAGAAATCCAGTGAGAAACTTGTGTTTCACATTAGTGCTTTAGCCCTGATGGTGGTTGGAGCTCCGTGGAGTTGGTGCCTGCTCTGGTGCTCACGGAGGCCTCCCAGAGCCCAGGAGCACTTGGGGCCATGGGAATTGCTTGTCCCACTGTTAAAGTCCCTGAAGAGGTGTTGGCCATGGCCAGCCAGTCCTGTTGTGGCCCTGCTCACAAGGCAAGGACCATTCCCAGCAGGTGTGAGAGGGCTGCTCTGTTTGCAGGGCGGCAGAGTTTACCAGCCTGGCTGGGGCAGCTCTGGTCACTGGCACCTGCACCTTGGCTTTGCGGGGCTCAGTGAGGGAGACAGAGCACTGAGACCACCCTTCCCCTGCCTGCCAGGCCTGCCTGCTGCTCAGGAGCCCCCAGATCCTGCTGGACAAACATTTCAGCTTCATCTCCTTAGCCCCCACATCCATCTCCCATCTCCTGTCTGCTGCCCCAGCCCCAGGGCAGGGCACTGGCTGTGACACAGAGCAGGTGATGGCACTGGCTGTGACACAGAGCAGGTGATGGCACTGGCAGGGCACTGGCTGTGACACAGAGCAGGTGGTGGCACTGGCAGGGCACTGGCTGTGACATGAGATGGCAGATGATGGCACTGGCTGTGACACAGCTGATGCAGAGCAGATTATGCTCCTGGCTGATTTAGGGGAGCAGGCAGGTCTGGAAGGTGTGAGCACACCCAGAGCACATGGAGCCAGCCCCAGGCCAGGCTGGGTGCCAGGCCACCAGGAGCTCCCTGCAGAGCCTCTGTGAGCCCAGTGAGCCCTGTGAACCCTCTGTGAGCCCTCTGAGCCCTGTGAGCCCAGTGAGCACTCTGTGAGCCCTGTGAACCCTCTGTGAGCCCTCTGTGAGCCCTCTGTGAGCCCAGTGAGCCCTGTGAACCCTCTGTGAGCCCTCTGTGAGCCCTGTGAGCCCAGTGAGCACTCTGTGAGCCCTGTGAACCCTCTGTGAGCCCTGTGAACCCTCTGTGAGCCCTCTGTGAGCCCTCTGTGAGCCCTCTGTGAGCCCTGTGAACCCTCTGTGAGCCCTGTGAGCCCTCTGTGAGCCCTGTGAGCCCTCTGAACCCTCTGTGAGCCCTGTGAACCCTCTGTGAGCCCTCTGTGAGCCCTCTGACCCCTCTGTGAGCCCTGCCATGCCCTCTCCAGCAGGAAAAGCCTCTCCTGCCTTGCACTGCAGCGAGCACAAGCTCACAGAGCAAGGCAGGGCACAGGAGAGATGCCTGGGGTGGGTGCCCGGCTTATCCAGAGCTGCAGAGGGAAGAAAGGCACAGGAGAGAACATGGTCACACTCTATAAATACCTGCAAGGTACCAGTGCCAGGGGAAGAGGAGGATTAGTCACACTCCTGTGAGACAGGGAGGGGAGGACAGACAGCAACAGCGTGAAGCACTGGAGGAAAAAGTTTTGAGTATTAGGAGTGAAATGTTTAGGCTATTTTTCTTTCTCATTTATAATGGAAAAAGAAGTTGCAGGGTCTCAGTCTAAGTTATCCTTGAGGCTTGAAGAATTTTTTCAGGGGAGTTGTGAGTCATAGGCATGAGGAGCAACCAGTGCATGGCTGTGTGGGATCTGCAGGTCCTGGGTGCACCCAGGAGTTAAACAAGGGGCCAGGAGTTAAACAAGGGGCCAGTGTGGCCTTTGGGACAGCAGCAGTGTCACCAGTGTTAGGAAAATTAATCCACAAACACCAGATCTTTATGTCTAAAAAGGAGGCAGAGTCCTTTTACTTTATTCCAATAAAGGGAGAGGCCATGGGGTATTCCCCTGGAGTCTCTCCAATTTTTGGAGGACACAGCCTCCCTTTTAATCCCAATTTCCCAGACACATTTCCCTTCTCTCTTTCCCCATTTCTGAGGTACTTGAGAGGTACAGACTTCCCCAAATGCCTGATACCAAAGATTTCCCAAAGATTTCCCTCTAATATTTATATAACTCTCTAATATATATGTATAACCTTCCCTTTTAATTTTCTTACAGAATGTAGGGGTTTTTCTTCCCCATTGATTCTTTCACCTCTCAATGTCTAATTTTATTTATCAGCAAACACAAAGTTTATTTGTAAAAGGAAATATCTTTTTCCATTCATCAATCGCTGTAATCCTTCCCATTGTTTCTTTTATCTCCCTGTGCTGGTTTTATCTACCAGCAGACCCACAGCTGGTTTGGAAAGACAAATCCACTATTCCTCTCACCAGGCAGAGGGTGACCCTGCTGCCTGCAGCACTGGGAGCCCAGGGCTGGCCACAGCTCTTCTCCTTCCCAGAACATCCCAAATTCATGTCAAATCCCCAGGGAAGGAGGTGCTGCTCATCTCTGTGCCACTGGATGCTGCAGCTGGGAGGGCTCGGGGCTGGAGCTGGCTCTGGGTGAGCCTGAGCTCTGCCCGTGGCTCCTGGGGTGAGCTGGCTCCTGCCCCAGGGCAGTCTTGGTGCCTCACACCCAGTGTCCCCTGCCAGGACTGAGCTCCTGTTCCCTCTGGGATGGAGCTGGGCCAGGCAGGAGTTTGGGGCTCCCCTCCCCGAGGGGTTGGCTCCATGGCCAGCTTGGACAGACACTCCTATTGTCATCTTCCATTGTGCTGGGACCCAAAAGTAAATGTTTCCAAAAAAACAGGGGTTGGTGCTGGCAGGATGTTTGCCCCTCTCCTCAAGTAAGAGCCAAGAACTCAGTCTTATAACAAACCAGCTGAGCAAATAGAGGTGTCCCTGGAGAAAACCCTTCAGGCTGGGAAGAATTAACACCTTGATCCAAATAAAGGTAAACAATTCAATTGTGTTGCTCTTCCAGCTGTGTTTTCCTGAGAAAATGAATCTTGTGTGTGTCAGTCTGTCCCCCCCAGTAGGTTTTGAGCCCCCTGGGCTGATCAGACAGAATCACAGACTCAAGGAATGGTTTGGGCTGGAAGGGATCTCAAAGCTCATCTCCTTCCACCCCCTGCCACAGCAGGGACACCTTCCACCAGCCCAGCTTGCTCCAAGCCCCATCCAGCCTTATTGGATGAGAAGTCTCAGGAGAAGTTCAGATCCACGAGCGTTGGAAATGGGAACGAGCTGCTCGTGCTGCCCACTGTGGGAAGGGTTAGTTCAGAGCAGAAAGGTGTGTGTGGAAGGAGCTGCAGGCACCCAGCTGCTTTCAGAGTGCTGCTGGTTTTGTGCCAGGCTGCAGGCACACAGGGAGTGGTGACTGACAGTGGGGTGAGCCCCATCCCCAGTGGCTGCAGCTGTGAGGAGCAGGTGAGCAGCACTGACAGCAACGGGACACGGAGTGCCCAGGTGAGCAGCACTGACAGCCATGGAGTGCCCAGGTGAGCAGCACTGACAGCCATGGAGTGCCCAGGTGAGCAGCACTGACAGCAACGGGACATGGAGTGCCCAGGTGTGCTGAGCAGCCACAGAGGGCACACAGGTGTGATGTGTGAGCATGAGGGGATAAAAGGCAGGGCTGGAGAACAAGAGGAGCAGACACTTGAAGAAGTCTGAAGTGGAATGGTGTTACTGTGTGTGGGCAGACCCCTGAAGCCTTCTGATGAGGTGAGGTGTTACTGTGTGTGGGTTGAAACCTTCTGAACTTGTGTGGTGACACTCTGTGTGTCGTGGCCATCTCAACTGTGACATGTGCTGTGATGGTGGCTCCATTTTTCATGGAATGGTGGCTCCAATTTTTCAGGGAATAGTGGCTCCATTTTCAGGGCATGGCAGTTCAGCTTTCAGGGAATGGTAGCTCTGTTTTCAGGGAATGCTGGTTCATTTTTCAGGGAATGGTGGTTCCATTTTCAGGGCATTGTGCCAAGCTGCCTGCCCCTTCCGTGACACTCTGGGCCAAATTGCAGCCAGGTGCTGCAGCACCACTGAGGGGATCCTGCAGCAGCCCAAGGCTTCCCTTCCCTCCAAGGTTTTTTGCAAAACCCCCAAGTTCTGCTGTCAGGCTCAGGTCGTTTAAACCTCTCCACATATTCTTCCAATTCCCATCTATGGCAAATTTAGAACAGCTTTCGTTTCAGGGAAAATGGCCTTCAGTTCCTGCAGGCCAGGGGGAACTGCTTTGTTCCCCTTTCCTGGTTTTTGGGAGTGGGACAGGGAGGAGATGGCTGGGACCCCCTGGTGGCTTTGATTTGGGGTCTCCATCTGCTGTTCCTCACTTCTGGTTCCTCAGGAGGCTGGGAAAGGCTGGGATCCAGCAGGGTGGAAGGAGCTCCAGCAGCACCAGGGACATTCCCTGGTCCTGTATTTTCAAGGAAGGTTGGATTTGGGCTTTTCATTCGAAATTCCAGCATTTTGGTGGTGGGTGTTGACCTGGGCCAAGCTCACCTGTGCCTTGGGATGGTGGGGTTGTTTAGGTTGGAAAACCCTGTGAGATCTGAGCCCAGCACTGCCCAGGCCACCACTGCCCCATGTTCCAAGTGCCACATCCACAGGGATTTTGAATCCCCCAGGGATGGGGATTCCCCCACTTCCTTTGCAGGTTTGGGAGGGAAGTGTGGGTCCTGCTGTGTTCCCATTCCTGCTGTTCCAAGCACCTTCCACAGAAACATCCTCTGGGCATCTCAGGTCTTTCAAAACTCAGGAATTAGGGGAAAAAAACATTCAGAAAAGGACAGGGATGGGAGGGAGCAGCCTGTTGGAGATGATCCTGCTGGACTGGAGGGATTTTCCCTGGCATTCCAGGTGTGCAGCCCTGTGCTGCAGCAGGAGCAGAGGGCAAGGAGCCTTCCTGTGCCTCAGGCAGATTTGGGAAGGGTTTAGGAAGCATTTGTAGGGAAAAACTAAAGCCAGATCTTGGGAAGAGGAAGAGCTGTGGGATGCAGCTGGCTGGGGGTGTTGGCTGTGACTGATGCTGGGATGGGTGAGGAGGGAAGATCTGGGGCAGAAACTGCTCCTGTGTGTAGAGAGGGAGGAGCAGGAGGTGCCTGCAGGTGCTGGTGTTTAACCTCCTCCCTGAATGCAGGGGCTGAGGGAGTTGTGCTGCTTCTCTGGGCAGGTAAAATCCCATTTGTGCTGCATCCCCACGGATCCCCATCCCCCCTGTGCCAGCTTTCCCTTGGTGTGCCCGTTAAACACAAGCAGAGCTTTCCTCTTGGAGCAGCTCCTGCTCCAGGCTTGGGATTTTCCATGTTTTCAGCTTCCTAGGGGAGTTGGGAAGCCCTTGGGAAGCTGTTCCTGCCTGGCACTGGGATCAGAGTTCCCAGGCAGGGATGGGAGCAGCGCTGAGTGTTTGGGGTTTCCTGGGATTGTCACATTCCCGGCACCTTGTCCTCGGGATCCTGCTGGGGACCCAGCTCTGGGTGTCTCAGCTGGGGCTTCTCCTTCAGGAGAACGTCCCCAAAGGCTGTGGGAAGTCCTGGATTAAGCAAAGGAAGGGCTGTTCTGGAGAGGAGCAGTTCATGACCCTGAGCTGTTTGGGGTTGTCTAAACTGGGCTGTGGGAACTGGAACTTTCCATGCCGTGTTGGGAAGGAATTCCTGGCTGGGAGGGTGGGCAGGGGCTGGGCTGGAATTCCCAGATTTGCTGGGGCTGCCCCTGGA
>JAWWMN010000208.1:71853048-71866514 GCA_035047745.1 Catamblyrhynchus diadema
CAGGTGAGCAGCACTGACAGCCATGGAGTGCCCAGGTGAGCAGCACTGACAGCAATGAGCCATGGAGTGCCCAGGTGAGCAGCACTGAGCCATGGAGTGCCCAGGTGAGCAGCACTGACAGCAACGGGACATGGAGTGCCCAGGTGAGCAGCACTGACAGCCATGGAGTGCCCAGGTGAGCAGCACTGACAGCAATGAGCCATGGAGTGCCCAGGTGTGCTGAGCAGCCACAGAGGGAGCAGAGGGCACACAGGTGTGATGTGTGAGCATGAGGGGATAAAGGCTGGGCTGGAGAACAAAAAAGGCAGATCCTTGCAGCCTTCTGAAGTGGCATGGTGTTACTGTGTGTGGGGTGAAGCTTTCTGAAATTGTGTGGTGACACTCTGGGTATCGTGGCCATCTCTGCTGTGGCATGTGCTGTGACACCAGGTAAGTGTTTTTTCTTAGGGGTGTGGGTGGCTTGCTGCAGGACCTCCCCAGGTTGTGTTTTCTTGCTGTGGTGTCCCCTTGGGCATGCCAAGGGTGTGGGGGAATTGCTCAGGGGCAGCAGAAAGCTGTTGGTGATGAGGGGAATTGTGGAAAGAACAGGCTCTGGGAGAAGCTCCCAGGGTTTGAATCCCTTTCAGTGACGGAGCCTGGAGATCAGGGAGCCCCTGGCTGTCCCAAGGCCATTTGTCAGCTCCAGCCCCAGGTCAGTGTGTGCCTCCCTGGGCTGCTGACTCGGGTGGGACACAGGGACAGCTCTGTCCATCCCACATTGTGGGGGGCACAGGACAGGGCTCCAGAGCTGGCTCCAGCAGCCCCTGTGACCCTGGGCAGGCATTAGGGGACCTGCCTGGTGCTTCCTCTGCTCCCCTGAGTTTGAGTGCTGTGCTCCCCTCTGAGCCTCACTGCCCCTTGCCTTTGTTCTGGTCCTGCTGCCCCACAAATCCAGGGCAGCAGAGCTTCTGACCTGCCCCTTTGTGCATTGCACAGAAATCTCAGAATGATAGATCACAGGGAAAAAAGGGTGAAAGAGAAGGAGGGAAAAAGATGTTCCTTCATGGTGCTTTTGTTTTCTAACAATGTTGACATTATGTGGAGTAACCGAGTATAAAATCTGCCTATCGTTTGGGAGCTGGTGTGCAGGGAAGATGTTATTATCCCAGCTTTTTATGCCTCTTTACCCTGTCTGGATCAGAGGAGATAAATGTGTAGATAGGAGCCTCAGCTCCTGTCTTTATTTAAGCTGTCAGGTACTGCTGTTATTTTATGATGATTGTTATAGAAAGCCTCCACAAAGAGATATATGTTTCTATATTCCCCCTTGTTTCCTATTTTAATCTATAATTTAATAATAAAATAGATGTATTTCCCTTTATTATTTTTATTTGTAGCATCAGTGCTGCTTGTTCGCTCTTATTTTTCAGATAAACATTCACAGTCACAAAGCACTTAAAATATGCACATAATCAATCTTCTCTGTTCTCTTTTGGGCTCCCTTTTGACTATTATTGCAGTCGTACTTTAATTTACACATTAATGCCAGAGCATCTTTAGTGTAGAGCAGGTTCCCGGTGGGGACACACACAGACACCAGCGTCGCCTCCTCAGCCTCACCCACGTGGCTCAGGCCAGGCACATCGGCACGTGGGATGCGGCCAGAGCCACTTCTGAGGGGGTGCAAGAGCCCACAGAGGCAGGGGCAGTGTGGATCGGGGTGCCCAGAGCGGCTGTGGCTGCCCCAGCCCTGAAAATGCTCAAGGCCAGGTTGGACACTGGGGCTCTGGCCAGCCTGATGCTGTTGAAGATGTCCCTGCTCATTGCAGGGGGCTGGACTAGAGATGCCCTTTAAACTCGGACCATTCAATAATTCTGTGTTTCTCTCACCCCAGAGGCAGAGATGCTGTCCAGGCTGGTTTTTTGTGGGCATGCAGCTAAAGCCCCAGAGCCTCAGCAGCACAGGGCTGAGCTCAGCCTCCAAAGAAACACTTCCCACCAGGAGCTGGCCATTCCTCACTGCTCCCCAGCACCCCATCTTCTCCCTGCTCCCCAGCACCATGTTCCTCCCTGCTCCCCAGCATCCCCGGCACTCTCTGAGGCCAAGTTACAAGGGGACAGCAGCCAGCAAATGTCAATAGGAAATACACGAGGCACGGAGCTTTGCTGGTACATCCATATTCACTCTCCTGCTTTTTCATGGACAGGGACTTTCTCTTCCTTTCTTCTGGGTGAATTTCTACTGGTTTTACCCATTCATACCCCAGGCAGCCAATGGCTGTGTGCTGGTGAAAGGAGTTGCTGGAAAAGCAAATGATTGGCATATCAAAGGAAGAATCACAGATTCACAGACTGGTTTGGGGTGGAAGGGACCCGAAAGCTCCTCCAATGCCACCCCTGCCATGGCAGGGACACCTCCCACTGTCCCAGGCTGCTCCAGCCCCAATGTCCAGCTTGGCCTGGGACACTGCCAGGGATCCAGGGACAGCCACAGCTGCTCTGGGCACCTGTGCCAGGGCCTCACACTCTCACGGGGAACAATTCCATGCCTTGGGTAATACCTTCCAAAATGTTGAGGTATTTTCATTGTCTCAGGGCACTGAGCTTCCCTTGGGCTCTGGGAGAGTTGGGTACCAGAGGAGGAGGTGACTCTGTGGGCCTGAACCAGGTATTACTGTACATAGAGATTTTGGGTGAGTTTGCTTGAGCTGGGCTCGTCACCAGGACTCCTCTGGTTCTTGTTCTCCCTGAGTCCTGCAGCCTCCCCTGCTTGGAACACCCCTGATTTCTGCAGCCATGGGCTCCAGAGAGCACCACAGCAATGACCAAGGCTGGAGCCAGCAAGGGCTCGTGAGCTGGTGCTCTCTTGGGTTAAACAGAGGTCATTGAAAACATCTCATCCCACCTCTTCCTCTGCAAATACATGTCTTTCATCCTTTGCACTTAGAATCCTTTGTCTTTTGGGGGAAAGTATCTGCCTTCTGTTTCAGTTTTATTTTGGGATTTTAAATTACATCATTATATAGCCTTTACAGAGCTAAAAATGTTTAATAGGCAGAAACACAGCAGCCTGTCCATCCCTTGGATGGGTGTGAGGAGGGGCTGTGACTGACCCCTGTCCCATGTTCCATCCCTTGGATGGGTGTGAGGAGGGGCTGTGACTGACCCCTGTTCCAGGTCCCTCACTGGGATGGACTCTGTGACTGACCCCTGTCCCAGGTCCCTCACTGCCATAGGCTGTGACTGACCCCTGTTCCAGGTCCCTCACTGGGATGGACTCTGTGACTGACCCCTGTCCCCAGTCCCAGTGCCCACATGCTGTGCAAACATCCTCCCGGGAGCCTGGTGACGGCAGCTGCTTGAACAATTTCCAAGCAGGAACTTGGCACCACTTCAGATTTAAAATACAGGCAATTAGTGGAAGTGGTTTCAGTCTCGATTATTTCCCTCTTATGGCAGAAAAAGCATCTGTGGAAAGCTGGACAGTTTCTTTCCAAGAGCGTTGAAATCATGTCCAAAGGGAACAGGAGGGAATCCCAGAACTGGCTCAACATCTCTTATTCCTGCACATCTGAACCCTGTGCCAGGCAGTACCCACCTCTGTCCAACATTTCCTCAAGTCCTGGTCTACAAACTGTAATAGGAGTTACAGGGGCTGTCAGCAACATTTTTAGTCTGTTTAATATAAATGCAGTCACTAACATCCAAACCAAAGGGGTTATATTTTTTAGAAAATAATTAGGAAGAGTGAACAGCTGTAGAAAAGATTCCTTCTGCTCCCAGGCTGAAACTTCCAAGAGGAGAAATCAGATGAGGAGAACCCTGGGGCACACTGAGTCTACCCAGACATGTCTCTGTTCTGGGGGGGAATTTTTCTCTGGGGTAAGCTGATATTTCTGTGCTGGCACTCAGCTCGTGCCCTGCTGTCAGCTCACAGGGCTGCAGGATGTTTCTCCACATCCATCTCTTCTTGCAGGGCAGAGGGAGGGTCCTTGGAGATCCAGGAATTCGGATCCATGGGTGGGCTGAGGGCACAAGGCTGCTGCCCCCACAGCCCTCAAAGCAGGGAGCAGTTCCTTGCATCACAGGAGAGCAGAGCTGGAGAGCTCAGCTCTGTCCTCTCCCTGCCAGTCCTTAGCTGAAATTTGAACTGGAAATGTGCACAGAGCATCTTTTCCAGCACACTTTCCAAGGCTCAGGAGAACTCAGTGCAAACTCTAGAGGTGTGCTCCCTGAATCCCTGGCCCTGGTGCTGCTCCTGCCTGTGCTGGGTGCTCCCTGCACCCCTGACTCTGGTGCTGGGTGCTCCCTGCATCCCTCACCCTGGTGCTGCTCCTGCTCATGCTGTGTATTCCCTGCATCCCTGACCCTGCTCCTGCCCATGCTGGGTGCTCCCTGGGCTGTGACCCCAGGCTGGCACACCTGAGCTCTGTTTCTCCAGGGACAAGCTGCAGGACAGGCTCCAGCAGAGGCTGAGGTGTTTCCTTCCCCAGGAGGCTGCTCAGCCCCAGCTCTGCGGGCTCTCAGTGTTTGGGAAGGGCTGGTTTGAGGTCCCTGCTGCAGTCCTGGCCCAGCCATGGCTCTGCTCCCCGGGTGTCCCTGAGAGGCTGGGGCTGACAGCACAGGACTGGGGTGCTCTTAGCCCTGCCAGTGACCTGAACCGCTGGGGAATGACACACACCCTTATTTTGTCTTTCTTCCTACACAGGCAAGGAAAGTGCAGACCTCTGGCTTCATGTAGGAAATTAATCAAAATCTTGTGTGAGGGAATGACCCATTTTGATCCCACTGCAAAGCCTTGTCCTCCTCCACCCCGGCCACCCTCCCTGGCAGTTTGTGACAACCAAATTCTACCTGTGGCTGTGTCACAGGCCCTGAAACCCTGCCCATCTGCCCAGAGCCTGCCACACCAAACCTCAGAGATCTGGTCTAGTCAGAAGGTTTAGGGTTTTTTTTCCTTCTTGGCTGGCTTCCATCAGCAGCAGCTCCCACTCTCCAATGCACATCTCAATTAATTAATACAGTCAAACGTTATTAGAGACAATGGTTGGGCAGAAATTTTCCAGTCCAGAGTTCTCTTTGCTTTTTTCCTTGTTACTTCTCACGTTTGCTTTCCTCCCTGGTGCCTTTCTCTGCAGTGAAGCCTCTCCTGCAGAGCCTGGTGTGGAGGGGGAGCTCTGTGAGTGGAGTGGGGGCTCAGCCCCCTCCCAGGCCAAAGCCCAGCTGCAGGTGGGGATCCTGAGGGGATCCCAGCACAGCTGGACACACAGCCTGCCATCACCCAGGCTGGCCAGCAGCAGGTTGTGGCTCCTCTTGGCGTCCCAGCAGCTCTCATGTCACCTCAAATTTGGCGTTGTGGGGAGAGCAGTGAGTTGCCTTTCTGAGAAAAGGGAGAGATGACCCTCAAAGCCTCTGTCATGGGTGGCACTGGGAATGTTGAAAATCCTCCAGGCAGGCTGAGGTTTGACTTGAGAGACTCTGAGTGTCCCAGGAAGGAAGGAAGGACAAAACCCAGACCCAGCACGCTCAAAACCAAAGCACACATCAGCAAAAAGAAGCAGAATTTGATGTTGTGTCAGCAGCCCCAGCAGCTGCAGATCCCTCAGCTGTGGTTCTGACACTGAAATACCAAAGTGCAGGAGGGCCAGGGCAGGGTCCTGAGGCAGGAGGGGATGGAGGGAGGGAGGTCGGTCCAGGGCAGGGCTGTGCAGGTGGAGGCAGCAGGAGCCCCTACCACCCTCCCTGGGACAGACACTGCTGCTGGGAGCCTGGGCTGGGCTTTGCTGCCTGGCTCTGCAGGAGCACCTGGGGTATCCCAGCGCCTGGAATGGCCCCAGCCCTGACCCAGGGTGTGGGACACGGGGCATAGGGCTGGCAGGGTGTGGGACATGGGGCTGGCAGGGTGTGGGACACGGGGCTGGCAGGGTGTGGGACATGGGGCACAGGGCTGGCAGGGTGTGGGACACGGGGCTGGCAGGGTGTGGGGCACAGGGCACAGGGCTGGCAGGGTGTGGGACACGGGGCTGGCAGGGTGTGGGGCACAGAGCACAGGACTGGCAGGGTGTGGGACATGGGGCCCCGGGCTGGCAGTGCCCCCGTGCCCCCAGCCTGGGGCAGGGGTGCAGGGGCCCAGGGGCGATGGGGGCCATCCTCAGCAGGGAGCAGCCGTGTCCCAGAGCAGGCAGGTTCTCTGAAAGCACAGCAGGAGCAGGGGCTGCTTTGTCTGTGGGTGCATGAGAGGCATTTTCCAGCACTGTCAGGGCAGAGCTGACAGCCTCAAATTATTGTTATTATTTTCTTTTAACAGGAATGCAAATATGTCAGCCTTTCTAGGTGGCTTCATTAAGTACCCAGCACATCATTCAGAGCCTCACAATTCTTGTCAAGTACCCACATCCCCATCCCATGTTCATTGCAGAGTCTGAATTCCTCTGACTCCGGCTCGTGATGACAAACAGGTTCAGAATAGGATTAAAAAAAATATCCAAAAGATAATAACAGTTGTTTTTCTTCCTTGCAGCTTCTAAATAGCAGAGAAAATACGTGGCAGGGTCAGTGCAGCTCACAGCCCGGGTAACTCAGTGCTGGGTCACTGTGATAGAGGTGAGGAATTAGGGCTCATCCTGGGATTTAATGGATTTGTCCTGAAACACGGGGCAGTGCCTCATCTCCTCTGTGTGCTGGAAGGAGAAATTCCTCTTTCCCATTTTGCTTCGTGATTGAACAGGAGGGAACAAGAACAGTGCTGCAGGATCATTATTAAAGTTGATCAAACTGAGACAAAGATAAATTGACTAACAACAGAAAAACCCTTTTATTACATACAGGTCTTGATTAGTCTGTTTATTTTCATAAATGCAGTGAACTGCTCTTTGACCCCCAGTTCATGACATTCCATTTCCCAGGAATTTTTAGCCACCTTCTCCCCCAAGTACCAAACAAGGGATGTCCATCACTTTGCCATGCCAGGGACCACCATGGTCAGAGACCCCACAGGTCTCACCCGTGCTTGCTGCACCCTTTGGGCTGCCCCAGCATCTCAGAGCATTCCCTCTGCTCGAGTCTACCTCAACCCTCTCTGTCCAGGCTGACTCTCCTCTTCCACTGCAGCTCCCTCCCGTGTCTTGTGAGAAGCTCCTTCTCCTCTCAGGCTCATCCCCTTGAGAGCTCCTTCAGAGCCCCCAGAACATGGGACAGATCAGTAAAATTCCTGAATTAGTGAAGCTTGGAGAGGTGCTTTCTACAGCTTTGAGTGTGGGGACCTCAACTGAGAGATTCAGGAGCACAGAAGAAAACACAGTTAAACACAGGGAGTTTTAAGAAAGACAAATTATGACCAGTCCCCCGGCCCTGCTGCATTTCAAGATCAGTCACAAAAATGTGTTCAATATTGAGCAGAAGGGACAGCCCATGGATTGGCACAGAGGGGGGATTGCTCCAGATGTGTGTGTGTGTGGAGAAGGCTGTGCTGGCTGATGTGCAGGGAGAGGCAGGTTCAGGTGTGTTTTAGCAGCGCTGTGTCTTAAATGCCTGAGCCTTGACCTTCGGCGGTATGAAGGAAATAGGTATTTCAGGCTCCAAAGTCAGTCAGACTCTTTATTTTAATGAAGGATAGGTACTCCAGAAATCACAGGCTGAACTGGCAAAAGGAATGAAGGAATCTGGAGGCATTAATTAAAGCAGCCTGGCTGCTGTTCTGTCACTCACACAGCCATGAGAGCTGAGGGGAGCTCAAGCCAAGCTTTGCATTTGATGATGCAGTAATATTTTACAGCTGAGATAACTTTGTTGGGCTGGTTTGTTATCAGCCTCTGCAGCAGCACACCTGGTTTCTGGGGTGTCTGTGCCCCCTGCTCTGGGGGTGCAGGTCACAGACCAGGCTCTGCAGAGCCCAGCTGGGACTGGCTGAGGGCAGCAGTGGGAATGGGGTAACAGCCTGCCAGCCCTTGGAAAGCAGGGCTGGGGCTGTAAAACCCTCTGGGTGTGCAAAAGCAGGCACAAGTCTGGGGAGAAGAAAGAGCAATCTCCTGAGGTTAAATCCTTCCAGCTTGAGCCAATGCAACATTCAGTACCTACAGCTGCCTGCACTTCAGGGGGTGCTGTAAAAAAGATGGGCACAGACTTCTTTACAAGGGCCTGCAGTGATAGAAAAAGGGGGAATGGTTTTAAATGAAGAAAGTATAGATTCAGATTGTATATAAGGAAGGAATGTTTTACAGTGAGGGTGTGAGGCCCTGGCACAGGTGCCCAGAGCAGCCCCTGGATCCCTGGCAGTGCCCAAGGCCAGGCTGGACACTGGGGATGGTGGAAGGTGTCCCTGCCATGGCAGGGGTGGAGTGGTGACTTTAAATGTCTCCTTCAACCCAGACCTCTCTGTGGTTCTGTAACATCCACTGGCTTGCAGCACTGGGAGAGCCAACCCCTGGGAAAGCAGCCCCAGCCAGGCTGGGACAGGAGAGTGACATATCCTGGGGTGCATGGGGACATCAAAGGGCTCCCTGTGCCCAGGGCTGTCACAGAACCATGGAGTGCCAGGCTGGGACAGGACAGTGACAGATCTGGGGCTGCCACAAGTCTCCCATGGGGACATCACGGGGCTCCCTGGTGCCCAGGGCTTCACCCAGGGCTGTCACAGAACCCTGGGGTGCTGCTTGCCTGCCCCCCCAGCCTGAGGGCTGGCTTTGGACTGGAGGAGAGGTGGCCCTGGGAGGGCTTGGTGACACTCCCAGGGTGCTGTCACTGCTGGGGGACAGGCACAGGAGGCTCCAGTGTCCCCTGCACTGCTGCTGTGCCTTGTTGGCAACTGTCCCCAGCTCAGCATGCCCTGGGCTCTTTACTCATTGTCTTTGCTTTTCACAACAAAAAAATTGCCAATTTCCAGAATTAGCCAGCTGTGTGTTTCTCCTCACCCTCCCCTGATGATCTGCATGGGAATTGTCAGCACCAAACCTGACCAAGCCATAAATTCACCTTTAAAACACCCATTCCTTCTCACCAGAGCCCCATGGCAGAGGAGACCCTGTGGCACAAACACATCTGTGGGTTTGGCACCTCTGTCTCCTCGTGCAGGACCCCAGCCTGGAGGCCTGGCCTTTGTGGGTCTTCTTTGCTATTTAGGGTTTTCTAAGGGGTCTTCTTTGCCATTTAGGGTTTAATATGCAGATAGACTGTTCTTTGGGTTTGGAATGGTTTGCAGTATTTTTTGTATGACCCAGGACACTGTGCTGAGGAATGCTGCCAGGCACAATTCCTTGCAGGCTGCTCCTGGAGGAGGATTTATCTGCTCTGTGAGCAGAAGTGGGGGCTCTGCGTGCAGAACCCCAGTGCTGTGTGTGCTCCAGCCCTGCCCAGAGGTGTTCAGGGCTGCAGCAGGAGCAGGCCTTCATCCTGGGAGTGTTGGGCTGCCAGAGGAACAAAGGAGCTCAAAACAAGGGGTTTTAGCTCAGCAACTAAACAAAAATGAAAATCCATCTCAAGCTGGTGGTTAATGGGCAAAAATGGGCTGTGCAGGCTTCAGTGGTTCTTGGGGGAGACCCTCTGCCACCCTTTTCTTAGTGCCTGGGGAAAGCATTCCCCCTCAATTAAAAATTAACTCCTCACATTCCTGCAAGAGCAAGGAAATGCTGGGGAGCAGCTGCTGCTTTCAAGGTCACACCTGGGGCCTGTCAGGAGTATTTAATGCAGGTTTTCTCAGCATCCCAACAGTAGAAACTTGATAAACTTGGAAAGGAAAGGGAAGATGTGTGCACGCAGCAGAAGGACACCCTGCTCAGTGCTGCAGTCCCTGGGGCAGGGGGGCCTGGGGCAGGGGGACCCCATTCTCTGGGAGTTCTGACCCTGCTGGGGGCAGCACACAGGGGCTGCCCTGGGGGAAGGACTCTCACAGCCCCCCTTCAGAGTTGGGGTCACAAACGTGGCACTGGCAGCTTCCTGGGGGCGCTGGGAACCGGGGTCTGCCTCTCCAGGTTGTTTTCTTGTCCTTTTGTCCCCACAGGAACAGTCTCTTCTCAAATCCAAATGCAAGCAGCTAAAAACCTTTATGTATTTTACATATTTGCAATGGATTTTCTCATACTTGCACTCTCATTTTCACTCTTTTTGCCTTCAAAGGTCTGACCTTAAGGCAGAGAGAGTGATTCTGGAAATTTTACTTATGGCTGCAGTTGTCCTGTGGCTCAGGGCTCTTGTTACATGGCCACTCCAAATATCTCTTGACATTTTCCCTTCTAACTTCATTTTTTCCTAATCCAAGAAAAGATCCAGGAATCAAAGCCAAGTAGTTAAACCATCCAATTCTATTTCCCCCGCACACCCCCTCCCATTCCTCTTGTTTGCACAGGACAAGGCTGTTGGCATCACAAAAGGTTATTTCTCTTTTTTTGCAGCCTTTCTGTAATTTTTTCTTTATTTAAAGTCTCGTAAGGAGGCTTTTACACTCTGGACTACACAGCCTTTTTTGGCCCATTGTAGCAAACACCCATCTGTATTGTATTTTTAGTGTTTAAAACATCAGGAGAACTTTTCTCCTCCTGAACAACCTTCCAGTAGGGACAGCCCTGGGATGGATGGTTGTTCTCTTTATTTTGCCTCTGCTCAGGTAGAAGGTTTACAGGCTGGTGAGTCACTTTTTGGGTTCTGGGTGTCACAGGGCAGACAGAGGAACCCCAGCTGAAACCCTGCTGCAACAGCAGCACCTCCAGGCACCTGGGGTGGAAGCTGCCTGGTGGGAAATTCAACATGAAATATCTGTCAGAAGTAAAGCTGAAGAGATGGAATCCTCTTCCTCCTGTGTCTCTGCTTTGTGCAGATTTCCCCTGGTACTCCAGGAAGGGTCGTTTCCTACAAGTTCTGAGGTTCTGGAGTGGTTCTGAGGTTCTGGAGTGGTTCAGGGTGGCAAAGTCAGGTACAGAACCCCTGGAGCTCCGACAGCAGGACACTGTGGATGCTCACGTGGGTCTGTGGAACACTGGACATGGTCCCCAAAGAGAAATAAACTTTGAGAGTCCCTGATCTGCCCAAAAACCACTTTTTGCTCAGGGAGGGTGTCCCATCCCTGGCAGTGTCCCAGGCAGGTTGGACAGGGCTTGGCCCAGTGCAAGGTGTCCCTGCCATGGCAGGGGGCTGGACTGGAAGACCTTTAAAAACCCTTCCAACCCAAATAATTCAGTGGTTCCACACCCACAGGGTGAGAAGAGCTGGAGGCTGAAAAGGCACCAGGGACAGCACCATGTCCAGTGTTGGTTCTTAAGTATTTTGGGTGGAAAAGAGAGAGCCCAGATGACAACTGAGCTCTGCAAGACCCTTTGGTGGGTCAGGAGGCCACATCAGGTTGGATATCTACTCAGTTTTTGAGCAGATCTCCAAGCTGTATTCAAATACAGACCACTGAGTAATAAAACTGATTTGTTAATTTATTAATCCAGAACAAAATATGCATGTAAATCCCAGTATCAAGGAACACTGGAATTGCACTGGAGTGTCTCTGTTGCTTCAGCTGATGCAATGTGTGGGTCATAGTGGATTTTACCCTGGTTTTTCCCCTCTATCCTATTAGCTGGATTCTATTTCACACCCAAAATAGCTCAGCTACCTCAGAAGGCATAAAATCAGCAGGATGGCTTCTGTGGCATTGTTGAGCAGGTCTGAATGCTCTCCAGTATTTCTGACTCCAGCATCCTCAGGCACTTTCCCTTGGTCCCACAGCACCATGCTGTCCCCAGGGCTAGCACCATGTGCTGGGCCCACCTTCATCATCCTCAGGCACCTCCTCTTGGTCCCCAGGGACAGCACCATGAGCTGGGCTCACCTTCATCATCCTCAGGCACCTCCCCTTGGTCCCAGAGCACCGCAGGGACAGCACCATGAGCTGGGCTCACCTCCAGCATCCTCAGGCACCTCCTCTTGGTCTCCCCGCCCTGCTCCCCAGAGGGGAGCTGGCCCTGGGGAAGGGGGTCTCCTTTCTGGGGAAGGGGGGCTCCTTTGGAGCAGCAGCCATGGCCCTGCAGGGCTCTCCGGCCTCGGGGCAGGAAGGGAAAACACACAGAGCGATGAGCACAGCAGAGGTGCCTGGACCTGCCCATGAGAGAACAGAACGAGGGAGAGGGAGAGCAGGAACAGAAGGTGCTCTGGAAGGTAACTGGGCACAAACAAAGGAAATTAAGTTAGTTTGTGAGTGTGGAGTTTGGGCTTGCACAAAGAGCAGCATTGCAGGACCTGTGAATGCTTGGCAAGGGCAGGAGGAAGGAGTGCTTGTGTCCTGGGATTAATTTAAATCACAGAAATGTGATCCCAAGCAAATGAGTTGATTTCCAATGCGCAGGGCAAAAGGAAGGGGAAAAAAATACACAAACCAAATCAAAAAGAATTGCAGTGATATGAAAACAAACATGAGTGTATCCACCCCCAGATTCCCAGCTAAATCCTTAGCTTTTCATCCCCATGTTTAAGAGGGATCTCTGCTGATTCAGGTGGGCTGGAGTTCTGGCTCAACAATTTCAAGTGGCCAGCATTCCTTTAAAAGGTGCCTGCAAAGGCTTTTCTTCCTCCTGTCCACCTTTCCACCAGAATAAAAGATTCCCCCACATAATAATTGGCCAAAATGGAAATTGCCCATGTTTTCCCCTCAGGTATGCACAGCCAAGCAGCTGTGGTGTGGTCTCAGTTGGGAAGTTCGATTTTATTCTGCCATTCAGCCCAGGTGCTCAATAAAAAATGCAAGAGCGACAACAACAACAAAAAAACCAAAAATCAAAGGGCAAAGGAAGGGAATATTGCTGCCAGCTAAACAGTTCCTTTTAATCTGGGCTCCGTCCTCCTCCTTTTGAGGGAATGGTGTTGCTATTAAAGTCAGATGAGAGGGAGAGATGGGATCCCAGGTGAGCGGAGCTAGAGTGGTTTTGGGAGATAAGGTTTAACATTCAGAGGCAGAGGCTGGAGCTTTGTTGTTGCAGAAGGAGGGCTGTGTGTGCTGGGCAGGCTGGGGGATCACGAGGCATGTTTGACTTCCCTGGGGTCAGTGCAGGGCTGGGTCTGCGTGGGTGTCCAAGGACAGACCCAGCTGGGAAAGAAAACAGCTCCTGGCTGGGATTGGGTCTGGAAGCTTCCATCCCTTGTTGGGAAGAGCTGGGAGCTCCTTGTGATACAGCCCTGCGTTTCTGAAGGCACCCAGAGGCACCTCTGGATGGGAATGTGGGGCTGCCCAGAGCCTGCAGTGCAGCTCGGGCAGCTCCAGAGCCTGTCCTGCTCCTGCATCCCTCGGGGGCTCTGAGCTCCCCCTGCCCATCCCGAAGTGCCCCTGCACCTCCCCTCTGTCTGTGCCACCGGGTCCCTCTCCTGGTCCCTGGGGGTGGCTGAAGGACCTGCTGCTGCTGGAAGTGCTCAAGGACATTTGGCCAAGTGTTGGGGAAGATGAAACAGGAAAGCCTTACAAATATGATTGTCTGGCAAAAGATTTTGAGAATATGGAAACTATAAGTGAGATTGAAATG
>JAWWMN010000208.1:71867027-71905459 GCA_035047745.1 Catamblyrhynchus diadema
TGGATGGATGGATGGATGGATGGATGGATGGATGGATGGATGGATGGATGGATGGATGGATGGATGGATGATGGAGGGATGAATGGATGCTGCTTTTTATAATTTTGAAAAGGGTCTAGAGTACAATAATGACCCTCAATGCAAGATATTCCACTTTTTAGCACTGAAATGGAGCAAAAGTTCAGCAATAATCTCAACTTGATGAGAACTAGGTGTTTTTCTGTGTTCCAAATGTCCATTTCTTTTTGTCCCAAGGTCCTAATGTGCTACTGGGAAAAGAGGGGAGAGAAAAGGGGAGGATTGTCTTTCTCTGTGAAATTGCAGTAGTCTGTGCAGTAGTCTGCTAAGGAAGAAAGGGTGAAAGCATCAGTCAGACATGGGTTTTACAAATTCCAGCTGAATTTGACACTGAGCCTGCTGTGCAGTCCTTGCTGAAAGACCCAGCAGGGTTAAGTTTGTGTCCTGAGAAATGCAGTGCTTTGGGTTATGGATGAGTCATGCCCGTGTATCCCCATCTGGAACCTCTCAGGGAGCTGCTCCAGTGCCTGCTGGGCAGACAGGAGCTCCCATGTGTCTGTCTGTCCTGGCAGGAGGGGATGGAGGACTCGTGCAGGGGCTCAGCATCAAGTGTTGGTGCAGCACGGCTGCTTCCCATCCCCTGCTTTGTTCTGGGCCGTGGTGCTCTGGAATTGCTGCTGGATGGGCATCAGAGAGGTCCCAGCATCACCTGCTGTGGGCTGAGATCCACTGAATGAGTTCTCAGAAAAGGCACATGAAGCCCTCCAGACTCTGTGCCAAGAATTGGGTGGGACTGGTTTGAAGCTGAGATCTGTGTCTGGGAATCCCCACATCCCAACAGCAGCTTCCCAATTATCCTGTTTTGTTTGGATCAGGGCTTTCTCTTTGGTCTAGAAAGCCGTGACAGCAGGGACCATCTCTGTGATTTGGCACGGGTGCCCAGAGTAGCTGTGGCTGTCCCTGGAGCTGTCGCAGGCCAGGCTGGACACTGGGGCTTGGTTTGGTGGAAGGTCCCTGCCCATGGCAGAGTGGGACTGGATGATATTTAAGGTCCTTTCCAACCAAACCATTCCATGATTCCATGCTTTAAAGAGAGGTGGTGATGTGGGGGGAGCTTCACTCAGTCCCAGAATGAAGGAACAGAGAAGGGCAGTCACTTGTCCAGGGCTGTGCCACCAGCCTGTTTCTGAAGTGGGAGCAGCCCTGAGGATTCCTGGTGGTGTTTGATGCTTATTCAGAGGCTGTCAGGCTTCTCAATGACAAACTCAGCCTCAGTCCTCACCATCTTGATGAGCTTTTGTGTGTGTTAACCAGCTGCCAAACACTTGATCAGGGAAGTGTCTCTGAGCTTAACAGAGTGAGAAAACAATGACACACTTCCACAAAAAGGCAGGGACTGAGCTCCCAGAGCAGACACTGGTGTGAGACAGTGAGAGCCCTCGAGATACTGAGTGTGTAACATCCAGACATCCTCCTGCATTCATAAAATTGGGGGCAATAACGCCATTATTGATGCTAACTATGGCAGCCCCATTTCCCAGAGTGTCAGCTGTAATAAAACAGCTCCCCAAATGTCAGGATGAGCATAAAGGATATTAGAAGCCTAATGGAGCACATTCATACTTCTAATTGAGAGTAAAATATCATCAAACAACCAAGTACTTTGACAGGGTTGTTTAATAATTAGGCCAGGATGCAAGAGAGAGTTCAGCTTGCTGCTGAAAATGAGGCAGGGCTTATGATGAGGGGAATAAAGACAGTCTTTTACAAAAGCAATTTGAGAGGAAATATTGCTGAAGAGTGCTGTAAAAAATGTCATGGATATGGTCTCAGCCCGCAAAGTCCTGGGGAGGGTGAGTCCAGTGCACAGCCTGCCCAGGGAGGTGAGTGCCAGAACTGGATGTTGGTGAATAAGCTCAGTTTAAAGAGCAACTTTGTCGTTTGCTTTCATTTGGATTTTTACATCAAAGACCTTATTTATCCTCTCCTCCAAGCAAAGGCTCCAAGAGGCAGAGCTGCCCTTCTACCTGAGCAGTAAAAAAAGTCCAGAGGCTTTGAGCTGAACACATGAAACACCATCTTTGTGACCCTGCCTTGACTTTGACAGTCTCTGGAGATCCTCCCTGTCCCTTGGTGACTGAACTTCTCCAAGTGACACCATCCCTCCTGCAGCTGCATTAAAGTGGCAGGGAAATGTTTGGCACTGCAGAGATGGGAAGTTTTCCTCGTCCTACATGGGGACATAGCACTTTGAGCACCTCCTCTTGAAATAAATAGGGCAGGCAATCTTTCTCCTTTTTAATGCCTTTATTAAAAATCAGCTCAGGTGGGGAAAACCGACAGGTCTGCGCTCACGCTGCCGCTGCTCCCAGGAGCGACTCAGAGGAGGAGGAAAAGTGCAGCTGTGTCCACTGGTCTGTGGGCAGAGCTGGGGCTTCCGTCCTCACGAGGGCATTGGGAAATTCCCAGTTTTTTGGTTTGACATTCGGGGTCCTCTTTCTAGCTGACATCTTTTAGTTTAGGGTGAGGGGTAAAAAAGGTCTTAGCGGACACTGGAGTCTGTTCCCCACCTCTAGACATCACTTCGATCTCTTAATTCCATGGTGGCTTGTTGTTTTAGGGGTTTTTCCTGCTAGATTGGGTGAGGGGTTTCCTCGTTTGCATGCCTACCCCGATGTCACCCCCTCCTCACAATTCCAGGTGCCAGTTTCCAGGAAGCAGCAGGGTGATACTTAACAAAGGGGATTTCTAACCATCAAGAACAGGTAATTAAAGGAAAACTATTAACAGGGGATTACAACATGAAATTATTAACAACAAATAGTTAGAACTCTAAGTTAGCAGCAATTGGTTTAACCTGTTAACTCTACAACCTTTAAAAAAAATGGACAACTTTTCTACTCATAACACTCTCAGCCCCCTGTAGCAGCAGCTGCTGCCTGCAGGGGCTGTACCCCACACAGGCTCCATCAGCACCACCCTGGAGGGCAGAGTTTGGGCACACCTGGCCCAGGGTGTCTGCAGTTTGGCCACATCTGGCCTGGAGGGGCTGCAGGGGCCGAGGGGGTTGTGAACACACACACAGGGAGTGTGAGAGGTAGCCAGGCACTGCTGTGACAGAGGTGATGAAAGCCTGTGACACACAGACAGGAGATGCTTGAGAAGAGCAGAGCTGAGTGGTTTTAGGGTGCAAGTTTCCTGCCAGCATGGTGCTGGCTGGATTTTAGGGTGCAAGTTTCCTGCCAGCATGGTGCTGGCTGGATTTTGGGAGAGGAGGACAAAGGGATTGAGCACTGCTTCCATAGGAAAAAGATGAGAGAGCTGGGGGTGTTCAGTCTGGAGAAGAGAAGGATTCAAGGGGAGCTTTAAACACCTTCCTATGCCCAAAGGGACTGAAAGAAAGATGGGGACAAGTGTTTTAGCTGGACCTGCTGCAATAGGATGAGGGGTGATGGTTTTAAAATAGAAGAGGTTTGATTTAGATTAGATATAAAGAAAATGTTTTTAGGATAAGGGTGGGCAGGCCCTGGCACAGGTGCCCAGAGCAGCTGTGGCTGCCCCTGGATCCCTGGCAGTGCCCAAGGCCAGGCTGGACAGGGCTGGGAGCCCTGGTCTGGTGAGAGGTGTCCCTGCCATGGCAGGGGCTGGAAATGGACGGGCTGGAAAGGCCCCTCCCAGCCCAAGGCATTCCTGGACAGGTGAAATGATCTCCTCCTGCCTCCACCAGCTGTGCTGACAGAACAAGCCCTGTGCACTTCTGCCAAGACAGCAGTGGGATCTCTGGCACCCTGGCCCTGCTCCAGCAGTAATAACTCTGTCCTGCTCCCCAAATTCCTCCTGCTCTCTCAGTTAGAAACAATTTTCTTCTTCACTTCATGACCCAAACTGTTACCTCAATTAGTTGCTCAGTGTTGATTAAACAAGCCAGTTCCTATAGATGGCTGGAAAGGAGTCTGTGGGGATTCCAGCACTAATGGAATGCACAATATTAACTGAAATCAATAGAATTAATGGGTTAATTCCATGCTAATATGTAGGGCTGGAGGAGAAGTTAGGCTAATGAAAATGCATGTATTCCCTAAACTATTCCATTTGCATCAGATGATTCATCCACCACTGCTTCTTTCAAACACTAATGAGATTAAAAGCACTTTTACTGAGTGTACACGACCAAGCACCAGCTCTGCCTCACCAGGTTCCCTGGGTGAGGTGGTGCCTCTGTGCCTGTTTTGCCTCTGTGCCTGTTTCTCTGCAGGTTAGCTGGGCTGCAGAGAGAGCTGGGGAGCTGAGCAGGGGCATCCTGCTCTGAGGGCCAGCAGCTCTCTGCTAAAGCTGCAGGGTGATTTGGCAAGGACCCGTCCCTGGCTCTGCCCTGGGCTTGCGAGGTGGTGTGAGCAGTGAGGAGCTGTGGTGTGAGCAGTGAGGAGCTGTGGTGTGAGCAGTGAGGAGCTGTGGTATGAGCAGTGAGGAGCTGTGGTGTGAGCAGTGAGGAGCTGTGGTGTGAGCAGTGAGCAATGAGGAGCTGTGGTGTGAGCAGTGAGGAGCTGTGGTGTGAGCAGTGAGGAGCTGTGGTGTGAGCAGTGAGGAGCTGTGGCCATCCTGCGCCCAGCTAACCTTGCCTTGCATCAGCTCTTGTTTTCTTGTACTGGAGAGACTCACTGAAAAACAGAATTTCTGGGTTTTTCTTCTTTTCATGCTGGCTTCTAATTGGAAATGGGTCTCAAAAATTGCAAATGTCTGGCTCTTCAGGAAGAAATGTACATTTTCATCAGAGTCATGGAGTTACAGAATCCTGAAGGCTATCACTGAGCCCCAGCCCTTTCCAAGGGGAACCAGAGGGGCAGTGGGATGCACCTGGTCTGGGGGTGCAGGGGATGCAGCTGTGAGCAACAGAGGAGGGATCCATCCATTGCACACTTTCCTAAAGGGCAAGGACTCAATGGCTTCTCATGAGCCAAGATTACAAGTTTCTGAGCACTGGCAGGAGAAACCCTGGACTTTGGGATATCATGGAGGTGTGCCAGGTGCAAGTGAGGGGCACATCTGTCAGGTGTGCATGTGGAGGGCTCAGAGAAGCCTGGGTACAAAACTGCCCAGTAAATTTTTCAACCTTCTCTTGCAAAATCAAAAGATGCCCGAGGTGAGCCTTGATGACCCCAAACCCAGGCTTTCCTGTGCTAGAAAAGATTGATAGAAACATCAAAGCATCATTTAGGTTGGAAAAAACCTGTAAGACCATCAAGGGCAGCCATTCTCCAGCACTGCCAAGGCCGCCCCTGTCCCCAGGTGCCACAGCCACACACTCCAGGGGTTCCGTGGCCAGGTGGCACCCGAGTGAGCCCTGAGCACACACTGACAGCCGTGGATCAGCCCTGCAGCTCTGTCCCACGTGCCCGTGGCAGCAGCTGCCCTGCACTGCTGTGCTGCACGTGCTGGGTGACACGTCTGCATTGCTGATGTGCAGAACATTTAGGATCTGTGTGTGGGGCTCACCAGCAGTCCTTTCCAACCCAGGCCACCCAGGAGGACGTGACTCACCCCAAACAAGGCCAGAGCCTGCTCTGGGGCCATTCTGGCACAGCCTATGGGCAGCCCCAGCCCAAAACCAGCCCCAGGGACTGGGCAGGGCTCTGACTGACAGTGGGATGCAAAACCTTTGGAGTTTGACTCTGCTCTCTGGGAAGTATTGACAAAATCAGAGCCAAGAAAGATGGTCCCAGCAACCTGATGAATTTCTGGAAAAAGAGAAAATTGTTTTGGCCAAAAAAGAGGTGGTTTGGCTCCTGCGCTGCATCTGTAGAGATGAGCTCCAGCTGCAAAACTCAGCAGAACTGACCAGATTGCAGGACACCCAGTGGCAGCAGTTCAGAGGCCGCATTTGACTTAGTTTGGGGACATTTGGGTTTTCTATTTATAGGAAAAATATGTCATCTTTTTGCCTGTGCATCTCCATTTTCTCTGTGGGCGGGTAAAAAGAAATGTTTGATCCCACAGCACTTTGGGAGACCATTCTTGGAGAGATAATTAATTGGGAGCTGGAACTAGACAACCTTTAGGATCCCATCTGACCTTTAATCTATGATTCTATATAATAACTCATTCAATGATTCTATAAGACATTTTCTTTAAAAAATTGTTATTTGGGACAATTTTTCACTGAGAATGGGCGTTGCCCAAAATAAAATGTAGGGAGGATTTTGTTTCATTAGGGGAAGGGAAGGATTGGTTACATATGTTGAAGCAAACCTTTCCTTTGGTTTCAATGAAGTTTCTTACCAAGTCTGCTTTGTGGAGTGGCTGCACAGCTGAGCTCAGGTCTAATCCTCTGATTTCACCACCCTGTGGCAGGAGCAGTGGGGTAACAGAGGGTCCCTTACCCTCCCCATGGCAGCCACAAGGCAGTGCCTTTGCCCAGCCCAGCATATACAAGGTCAGTGCAGTATTTTCTTCATTTACAAGAAGTGACATTGATTCCCACAGGAAATCTGTCATTTCTCTGGACTTGAGCACCACTGTGTTTCTCACATAAGGATCTCTGTATTCACTGAGGGGAGGTGGGAGCCCCATTTCCAGAAGTGTTCTATGGTTTTAGGAGCACATCACTCTCAGAGCAGGGGAGATCCCTGGTTGCTGTGACAATGCAGGGCCCTGGCCAGCCCTGCACCAGGGCTCTGCCTCTGCTGTGCCCTGTGTATGGTACCCAAGGAAGGCAGCCTGGAGGGACCTGGGGAGCATTCAAGGCTCCTCATTTCTCTCAGCCTTCCTCTCCTGCCTGTAATTGTAAAATCCCAGAATGGGTTGGGTTGGGTTGGGTTGGGTTGAGTTGGCAGGGACCTGAAAGCTCACCCAGTTCCTGTCATGGGCAGGGACACCTTCCCCTGGGTTAGTTTGCTGTGCAGAGGTGGATAAATCTCCACTGGGGCTGCCCTGAGCAGCTGCTTAGCCAAGCCATGGATGTGAGCCACCATGGCCCAGTCACCCCCTGTGGGGACACAGCCAAGCCCTGTCCAGCAACACAGGCATGAGGGTCTCTACATTTAACCTGGATGCCCCCGGTGCAGACCCTTCCTCTCTTTCCAAGCCAAACTGGGTGATCCCCCCTGTTCCCAGGGGCCTTTGTGGTGACACCAGGGAAGGGTCTGGGCTGCAGAGGGTGAGTCTCTTGTAGATGGTTCAGTAAAGATGCCCCAAGGCAAGGGATGGGACAGACACAACCTTCACACAATTTTCTGCTGCTCAGCATGGATTGGAGGACTCTTCTCTGCTCTCAGAGCAGCTGAAGTCCTGCAGGGCTCAGCAGCAGTTGGGTTGTGATGCTCCATTTGGTACAGTCCTGGAAATGGCAAATTAAAACCAGCATTTGGATTTTCATTTCCTTCACTTCTGATTTTCACCACAAAGAGGATTTCACTGAGGATTAGGAAGAATTTCTTCACAGAAGGGGTGGTCGGGCCTTGGCAGGGGCTGCCCAGGGAGGTTTGGAGTCTCCATCCCTGGAGGTGTCCAAGGAACACCTGGATGTGGCACTCAGGGCTCTGGGCTGGGGACAAGGGAGGGATCAGTCACAGGATGGACTCGATGATCATGGAGGTCTTTTCCAGCCTGAATGAACCTGTGGTTCTGTGGTTCAGAGCAGAAACTCTGCAACAACCCTGCTGAGCACTGGCAGGGCCAGGGCCTCCCAGGACACATTTGTGTGTCCCCAAGAGGAAGCAGAGCTACCCAGGCACACCAGCACAGGAAACTTGCCTTTGATCTCACACTTTGATACACCACTGACTTCAGTGCAGAACTGACACCATCAAAATAAGATCAAAGCCTGTTCCTTGTGCACTAGAGGCATCTGTGATGTCAGCAAACACCCAGAGTCACCAAGCTGAGCTCTGTGGAATTTCTGTGGTTTCAAAGTGGTGTGACTATGATTAAAACTTGTCCTTACATTAATTCATATTTCACCGGCCTTTTCTGGGATGTTTTGCATTGTGAGTCTGCTGGGGAAATTCCAACTGCGCGTTCTAGATTCATGGTCTCTGATCCTGTCATCTGTTCATTCTCTTGTGCCCATGGCTGTTCAGTCTCAGACAGGGAGAAGCAGTGAGGCTTCCCCCAGGCCGGTGTAAATCAGCATAACATCAGAACAGTCTGAATCAGCCCTGTCTTCACTCAGCTGTGCCAGCTTTAATTCCTGAAATGGGGGTTTCTCCGTGGAGAATGGCACTGCAGCCAGCTCGGATGTGCAGCACAAGTGTAGTACAAAATTCCCAGCTGACAAAAGCAGACCAGAGAGGGACTGCCTGGAGGGGGTGGAGGGACAGGGGTGGTGCTGGCTCAGAGTTCAGAGCCAAAGGACAATGGAGTTTGTGGCCAGCATCTGTTTGTGATGCAATCCCAGATGCAGTTTGTGACCGCCAGGGGAACTTGGGGTTCAATACCTGGCTCCCAACCATCAGCCCAGACCTGTGGTAGATGTAGGAGGCTTGAGGATGCTTGTTGAACTCAGGGGAACTTCTCAGGTCAGAGTTCAACCCACCTCAATTGTGTTTCCATGAAATCTGTCTCTGAAAGTGCCCCATGAGAGCTGAAAGAAAACTGGAATTGGGTGCAGGATGAAATAAGCTCTTTGGAGGGGATGTGACCAGTAGTGGTACAGAGGCACCTTGGAAGAGAGGGGATTCAGCTCCAGAAAACAAAGTTAGGCTGAAATTATCAAAACCCCTCCAGGATATAGGAACTTCTTCCTTATTTAATCACACACTTCTGAATTGGCTTCTTGCTCAGCCCTGGAGGCTCCCTGTGTCCTGTGGGCACCGAGTGCCACCAGGGGCCCTGCTCTTGGGATCTGCTCCCAGGCACAGCCCTGCCATGAGCAGATGCCCCTGGCCAGCTGAGCCAGCCATGCACAGACACCACAGATCCCAGCTCTGCAGTGCTCCAGCTTCACTCCAAAGCCAGCAGAAATACACACCCTGTGACTGTCACGTACTTGGCAGAACACCCAGGGTCTCAAAGCTGCGTGACAGCACCTCCAAACTCCCCTCCCAGCTGAAGCAGCCAAGGCATGGAGTAGCTGAGCAGTTCCCATTGCTGGAAGCAGGGCCAGAAGCCCTCACCTGAGCTGCATCCCAGCAGGCACACATCCCAAAGCAGGCTCTGGGAACCTGGGGCTCACTGCTGGCCCCAGGTGTGGTCTGCAGGTGCAGAGGGTTCAGGGAGGGAGGAGGTTCAGCAGGGCAGGATGAGGTGCCTGTGCTCTCTAAGGCATCTGGAGAAGTGTTTATTGTTTTTTTGTGTTTGTTCTGCATTCCTGAGGACAGTGGGAGGTCAGCACAGGTACATTACACCCACTGGTACCTGGTGAGGGAGGATGGTGTGATGTTATCAGAGAAGGTTGAGGCAGGAAAGCCAAGCAGTCAGAAGACAGGCAGTGACAGATCCAAGGCTGTCTGTGCCGTGTAATTCCCTTCCTCCTGTGCATTTCCATTCTGATATGGTCTTTAACTGCATGATTAAAAATATTGATACTCTTCTTGGACAAGATAAAAATCTGTAGTGTGGAGATATTGAATAACTGGAGACACAAATCCTCATCTTTGGTAGACAAGCGAGGCAGATGCTGTGAGTGGTTTCCTTAGCTGAATGCAGGCTCCAGGTTTCCAGGAGGGAGAAAAACACAATCCCTTATGACAGAATGGTGATATTTCAGCAGAGAGAGGAGTCAGGGGCATGGCAGACAGGCAGTGCTGATGATTTGCTGAGATGTTGTGTGCAGCGCTCAAAGCCTTCATGGGCACACAGATGAAAGCTCCACACTGGAGCAAACCAGCAGAGCTCAGGTGGATGTCAGGAAAAGGGGGGACAGGCACCCACCCATGCCTGGGAGGGCAGAGTTTGAGCCACTGGATCAGTGGATTGCAGGACTACAGAAATGATCTAGAATTCTGCAAAGACCTCCCAGGGACAGACGTTTTAAGGAGTGAAGTTGTGGCAGAAGGAAGATGAGTGATTCTTTTATTAAGGGGTTTCCAAGAATTTAATCCTCACAGGAAAGCAGCAAAAATGGGTGGGGGAAGAATTTGGGCCAGTTACAACCAAAGGCGCCAAAGAAAGCACATTTTGGCAAGAGGGGACAAACTTCCTGGGATGATAACAGACTTCTTTCTCTCTTGAGGTTTTCCTGTCAATGAGAGCTCTTCTCTGGAAAACAGACTTGAGCCAAAGACCAGTTACTGGGGCCATGGCCACCGTGACTGCGTGCAATCCTTTGGGCTGTGTGAGGGAGGGGTCAGCCCTGCCTCCCCCTGTGCTCTGCTGCCTCAGGGCCTGCCTGGCCCCACTGCAGCCCCCCCTGCAGACCCCCCTGTGGACCCCAATGCAGACCCCCCTGCGGACCCCAATGCAGATCCCACTGCAGCCCCCCCTGCAGCCCCCCCTGCAGCCCCCACTGCAGACCCCCCTGCAGCCCCCACTGCATACCCCCCTGCAGACCCCCCTGCAGACCCCACTGCAGACCCCACTGCAGACCCCACTGCAGCCCCCACTGCAGCCCCCCCTGCAGACCCCCCTGGGCTGCATCTGCTGCCATCTCACCTCAGCAGAGCCAGGCCAGCATGTCCTGCTGCAGTGCAGGTCCTGCCAGGGCCAGGCCAGGGCTCCAGACCTTCACCCTCTTCCGCCCAGGCGCAGTTTTTGCTCCCAGTGACCCTACACTGAGCCACCTCCAGCCTCTGGTCTAGAGCCATTAGCTCTGTTCTGATCAGTGAGCACATCCAGCCTCTGTTCATCCTCCATTCCTACACCCCCTGTGTCCACCCTAACTTGCAGCCTCTCCTTGGCCTTGTTTCCTCCATTACACCTGCTAGTAATTCAGCAAGGCCCACACCAGGCAGGGAGCTTGCACTCCCAGGGTGTCTGGAAAGGCTGCACACCCAGCAGGGTCCTCCTCTGGGCCTCACCAGCTCTCCAAGGGTGGGGATGCTGCAGAGATGGGCTCCTCCTGGTCCCTCCTGGCTGTCACCTCCTCCTCGTGGTTTCTGTCTTTTCAAACGGGTGTAGCAACCTTTGGTGCCCAGGGGCAGGACCAGGGAACGCTGGAGCTGGGCCAGGTCAGGTTTGGGTTGGATCTCAGGAAAGGTTCTTCCCCAGAGGGTGACCCCAGGGAATGTGCACAGCCCTGAGCTCCAGGAGCATTGGGACAGCACTCCAGGGATGCCCAGGGTGGGATTTTGGGGTGTCTGTGCAGGGCCAGGTGCTGCACTGGATTATCCTGGTGAGTCCCATTCAAATCAAGGTATTCTGTGATCTTTTTAACCAGGGCACTGCAGTCACTACCTCGTTTGGAGGTTCCCAGCCTGCACAGAATGACAGAATCAGATATTCTGAGTTAAAGGGGACCTTCCAGCCCTCTCCTGCACCAGAACCTCTCTGCTGTTCAGGCAGAAAGGCCAACACTGGGGGTGCCATGGGGAAATGCTGTGGCAGCTTAATTCTTCCTTGGGCACTGGGATCCTGAGTTCATCCACCGCTGGAAAAACACTTCCAAGGTGCAAAGCAGCCAGTGCAGCCCTTTGTCCCTGCACTCAGCCTGGAGTGCTGGCCCTGGCTTGCAGCAGCTCCTGCAAGCACAGCTGTGACTCTGTCAGGGAAAGGAGCAGAGGAACTGTGCTGGAGCAGTGACAGGGTCCCTGACAGGGTCACTGGAGCAGTGACAGGGTCCCTGACAGGCCCCAGACAGCCCAGAGCTGCTTTTCATGGTCAGGTGGAGGAGGAAAGGTCCCACAGTGGGTTACTGGCACAGTCTGGGTTTTCTTCAGCAGAGCAGCACAAGGCTGAGAGCAGCTCCATGTGGGGGGAAAAGGGTTATTGGAATTACAAACACCATTCAAGGAGAGCTGGGATTAGCTGAGTTTTACAGACAGTTAGGATGAAAGCTGAACTTTATTACTTCTACCTTTTTCAGTTGCCTCTGGTCTATTCAAACTTCATGACACTTAAAATTAGATTGAACTCTAAGCTTCTCTAAATTGGGAAGCTGAAGTCAACAGGGAACAGGGAAGAGAGACCAACAACTCTTTTACCTACATTGATTAGATGATAAAAAATATGATTTCCCTTTAAAGGTTCTGTTGATTTAAGTGTCTGAAATTCACTGATGTGCAATAGCGTTTTTAATAGTACACATGTTCCTGGTAAATCTTCATAATCAATTTTCTTTATGCTCTTCTCTTGCATTTTCCATCATAATCATCTTTCCTCAACTCTCCTCAGAAAGTAACTCTGAATTTCAGGCTTGTTTGCAACCTGCTGACCTCTCCCCACCCCCAGTATGAAACCTATGAATAATCATTGAAAGCATGTCATAAATAATTGTGTGTGAACTGCAGCCAGTAATTAAATATTAGGATTCTGCTCCTGTTGCTGGGTGAACTCTTGTTTTACAAGGGTAAAAGAAGCCTTCAAGCAAGTTACTAGACCTTTGTATGGCTCAAGTTATCTTGGATTACAAGATAATTTCTTACAGCAAAATTCATATTTGGTTATTTAAGCTGAGACCAAAAACAGATTTCCATGGCAGAAATAGTGAGGGCATAAGGAGAAAGTTCAGCACAAAGGTTCAAACCTTGCTTAATAACTTACTATTATTTCATTTCCTTCCATCCCCTGGGATCTCTGGGATGGAGGGAACCTGCCATTGCTGTAACTGCTGGTCTGGTTCAGGTGCAGACACTGTGGCTCAGGATGCTGCTCCTCTTCTGGAGTTTGGGAAGTGCTGCTGGGTCCGGGGCTGGGGGCACTGCTGTCTCTGTGCTGCTGTGGTGAGCAGGAAAAGCCTGTCCCACCCTCAGCAGGCTATCTGTCTGGCTCCAGGTGCTTTTTTAATTTCTGACACAGGTCAGGGCCCTTCTCTGAACAATGAGGTTCATTGTGGCCACATTTGACCCTGGGACTTCATTGTCACAATCACCTCTCTCCATTTCCCTGCACCCTCAGCAGTGCTGCTGTCTCCCTCCAGTTTCATCAGGACTGGGCTCCAGGGGCTGTCTCCCTCCAGTTTCATCAGGACTGGGCTCCAGGGGCTGTCTCCCTCCAGTTTCACCTGTCAGGACTGGGCTCCAGGGGCTGTATCCCTCTATTTTCATCAGGACTGGCCTCCAGGGGCTGTCTCCCTCCAGTTTCACCTGTCAGGCCCCAGCTGAGGGGCTGCCCTGCCTGGAGCTCTGCTCAGCTGCTGCTCCAGGAGCAGGCAGGATTCCCATGGGACTGTGTCCCACCTGTAGCCCTGTTCCTGTCTCACATACCTTGGAGCATCCCAGGCTGCACTAAATACCCACAGGTGGGCAGCTGGCTCCTCCAGTGACACAGAAACAAGGACACTTATCTCAGGGGGGGAAACTAAATGGCTGCCAACACAATTATCAGAGAACCATGGAATGGTTTGGGTTGGAAGGGACCTTCAAGCTCATCTTGTTCTATGGGCAGGGACACCTTCCTTTAGACCAGGTTGCTCCAAGCAGGCCTTGACTTCTTTTCCTCTGTACCACCCTTACATGACAGATAATTTACTACTTGCTTTATACTCTATATTTTATTTTTTAACACACTGCCTTTGTTGTTCATTTGTTGCCCATTTCTGCCCAATGCCTCAACTCAGCAGCCCTAGGGAAAACCAATTTATCATCCTGGTTTTGGAGCTACCCCAAGACATGATCCATTCATCTTCTCTCTTTCTTACCATGTTTCCACTGTTTTTCCTTATTCTGTGACCTCCACATTGGTTTTATGCTTTTTATGACTCAGTTACCCAGCTAAAATATCTCTTTTGCTCTCCCTTTTATGAGATGTATTAGGAAAGACTTGCCAAGGCCGTGCAGATCTCACAATGCAGCCTCTCCCTGCTCAGCACAGCACTCTAAATATTACACAAGGTACAGACACAAGGCTTACACTGCCTCCACAGGTACAATTCTCACCCAGGTCTGATGATTAAAATAGTATCTCTGGTCTGACTGTCAGCCAGCTGATGTTCTGGGCAAGGCAGACAGGTGTAATGAGAATCCCTCCTCTGTTGAGGTTGTATTAATGCACAGGCTGGGCTGTTATGTGACTGTGCTCTTGTGCTAGTGTGGGATGGGAGCATGGATTTCAGCTCCTTCTGGATTATTCATGGCACGTCTCAGATTGTGAATCCTTGCATTTACAACCTCAGTGCCTCTCTAGTGTGGAGTCTTGTTGATTCCAATGTAAGTTCTCGTGGTTTTGTGTTTTTGCTGTTCCAGCACATCCTGCCTTTCCCCTCCATGCCCTCCCACCCTCTGTTTGTAGTCAGACTGGCCCACCATGAGCCCCACAGGCTGTGGGAGTCGTCCCAGCTAAGTGAGGCTCCCCAGGCTCTCCTCAAGTCACTGAGGGCACAGCAGTGATTCCAGAGAGTAACTGCAAGTACCTAATTTGGGTTCCTCTTGGTATTCCCTAACTGTTTTCCTATATGTGTAGATACATATGTATGGCTATATGCCTAAATTCCAGTTGTCTTGTGTCACCACTCACTTCGCACTGCCTTTTCCCTTCCTCAGCTGAAATCTTCCCTGGTTTTTCCAACTTGGCTTCCTCTTCCAGTTTCACTGTATGCCTTATTCGTCCTCACTTCTGATTTGGGCTTACAAACTCCAGCCTTCATGTCTAATATTTAGTGTCAGAGGCAGAAAAAGGTCAGTGAGAGATGAAGGAATGATGGATAGATGCAATGACCTGTGCTGGTACAGACATGTACACAATTTTGTCTTTGAACCCAGGGTTGCCTGGAAAAGTGCCACTGGAGGACATTTATTGGAGCCCTGTGGCTTTGTAACGTCAGGAGGAGAATCTCTGTTCTTTGATTTTAATCATCATTAATCTTCATAAATCTTCAGGAGGGTTTAGCTTTTGTTTGAATGAATTTTGCAACTTCCAAAGAAAATAGAGGCGGGGGAGTATAATTGAGTGCTTGTTTAGTGCCAAATTCATCTTAAAGCAGGGAATGCAAATGGCATAGCAAGTGTTGAATTATATATGATTAAAACTGCTTCAGCCCTTGCAAAGAAAAATAAAAAATGGCCTTTTTATTCACTGGTTAATCATGTACAAAAAAAATTGGATGGAACAAAAATGAACTTAATCACAGAAAAAGGGGTCACAGTTGCTGCTTGACACATGGCTGGGATCTCCATCATAACCATGCAGCACAGAGCACGCTGGCATTTAAGTGCTTCAAAGAGGTGCATTAAGAAGAGAGTTCATTGATAAATGACCCTTTAAAAACGGGTGAGATTCTGTCCTTAGCAATGAATGCTCAAGGTCTGCAGAGTTGTCTTGGCTCATCTTGGCTGCTCTTGTGCTTTGCAGGCAGAGTTGGAAGGTTTTCCAGTGCTTAGTTATATGGAATGATGTGCAGGACAGATAAGAGTGTTGAAACCGCTGAAGGCAGGATCCAAATCCTGTCCATTTTTGCTAACAATTGTTGGTCTGGCAGCAGTTCAAACTCAACACCCGTAGACTTTTCTGATCCAGCAAGTGCCAGAGATCAAACGAGGAAAACATAATTTTCTCGTCTCTTCTCTACAGCAAGAGCAGGGCCTGAAAATGACTGCTGGACCCTGCTGAACCAAGAGCATCAGACATTTTTAGGGCTGTTTGATGCCGTGGGCATCACAGCTCCCCCGGAGAGCTGGATGAACTCTGTGTTCCCAGAGCTCTGTCTCTGAAGGCATTGCCCTGATGTTGTTATTGGCAGCATGGAGAGGGATGCTCCGTGCTCTGCCTTCCAAGCTGCTCCGGGCACAGAGGAGGCTGTGGGCTGTGCAAATGGGCTCAGCTTGCCCTGGAACAGCAGTTCCCTCAGATCTCTGGCAGGGATTGCAAAGGAGGACATAGGCCTCCAGCATGTGCTTTAAAAACCCAGCCACCTTTCTGCAGCTTGGTGTGTCAGTGCTTGGGAGCCAGTGGATAGAAACAGAGTGTTAGGAGCTGTGTTGGAGCTTGGTGAGGCAGGGAAGAGCTACCCAGGGAGTGCTGGCCAGGGACACCTTCACTGTCCCAGCTTGCTCCAGCCCCAGTGTCTGGTCTGGCCTTGAGGAGGGAGATGCCTGTTCTGAGAGAGCCACACTTCACACAGACGTTATTCCCCTGCCATTTGTGCCTGTCTCCAGCGCGGTTTGTTGGATTTGGAGGTGCCTGTCCTCGTTTCACAGCCCACAGCTGCCACAAGGTGTCCCCTGGAAGGTGTCACAGGGACAGAGAACAGGAAGGGACCACATGTACAACACCCACAGCTCCAGCAGGGAAGGGAGGATGCAAGAGTTGCTTCTGACAGGTGCTTTTGTAAACAATTCCACTGCTGGGGATTGAACAGACCCTCCATAATCTGTTCCACTTTTTAACTTCCCATGTAACATTTTTCTTAATATTGATCTAAATCTCCCTTGCTGCACATTTACTCAGAATTACATCTCATCTCGTGTCTCACAGCAGTGGAGGGATATCTATCACTGTCCACATCTAAAATGTCTTGTTTATGTATTTGAGTGCTCTGATCTTGTTTCTTCACAGCCTTCATCCTAAACTACACAAATTCTTTTCTTTCATCCTCACCTCAGCCTGCAAACCATTTATAATTTTAATAAAATTCCTCTGGGATCTTGTCATCTTCCTTAACATGTGTTGTCCTATCAAAAGATGACCCGAACTCCAGCTAAAGCTTTACTGGGGCTGAGAAGTGCAGAATAATTGCTTCCTGTGATAAACACATACCACTTATGCTCCAGACCACATGTTTTCTGTTCTTCATCCTGTTTCTTTTCCCTGTTCAGCCTGTGACCACGTCTCTCCCCATGGCCATATCTCCCTTACTTCTATTTCCTAGTTTTGCTTTTCCCTCCTGTCCTTTCACACTCACAGCTCCCAGTGCCACTTTTGCTTCTGGTCAGTGTCATCCTCCTGATTTCATACACTGCCTTGAACAGACCAAGATAATTTTGAATTCCAGTCTTGTCTTGCCCATTGCTTGTGACCCCCGCCTCATCTTCTGTCAGCCACAAATTACAGAAATCTGTTCTCTATTCCATCACTGGAGCCATTATGGGAATATTGAACAGTACCAGACTCAGGACAGACTCTCAAACACCTCTGAGTCTGAAAATGTTTCTTTTCTGGTTTTGGAGCTCTGTGTTCATGAGCACCCACTTGGCTGTGAGTGCTCAGAGGCCACTCACTCTTGGACCTGTGCCCAATATCTTGGAGAGGTCAAATCCCATGTCACACCTGCTTTCCTGGACAGTGTTATCCATGAGGTTGATCCATAATTCATCTGGTTCTTTTGTCTGCTTCTTTCTTTTTCCACTCCTTTGGGATCTCATTCTTCATAAGAGTAGGAAAGATAAAGATGTGACTTTTCTACCATCTCTAGTAGCTCATATACACAAACTCTCTGACAGGGTCCAGCAGCCCCTGGGAGAATGTATTTCTGTGTAAGCAATTCTGTGGCATGAGGAGAAATGGATTTTAAAGCAGAATTTGGAGGGGAAAATCTCCTATTCTGTGGAGAGTGTGGTGGGACATGACAGAAGCAGCCTGGATGTCATTCTGAAGGTCTTGCCCAAAAGAGTCCATATCCTCAAATTACTTTGTCTCCTTGGAGCTTTTGCCCCTCTCATCACCCATCACATGTTCTGACATGTGCCACAACAGAAGTTCAAGGTCTTGTTCTTGGTTATGCCAGAGAGGGAGAACCCATGGCATGAATGCCAGATCCATTCTGTTCCCAGTTTATGAGTCAGCAGCTGTGCAGCAATGGATCACCAGCAGAACCATCCCTCTCCTCACCCTCAGCCTCGCTCCACCATCTCTTTTTTGGTCAACAACTCCTCCCTGGGAACTGGCTGCAGCCAGAGACTACAGCAGATGAAGAGACCCTTGTGAGTGGGAAAAAGGATGTGAATGACTGGATGGTATCTGGAAAGTGATACACTGCAAGGAAGTGTAGACCAGGGGAAAAAGAGAAAATAAAATAGTGTTGAGATGTCTTTAATAGCACTGGTGAGCAGGGCATAGAAATCTGTGCTGTCAGATCCTGAACCCTCAGTGCTTCAGCCTCCAGAAATGCTGCTCTGCTCATGAGGCAGAAGTTAAGGGAAGGGTTGGGATTATCTGCAAACACTGAAAACAGTTTTTCAAAATAGAAGTCACTGCAATATGCCTGCCTCTGGGAGCAGCAGGAAAGAAGCACAAGTCCCTCAGATGGAGATTAGATCCCAAACAACTCAGTAGGAATATTCAGAGAAAATGTTTTCCTTTGTGTAGCAAGGGAGGTATTTTGAAGACAATAGCTGGAGATGTGGCGTTTCTTCATCCTGTGGTCTGCCCCTCTTGGGTCTTTGCAAATTGCCCTGACTAAGAAGACTTTGTAAGTCTGCATTTCCAATGATGGGACATGTTCCTTATAAAAATTTCCCTCTGGTTTTTAACTTGCTCCTAAGGTTTTTGACAGGAAAATGCAAGAATTATTTGAAGGAAATAAGGACATTGCAGTCCACATAGACTGGGGGTAGGGGAGAGGGCAGCAGAAGGGTCAAAAAATAGGGCATGGCAAAAGAAATCTAATTTAAGATCAGAAATGTGGGGTATTTGGGAGAAAGTGTAAGTGAATTGACGTATGCACAGTCTCTGGCCAAAGCCATGTGAATACAGAAATGCTGCTTTGACAGCTAAGAAAGATTTGCAGGGTTTGGCTCCTGGAATTAAATGAGCTCTGTTCTTTCCGGGCTGTTATTCAGGATTCCAAGTGAAACAGGAGTGCCAGGGTGGACAGGGAGTTTTGCCAGCCAAAGAGAGGAAAGCAAGCACCTGAGTTTGGGCAAGCTGTGCCAGAGAATTCGAGAATAGTTTGGGTTCTGAAGAGATCTTTAAAGGTTGTCTGTTCAACCCCCTGCAATCAGCAGGGACATCTTGCACTAGATCACACTGCTCAGAGCCCTGTCCAACCTGATCTTGAATATTTCACCTCAAGATCAACCACCTGGCCAGTAAATCCCTCTGTGAATGACTCAGGACAGTGTGACAGAACTCCTGTGCACTTTGGTGGAATTGTTTTCTCAACCACTCTGCAAAAAGCACCTTCATATACAGAGGGATGCCTTTGCTGCAGGAGTTGTTAAAGAAAAATATTCAGGTAGGGGAAATGGATCTCAAAAAAAAATTTACCCTAGTTTCACTGTTGCTGAAGAAATAGCTCATTGACATATGAGAAGACAGGAGGGTGTTCAGCTTTAATTTTCCAGCTGCATCCATGCAGTTTGAGCAGTGTAAACCAGAAAAACAAGAGCTGAGAGCAGGCACGGCTGTCCTGGGAGTGTTTGAGCATCATTCTTGAGTGTTGGTGGGAAACTGCACAGGCCATGGAAATCTGGTGGAAGAGATTTCTCTCATCTCAAACATCATTGGGAATAAACTTCTGGGAGCCATGGCAAAGGAGAAGGCACTGCAGAAAGCTTTTAACAGTGCCACTGGCAGGAGGCTTGGGAGCTGTATATCAATCCAGACCAGAGCTTTCTGCCACTGAGAGCACAGTGCACAGGCGCAAGAATTAGCAGTGTCAGTGCTACAGCCCGGAGGGATTCTACAGAATCTGTGAGATCATGAAAATCCATTGCAGTGGCCACCAATGCACACAGGGATGGAAGAAATAGATTTGTGTGAAACATGTCAGGACTTTCTATCTTGGAGACAAAAACCAACGAGGCTGGGTCAGGTGTGGTGGACCTGTGGGACCATCCATGGCACTGAGACTGCATTATTAGACACTCTCATATTAAGTTACCCCGTAGGAAACAATAAACCTTTATGTGGCACATATGGGCTTCCAGAAGTGGTCATATTTTACATCAGTGCACAGTTAATTAATAGGACTTTGCAAGATTTTGAGGAGTTGGTGAATGCCAGAACTCTTCAGTCAAATGATTGAAGCAAAGTGGAGCTAAGGGAGTTTAAAAAATCTCACATATTTAATTCTATATGTGTATAAAACCATTACAGGCACTGAGAAAGATCTGGATCTCACTCTGGTGGACTTAAGCAGGCTGCCTTTAAGGCATTGGGTGTTGTTAGCTGAAATTTGGCTCAGAAAGATTAGTTTTAGGCTGCCTTGCTTATCCAAATCTGGACTGGGAAGCTGAGCTGATCTTGATACACAAACAGAGAAATAAAAATACGTGCACAAAAATCAAGTGGTGTTTCAGGAGCTCAGTTACTTCAGACTCTGTGGCTGATGACTCCTGAATGCTGCTTTAGTGGCAGACGAACATCAACTGCAACATGAGAAGAATTTTTGCTTGTAAGAGGAGAAGATGCAAAGGGTTTAATGATGAGGTTTCAAAGCCCTGTGGATGTGGCACTTGGGGACATGGGCAGTGCAGGGGGAATGGTTGAACTTGGTGACCTGAAAGGGCTTCTCCAACCTAAATGGTTCTATGATTCTGTGTGCAGGTCAAATATTAGACTTGAAGCCACAGAAAGACAAGGGAACAAACTTCTTTGTCACCATCATCTTTCAGGTGAACAGGGACATGTGTGACATTTTAAAGTCAAATTTAGGTGGAACTTGAGGTCTTATATATCTACTGTAAGTACTTAAAGATCATCTCTGGCCCTTGAGACCTCAGTTGTCCTTACTGCTCTCTGCTAGATGTTCTCTCACCCTGGCATACAAGGAGCTGATATCCAGAGACCACCAGTTATCCAACAGGATGGGATAACTGTGGGATACAATGCACCTGTGTTGAGACCCTGGTGATCACAAACCCCAATCACCCTGTCTGGTATGACTGCCTAGCTTGGGGAGTGGGAGAAGAGCCTCTGTTCCAGCAGAAATCAGGGACTGAAGCTTTCCAATACACCAATATCATGGTGTCCCCAGATTTCAGCAAGGAATGAATGTCACGGATCATTTTCTCTGCCAAAACTTGCAGCTTGTGTGATCTGTGTTTCAGATTCCCAGTATTTCAGAATAACCTGTACCCACTTTGGGACTTCATGGATCCACAAAAGTTTTAAGCCTTCTTCCTGGTCTGATGGATTAAACTTATTTAAAATAGATACACAACTATTTGCAACCAGGTCATGCACTGAGTGTGATGGTCTGAATTTCATCCCCCTTTCATAAAAATATTGTTTATAGCTGATTTGGTGGTTAGTCTGGCTGAGTCAGTCCAGGAGGATGGGGCATTCCAGAGGCATCTTTAGAAAACAAAGGCTGAAGCCTTGTCAAAAAGGATGCGTTAGTGTAGAGGAGCAATGATATCTAGGGAGACTTTACCCCAAGTCATCATGAGGGCTTTCATGATGAATTCTGTTCTCCTTAAGGGTAATGGAGACATGATACAACTTGTCATGGTATCTGGGTGTCATGTATAAATCTGTGATAAACAGCCAGGCAGATGAGAGAAATGTTTTCTTTGGGTTTGAGTCTGTACAGTGAGTGGTTATCTCCTACATGGATCAGCCATCAGAGCAGACGAAAATATTCAGTGGGTGTTGCTGTGGTTGTTTGTATCTCCTCAGTGCCTGTAAAGTCCTGTGAGGAGGCAGAGATCAAATACAGACAAAAGATTGCTCATAACGTGGAGGGAAGGGGTGAAGGGTCAGAGCTGGAGGGACAAAGGATCAGGCAGCACATTTTTAATGCCTGATCAGGACACGCAGCACATTACTGGCCTGAACTTTCCCGTTTGCTTTAACACCCTCAGACCCTGCATTCCTGAGATGTTCTCAGGGAATTCCACCACCCCAGTGCTGGCTGGGAAGGATAACTAGGAGAAGATCCATTTGCAGTGTGGGATTCCATTATGTGCGTGCTATGTTGGTAAAACCATCAAAGTCCACAGACGACTGTCAGCAAGGAGTGGTGGTGTCATCCTCAGGTGAGCTGCTCTGAGTTAGCACAGGAAACACTGGGGCAGCCCTCAGAGAGGTGTTGGAGCATGGAACCTGCGCTGAGATCAGGGCCAGACAGGTGGAAGGGAAGGAAACTTCCCCTTGCATGGAGAACAGCATCCCAGAGGAGGTTTCTGGGCTCTACAAAACCCGGGTGACAGCTCTGAGTTCTGGACAAGGCGTGTGGGATCTCGTGGGAGGGCTGTTCTCAAACAGGCTGGGGGAAGAGGCATTGGTATGGCAGAGCTATTCACTGGGGCTGCTCTGCAGGTATTTCAGCAGCAAATGGGAAATGAAGTTTGAGCTGTGTACAAGAGTTCATTCCTTGTGTGAATGATCTGAGCATTTGGCTATAAAATCATGACATGAAAGCACAGTTTAAACAAGGTTTAGCAGGGGCCACCTGCGTTAGCCACCTGGGCCCATTCATGCATGACTATTGGTTTATGGATAGTTGGGAAATACTAGGAATATTTCTTCAAGACATCCCTGATCCCCCTTTCTCCAGACTGAGCCCCTTTCCCAGCTCCCTCAGTGGCTCTTCATAAGACAGCATTACTGTCTAGACCCTTCCCCAGCTTCGTTGCACTTTTCCAGACATTTTCCAGCCCCTCCAATGAGGAATGTAAAAATACTCCCACTGAATTCATATATAAACTGGAGGGGAGGGAGGGGAGATGTATCCTGTAGGCCCCTGGTGGAACTGGTGTGGTTCCTGCTAAAACATCTAAAGCCCAAGTTGAGTAAGGAAGGGAGAGTGACAGGACTCCACGTTGGTGCTCTCCAGGCATTTTATTCACTATTTCCAGCCCTCACAGAATCACCTTCACACTTCTGTACCCCAGACACAGCTGCACTTCCTTGAGAAAGGAAATTATGTCCTTGGAGGAGAGTCAGACCTGCTTGGTCAGCACAGTGCACTTTGAGACACCTATCTGAGAGGAGCTGAGGGTCTGTTAAAATGGGAAGAGACAGGATTTTCTCTTACTCCCACACTTGAGAAGTAGCTCTGGGTGAATGGCACTGAGATAAGAGTGAGCAGAAACAGATGTGGAGCACAGCTACAAACAGGATGTGAAAATAAACTCATTACTCCATCTGCCCACCGTAAACAGCGTGAAATTAGCAGGGAGTGAGAAATAAAACTCCAGACAAATGGCTTTTTAAAGGGAGCAGAGGGAGCTGGAAGGGCTGCTATTAGACAAGCAGAGACTCAGAAAGCCCAAGCCACGCAGAGCTCTGTGCATATCCCAATTCCCTGGTTAGCCAAGGAGGAGGAAAATCCCGTGGCACAGAGCCTGCCAGGAGCTATTTTTGAAGGCAAAACCAGAAAGGCCACTCCATCTCTGGGAGAGAAGACCTAATATTGCTCTTGTCCCTGCCTGTTAGGAAGCACTATCAATTTTATAAGTCATGGAGATTTATCTTTTTCCCTAAGAGGTACTGTCTTAATGTTGCATAAAATTACTCTCTCAGGGGCAGTGTGAGGAGAAAAAAGTGGTGTTATGTTGTCTCAGTTGCAAAGATACTGCTAACAATAAAAGCCCCTGAATGATTTGGTTTTTAAGTGACACAATTACGGAACGGGTCATTCATGACACTCCAAGTGGCTCAAGCACCTCTGTCATAAACTCTGAATGGAGGTGTTTTATGCTGTGGGTTTGGACTGTAAATATTCACCCCTGGCCTTTGTTCTATGAAGCAAGGCTTGGTTTGAGGATATATTTACTTAAAATTTTGCAGGAAAATTTCTCAAATGGTCAATCTGCTTGATTTATTAAAGTGAGATCCCTAAGTGTTTTGCAGCTTTTACAGGCTGGTTGTGTTCATAACCATCCTGGGGAGTATCTTCTGCAATTCATGTAGCGGAGAAAAGGAAGGTCATAATTTCTATTTTAACCTACTTTTCTAGCAGCTGACAGGACACTGACAAAGTCATCTCTTCTGGAATACAGCCTGCTGGGCTTTATCCTCATTCAGAGGAGACCCTTTGGAAAAAGCCAGACTAAAACAAGTGAAGTATTTTTTCCTTTATTCCTATGGATTCTGCTCAGATATGTTCTCTAGCTCATTTTATGGATCTCAGTGAATGTGCAAATTGCCCAAATGATATTTCAAGGAAACTGGTTCCCTGTGTTCGAAGTTCTTCAGTATATGACAGCCCAAGGCAGAGTTTCCCACATGTTGGAAATAATTTCTCTCTCCACGTTTGGCAGATCCAAACAAGCCTTGAGTGCTAAATAAACTAGGTCTATGAATAAATCAGGGGTAGGAGAACTCAAATTTGAGATAGTGTGAGGTTTGAAGTACCTGAAAGCTTGACATTGGCCATGAGGCACTTTGAAATAGTCTGCAGTTAGATGAAAGGTTTTTCATTTGAGATTCCACTGGGATACTTCAGGAGGAAACCTCCTAGTGGGTTCACCCAAAGTTTGTAATAAACATAATTGAAGTATCTGAACTCCAGCTGCTACTTTCTACTCTAATCAAGAGCAACAGAGGCAGCTCCTTCTTAGCAAACACACTGTGACTGCTGAGGGAACAGAAATGGATATCCTGGGCTCGAGTGCTCAACTGGGAGGTACAGAAATTAAGGAGAGGTAGCAGTTGGAAGGCAGAAAAGGGGACTTTATGAAGAGACCTGTACAGTCTTGGAGAAAGCAGGGATTTCATGAAGCCCTCAGAGATGGAGATCAGGGACTCACATTTTTCTCAGGAAGCAGGATTTTCTAATATTGCCCAAGCTGGGTCTCACCTGAAGCAGACACTGGAGGAAGTCAAAAAGCAGATGGTCTTTTCTGTCCTTCCCCTTCTGGTTCCTACCCAAAGGGAAGACAAGTTATGTTAGAGACAGAGACTTCCTTTGGGAAGTATTGGAGAACTTCTCCTTCAAGGTCATAACAGCAGTTTCTGTTTTGATAGCACAGCAGGTTTAGTGTACGGGCACTGGAACTGATTCTCCCCTTCCATAAACCAGGTTTGCTTCTTCCTCACTTTCCCAAGCCATGGAGGAGTGCTGCCTGACCTATGTCAAATGCTCCGGACCATCACACCAGTCCCCTCTGTGCCACCTGGGTGCCACACAACCACATCTGAGCATGGCTGACCTTGCCCTTTGCCAGGAGGAGCGATGCAGCTACGAGCCTTGAGCTGAGCACATCCCAGGAGCCAGCCTGGATGTGTTCAGCCTGCTTTAGTGAGGAAGAGCAATAGATAACACAGGATTGGTCTGCTCCTGGCACTGAGGCACAGCACCACTGAGCCCTGGTGAGCTAATTTATTGGTGTATGTGTAGCAATACCATCTTCCTCCCATGCTTTGGACTCTCCTCTCCAAACAGAGAACACAACATTTTGTGTTGGTAAAGGAACTCTGAAGACAATTTACAAAAGCTTGGAAAAAGCCAAGACAGAAACAGTGGGAGTCCTGGGGAGATGGTGACAGTGAACAAGGGCCAACTCCTGGGATATATGTGGGCTGACTACATGTCAAAACACCCACACAGAGCCATTTATAGATCCAGGAAGGTGTAGGCACAGTTAAACCATATTCAAGGAGCAGAGGCCAGGGTCTCTGTAACATTGGGCTACTGTTAACTTTGGAGGGCAGAAATGAGATAGAGAGCCGGGAAAGAAAGGATTTGAAAATATTTTTGTTCTCCAAGAAGGAAAAATCAACCACCAGGAACTGGTCAAGTTTCTGTCTCATAATCCTGCTGCCAGGCTGATCCTGTCATAGAACCATGGAATGATTTGGGTTGGAAAGGACCTCAAAGCTCATCTGGTTCCACCCCTCTGCCATGGGCAGGGACACCTTCCACTATCCCAGTTGCTCAGAGCTCCATCCAGCCTGGTCCTGAACACTCCCAGGAACGGGGCACCCACACCTTCTCTGGGTCCCCCAGAAGAAGGAGACTGCAGGAGACACGAGCCATTTCCCGTGGGGCTGCTCCGTGGCCCTGACCGTCCCTCCCATTCCCTTGCAGCAGGCATGGCAGCGGCCGCGGGCCCCAGCAGGGATTGCCTGCAGGCGGGCGAGGCGTGCACCACGGACCCGGTGTGCAGCGCCAAGTTCCGCACGCTGCGCCAGTGCATCGCGGGCAACGGCGCCAACAAGCTGGGCCCCGACGCCAAGAGCCAGTGCCGCAGCACCGTCAGCGCCCTGCTCTCCAGCCAGCTCTACGGCTGCAAGTGCAAGCGCGGCATGAAGAAGGAGAAGCACTGCCTCAGTGTCTACTGGAGCATCCACCACACGCTGATGGAAGGTCAGTGGGACGGGGCGCTCCTTTCTGATCATCTTCCTAAAAGGGAATTGCTCACGGGCTGTTCTACAGAGCTCCCCAGCTCTGAGGTTGCTGCAGAATACCCCGGTATGATCCTGTTCTGTCTCAAGACATGCTGATCTTGGAGGGAGCAGCATGAAGCTGTGTTGGAGGGTATTAGGTTGGATATCAGGAAAGGCTCTTCCCCTGGAGGGTGGTCAGACACTGCCCAGGCTCCCCAGGGAATGGGCACGGTCCAAAGGCAGCCAGAGCTCCAGGAGCGTTTGAATAACACTCTGAGCACAGGGTGGGATTGTTGAGGTATCCGGTAGGGCCAGGAATTGGATTTGAGGGTCCCTGTGGGGCCCTTCCAACTCAAGAGATTTGATGATCCTATTGATCCCCATGGTATTGACATTTCGGAGAAAGCACTACTGAAAATCTGAGATGCCTCCTTCCTTTCTTTTTTTAACCCAACCTCTCTTTTATGACATTCCCAATATACATTGAGATCTTTTGCTGGAGAAATGCACAGCATATTTTGTATCTAAGTATGTTAACCAAGACCATAAACACTGTAGATTTTATAGAAACACAACATAAAACACAGGCATTGAGGAAAAACAGCATGAGCGTCAAAAAAATCACTCTTAGAATGTCTCAAGTGTACCAGTGTCTTTGTGTTAGTGAAGATTTGGGGCTGGTGACATCAATTTGGAACTTAAAGTGTTCCCAGAGCCAGTATTCAATAAGTTTGGATTTTGACGTTTTTTAGGAGTCACCATAAAATTGCACCTCAGTGACCATAATTCTTCCTTGTCAGGCTGGTGAGTATTTTATGCACCATGAAAATTAAAATGGGGAATAAAACAGACCCTTCCAGCCATGGGCTGTGAAGTAGATTAATAAAATACTGCAGGATGAAACCTGAAAGGAAAAGTACAGGGGTGAAACCACAGACCAAAAGGTCAAGCAAAACAAAGAGGATGGACTGCAGTGCACAGTCTTGCCAGGATGGAAACTGGTTGATCAAATTCCTGGGAAACTTCCAGGTGCCACAACTTGCAGGGTGCAGAGCATGGTGCTATGAACTGACTGGGCAAATACAAGACCTCAGCACGCTCTAGTATCTGGCCTTTCCCATAATTATGTGCCAGATTTGTTTCCATTGAAGGGAAGTCTGGGGAAGAGGTGGCAATCCAGTTTCCCCATTTATCTCAGTGGGTGGTGTCGCAGCTCCTTCCCAGCTGACCTTCGTGGCTCAAACTTGGAAACGGGTCACCTGTGACATGGCTGTGTAGGGCAGTGCTGCCATGAGGGGTTCCAGCTCTGGGACACAGGATGGTTTATGTTGGAAGGGACCTGAAAGACCCTGGAAGTTCCAAGCCCCTGCCATGGGCAGGGAGAGACACCTTCCTCTAGAAGGAAGAGAAGAGAGAGGCTGTCAAGGAGTGCTGGGAGCAGGCAGGGGCAACTCTGGGTCTCCGGATGCAGAACAGCAGTTGGGCGCTGGAGGGACTCCCTGCCCAGTGCCTTGGGACTTCCACCTTGGGAATGACTGGGAGAGGGCTGTTCTTGGAGGCTGACAACAGCTCTACTCCACTTCTCCCTGTCATGTCCTGAGCCCCACACTTTTTCAAACAACTGACTTCATTTGCAATGCAGATTCGCACACCAAACTTTTGATTTCCTTGCCTTAATTTCCCCAGGGAGATATATTTCATAGCAGTCCCATGTTTCAGAGTCCTTACACATGTTTAATTGACTGAGAAAGGAAGCCAATCCACACGGTCCATGTAGAGCTTTGTTCTCAATCAGACATACCCAAGAGGCTGCAAAAAGCTTCCTAGAAGCCCTCTTGCAAAAACAATTGTGGAAGTGCGTGCTCAGGGAATTTACAAAGCACACTATTTACTCAGCTTCTCTTGAGCACGCTGTGTTTAGCCACCTTCCCACTTAGAGACACAATAACATGATGACAACCCGATAACAACTCTCTGATAAGGTGCTTTATCATCAGGACATAAAACTGCTATGCTGGAAAATACAAATGGGCCCCTCTCTAGTCAATAACGATACAAGATATTTCAATGAAGGTGTAAAGCTGCCTTGTAATGTGCTCTGGTGATTGCACAGGGCTGTGGACATTGGGAGCCATTTCTTGCTTGCCTCTGGCTGCAGCTGGAGGTCAGCCCATGCCCAGAGCATGAGTTTGGATAGTCCTTTTATCCCAGCCAGTACATCTGCTGCTGCTGTCCACATCCATCTAAATGTCTAATAAAAAACCAACAGATACTGAGCTGTGTGCTTCAGTAATATTCCATGGTATCCATCAGGATGATGGGGCATTACAGACCATTGCACAGATGAAAGGGAAGCACCAGTTGAATAAAATCAGGCTCCCAGAGATTTAAAAACGAGAGGAAGTTTCTGTGGGAGCTGTGGGTCATTAGCTTTGTGCTAAGTGAGAAAAGGCTGTTGGCAAGGAGAAAGGGAGAGGTGACAGTAAAGATGGAGTGTGTCATCCCCCACATAATCCTGTGCACAGCCCTGTCTGTGTCCTAAAAAGAGGTGAGGACCTTTGACCCAGGGAGGGACATAGAAGAAACTGCAATAATGGTGATGGAAACCCTGTGTGTGTAGGGAGCTGGTGATTTGAGCTCTGCCCATGAGCAGGAGCCTATGCTAGTCTGGTGTCCTCTCTGGAAATCCCTGCCGTGTGCCCCAGAGCTTGAGCTACAGAACTCAACGGTTCCTGACAGGCTGCCCCACTCCAAAATGGAGATGCATTTTTAAAGCCAGTTCCATTCTATTCCCTTCTCCAAGGATGTGTCCACACACCTGTTCCCATGGCTCTGAGTGTCCATTTACTCGTGGCCTTTAAAGCATAGTCCCCTTGCACCCACCAAACAATCTTTCACTGCAGATGTTGAACCTTGTGCATCTCAGCCATCCCTCGGGAGCCTCATCTGCCTTCTCACCAGCTTCTCTCTTCTCCCCAGGCATGAATGTCCTGGAGAGCTCCCCTTACGAGCCGTTCATCAGGGGCTTTGATTACGTCCGGCTGGCCTCCATCACTGCAGGTAGGTGCATGGGAAATGCTCTGAATGCTCTGACACCTCTGTGCAGACAGAGAGGGCCCTGGCTGGGGGGTCAAGGACTGCAGACAGGGACATCCTTTGTGCTCCTTGTGAGCGTTGCATGCTTCAGGTCTAGCAGTTGTTTTTTCCAAGGGGGTGCCTCTGATTCCTTTGCTAAACTGTTATATGTTCTGGGAAAAATTGCTTGTGATTTTTGTCTTTGGGCTGTTTCATGTCTGTACCATGAAGGACTGGGACTTAGGGATGTGGTACAAAGACCCCTTCCAATGACCCATCCCAGGCACACTCATTCTCCATAGCAGGTGGATGATCTGTTCCATGCAGACAGGAGCTGCTTGGGCATTGTTAGGTTTGAGAAGGTGCTTCCACATCAGTCAAGGATCAACTGCAGGAAAAGAGGTCGATAACTCAACCTGTGTGTTGATCCCAGCAACAGCCTTTAACCACCTGCCCTGAGGGCAACCTCAGGACACAGAGCCGTGTTCTGCTGTACATCTAACCCTGTTAATGGCTGAGCAGAGCAGCCTGACACCTTTTAACTCCTCGAGGGCTCAGCGGTTCAAAGGTCGGTGTGGCCGCCAATAACCCGTCCATCACCAAGGGCACAGCTGCCACCACAACCAGCCTGTGCTCCACAGCCGTGGGGAAGCTTTCCAAAAGTGGGTATTTTACCAAACTACCTGTCTGGGAGCAGGTAATGTGCTCCTCCTGTGTCTCTGGCAGATGTGCCCAAACAGCTTTTCCAAATGTGTGCCCTGCTCTGGGGTGACATCCACAGCTGGAGTGCGCCCAAGTGAGGAAGGAGCAGCATGTCCCTGCAGCTGGACAATGTCTGCAGTCCCCACCATGGCCAGGCACTTGCTGGGTGAAAATGTCCTGTGGCAAATTAACCCATCAGCCCTGGACAAGGGGAGCAGAGAGGATGGGAGGTGCTCCCTGACCTCGCTCTTACAGCAAGACATTCCCTGTCCATGCACCAATCTGGCAGATTGGTGCATGGACAGGGAATTTTTTGCTGGATCATGGTTTTCTTTACTGGAATTTTTCCCCTTCTGCTGAGTCCCAGAAAGCTTCAGAGCTTGGGGAAATCAAGGGATGGGGATTTTATGCGGGGTTAACACTCTCAGGTTTTTTAAGCAAATTGAAATAGGTTGTGCAGCAAAGCAAATGGGCCCAGAGCAGCAGGGATTCTTCACAGGACTTGGCATTCACTTAGGGACATTGAATTTCTTAGCCTTTTTGTCCTTATTCATACTAATCAATATCTTCTATTACATAACTTACAACCTGCTGCCCTCTGCCTGTCCAGTGTCCAAGGTCATATGGTCAACACTGCCAAAGGACCCTCTTTCAAATCTACCAAAAAGAAATCCCAAGAACTTGTTGAAACATAAGACACCCCTGTGACCATAGGCCAATTGAACAACAGGTATATTAAACTAAATTTTATATAAACAATATATGGCCACTACTAAAACTGTACAAATGGAACCATATCCCTCCACTCTAATTGTAGCAGTGATTGAAAAAGCACATCTGCGGGTGTTGCGTGGAAAGAGGAGAAAATCCAACATGTTCCCTGTGATTTATTGGCTGAATGGGTAATGAAACCCTTCCAAGTAACTGTTTCCTACACGTTAGCTGGCAGCTTCCCAGCATAAACCAATGCTCTGACAACATTCATCTCTGGGTTTTAAAGGTAACTATTTAGTGAAGGGATCACAACAAGCAAAACTTTCACCCACCATAAAATAACTGAAAAACTTGGAATTTGACTTCCAGCACACTGTAAGCAACAGGGAGCAACAGGAAGGAAAAAATAAATGCTGGGAGAAGGAGCATCTGATAAAGACAGGGAAATAAAGGAGGGCAGCCAGCTCTGAAGGGCTCAGGGGGATTGTCAGTGTTTTAACACTTGTCAGCAGTGACTGGCTGGTTTTAACTCCCAGTCAAAAATAGGGCTTGACTCTGCATTGGAAATTTATCATTCTGGGGATTTTTCCTCAATGGAAAAATCTTTCTCTGCTGGGGAGAAAGTCCTTCTGGTGTGCTGCTGGTCATGATTTTAATTCAGAGAGGTGAAAACCAGCTTCAAATTCATTTTCTCTTGCAAGCTTGAAGGACCTTTGTTTTATCTGTCCGATCAGACACATTCTGCTGTTCCCACTGATTCCTGCCAGGGACCTTGTAGGATTTTTCCCCTCTATAAAACAGACTCCCATCCACCTTTGAAGCAGCCCTACATCCAGTGTTAGACAAATGCCTTTTCCTCTTCCTTTTCCCTATTTTTACAGAGAAGGCTGTTGGCACATAAACTTATGAGATCCCTACTTTCCCACTGAAGACACTGTTTTTCTCATCCATCACTACAGTTTTTGCTTTATTTTCCTGACCTTTCCCCTTACTGCAGGGTTCCTCAACCTTCCCTGCATCCCACAGCATATCTCTGCTCTCCCACCCAGACTGGGACATTCCTTCTCCTCTTGTTTAGGAGGGTGGACATGCAGAGTGATTTTGCTGATGTATGCAAGTGGTGACCCTGCAAAGGGTGTGGGGAGAGACCCATGTGCACTCACATGCAGGCAGCATCAGGTCCCAGGGGCACAAATCTGGATGGTACCTCTGATCCCACCCTGTGAAGGCACTGTCACTGCTGGGGACAGGGAGATACTGGCTCAGACTAGTCTGGATGGGGCCCACTGCGACCCAGACAGGTCTCACTTAGCTGGGCAGATCCTGGGGTGAACAAACAGAGCTGCTCCAAAGCCAGACATGACCTTTCAGAGGCCGGGAGAAACTCCCTGTCCAGGGCAGTGAGCCTGAGGTGCCAGGAGTTAGTGCAGACCACCCATGTAGCAGAGACTCAGTCTTTGATCTTGAGCAACTCGCAGAAACAAGAAGGTCCATTAGTGGAGGTCCCAACACTCGATGGATCCACTCATGGCCATAAGTAGATGCACTTTCTAATGCCTGCTGTCTTCCAGGCCTCAGGCTGGTTAATCTGCATTAGTAAAGTGTTACCAGATGCCCAGATTAAAGCAAAATTCATTTTATTAAAGATACGAGTTTGATGAAGTGAGCTCTGAGGGGTGCAGTCTGGTATGTGACTTTGGCACTTCTTGGGAAAAGATGAGTGTGGAAAAGGGATTTGGTCCTACCAGGACCTGCAGAGCAAACCTGCACTTCACCCTGGCCATGGCCTTCCTGAAGCACGTGTGGTGTCACCGGGTGCCATGGATGGGAGCAGGGGGATGAAGGCCTCAGGGGAGGTGCTGCTGGTGGGGAGGTCAGCGCAGAGCCACCTCACCATGTCCCACCACCACGCAGGCTCTGAGAACGAGGTGACGCAGGTGAACCGGTGTCTGGACGCCGCCAAGGCCTGCAACGTGGACGAGATGTGCCAGCGGCTGCGCACGGAGTACGTCTCCTTCTGCATCCGCCGCCTGGCGCGGGCCGACACCTGCAACCGCTCCAAGTGCCACAAGGCCCTGCGCAAGTTCTTCGACCGCGTGCCCCCCGAGTACACCCACGAGCTGCTCTTCTGCCCCTGCGAGGACACGGCCTGCGCCGAGCGCCGGCGCCAGACCATCGTCCCCGCCTGCTCCTACGAGTCCAAGGACAAGCCCAACTGCCTGGCGCCTCTGGACTCCTGCCGGGACAACTACGTCTGCAGGTGAGGCTCCCATGCAGGGCTGTCTCCAGACCAGGGAGAGCCCTCCCTTGGCCAGGGCCCGGTGACAGCCCTGAGCCACTGCCGGTGCTCCTGGGGCCCCATCCCACATGGCTGTGATGGGCTGTGCCACGCTGGGCTCTGTCCATGCATCCCACAGAACCTGTTCACAGACAGAAGAAGATGTGAGATGATTACCCTGAAGCTGTTTAGACCTTTTCTGTGGATTTTTTGCTTTGGTTCTAGGGTAAGACCTGTTATGGGAACAGTTCCAGGAAGGTGCAGGCTAAGCAGGAATATGGGGGAGGGGTCCTTACAGCCACTTTCACCAATCCATCTCCCTCACCGCTCCTCTTCCACAGCCCAGAGCATTCTCAAGGAGCACCCAAAGTATCCTGACAGCCACAGGCACTTGTGAAGGCCTTAAAACCATGTTTTTTTGCTTGCTTAATTAGAAAAATTAATCTATATACATAAAAAATACGCCCTTCTACTGTGAGGCTGAGTGTTGGAGAGATCTTATAGCACCTTCCAATACCTAAAATGAGCCTACAAGAGAGCAGGAGACTTTGGACAAGAGCAAGGAGTGACAGGACAAGGAGGAATGGCTGGAAACTGAAGGATGGTAGATTTAGATGGGCTGTTTAGAAGGAATTCCTGGCTGTGAGGGTGTGAGGCCCTGGCACAGAGTGCCCAGAGCAGCTGGGGCTGCCCTGGGATCCCTGGCAGTGCCCAAGGCCAGGCTGGACATTGGGGCTTGGGGCACCTGGGACAGTGGAAGGTGTCCCTGCCCATGGCAGGGGGTGGAGTGAGATGATTTTTAGGTCTTTTCCAACCCAGACTATTTGTGATTCTGTGATTCTATGTTTTGGTGATTGCACCAGGAGTCTCAGAGTCCCAGTGTCATTCCAGGTCCACAGCACAGTCTGTGGCCAGCCTGGTTTGCTCCTCTGTTTCCTTCCACCCGCAGTCACACACACACAGACCCATCCCATGTGCACGCTGAGAGCAGAACCCTTTCAGCGCTTTTCCTTCATCTGCACTATTTTCCCCTCCCTGTTTCTCAAAAAGTCTTTGATATTCCAGAAGGTTAATGCACACAGAGCTCTCGGGAGCAGAGCCCAGCTGGCAGTGAGAGATGTAAGGCAAAAACAGCACCACGGGGGCCCAGCCCAGTGCCCTGTGTACAGCTGGGCTGTGAGCAGACACCTGGGGAAGAGCACAAGAACAAGTGTAGGACACACCTCCCTGTATTGTCTCAGTCTCTAATTGCTGTGGGGTTTGGGACTTCCTGAGCTGAACTTCCAGCAGCCATCCCCTACCAGCACAGCATCTTTTAATTGCAATAAAAATATTATGTATTTTCACAAAGGAAGATGAGAGCAGCAGCATCCTCTTGGAAGCATGAAAGTACAAATACCCTCAGCACTCTGCACTCCAGAAACATGGAAGCGGGAGAAGGACTGAACTGTGCAGAAGCAGACTCTGAGAGATGCAAAGCCCCTGGGCTGACCAGGCCCTGCTCAGATGTCCCCTGGCTACCCAGGGAATCCCAAATGGATGGGTTCTGCCCTCTCCCTAACATGTCAAGAAGGCACAGTGGGGAGGAAGATGTTCAAAGGGGACAGTGTTACTCCCCAGGAGACTGGAAACTATTTCCTGCAAGCAGCACAGCTGTTAATTACCTGGTCCCTTGGTCTCTGAATGTATAATATATCCTCTAGAGACACAGAGGGAGCAAGAGGTTGACATGTGACCTGGTCAAAGCCAGCGGTGCAGAATCCACAAGGAGAGCCAGGAATAAATCATAACGTGGAGTGAAGCACTCCAAGTCTCACCCTGTTGCTCCTGCACAGCTCTAGCCCTTTGAACTTCCCAGGTCTGAGGGGTGGGTTCTACTAATATGGATTATATCAAATCTGCAGTCACTATCTCCCTTCTCTAAATCTCCAAACAATGCAGCAAGTTTTGAGAAAGAAGATTTTGCCTGTCCATGTTACAGGAGGAAAGGGTTGATAAGGGGCAAACATGGGAACAAAGATGAGAAAAAAAGAAGGGTGTAGGGGAGAAGTGGGCTGGAAAGTGCAAACTGGAATGCTGACACTGACCAGGAGCAAGAGCAATGTGTCTGGAAGAGAGAGGATGTCTGGGAGGAGCAACACGCTCAGTTTTTCTGAGATTGCCCAGGCAGGGTAAACATTTGAGGTTCTTAGCTCTCAGCTCAGACAGTGCAGGTTGTCACCTAAAGAACCCTCCCTTCAGGTGTTGTCAGTGCTGGTGCTTGCTTGAGTTTCCAAAGCAGCTCAGATGCCACGTGAAATCCCTTCCTGCCTGGCCACAGAACGAATGTTGAGATGGATCTGGGTCTCCAGCTGTTGCTGTGTCCTGCCTGAAAGCCCTGTGTTGATGCCTCAGGTACCGTACAATCTCCAACACCACCATGTGCCAAGAGCTGACTCATGCCTAAAGAGTTTGGTGGCACATTCCTGGTTGGCAGAATGATTTGCCTGCTCCACAGGCTCCAGAGAGTCCTTCTCCTGAGAATGGGCATCTGCAGCAGTCCTGGCCATGGGTAGGACATTTCATGTCTGAACCTCTGGACATTTCCCTTGATCTGAGGTGACATTTAGAGTCTTTAGAGAAAGAAACTGGACCAGAGCAATTCATCCAATCAGACTAAAAATGAAAGCTGGAGTCTTTAGGCAAAGTTATTACCCAAAAGATAGAAAATGGCAACACAGGCTGATTTCCTTCCTGGCAGCAGCTCTTCCCTCCACAACCAACCTCACACAACAGAAAGCAAACATTTCTTCCAGCACTGGACTTATCTTGCAGTCCTAGAGGAAGCCTGTAAAATATTGACTGCAAAACCTGTTCGAAACCTCCCCCTGGGTTTGTTGGGGTAGGCAGGAGATTGTAAACAGCAGCATTTTGCAAATGTGTTCCCCCCGCTGTGAACACCAGGAGTGTGTTGTTACGTCCCTTTTGCCACAGTTACCTGAGGTAACATGTCCCGTTTGTGCTCTGGCTCTGTCAGGTCGCGCTACGCAGAGTTCCAGTTCAACTGCCAGCCGTCCCCGCAGGCCGCCAGTGGCTGCCGCAGGGACAGCTATGCCGCCTGCCTGCTGGCCTACACCGGCATCATCGGTGAGCACTTCTCTCTCCTCTGGGAGGGAAACTTCTCCTCTGGGGGGAAACCTCTCCTCTGGGAGGGAAACATCTCCTCTGGGGGGGAACCTCTCTTCTGGGAGGGAAACATCTCCTCTGGATGGGAAACCTCTCCTCTGGATGGGAAACCTCTCCTCAGGGAGGGAAACATCTCCTCTGGGGGGGAACCTCTCTTCTGGGAGGGAAATGTCTCCTCTGGGTGGGAAACATCTCCTCTGGGTGGAAATGTCTCCTGTTACTCTGGCTATGAGGACAGTAAGGTGGAGAGCTGAGCTCTCCAGGACATCACAGAGTCATGGAATGGTTTAGGCTGGAAGGGACCTGTAAAGCCCAACTCATTCCAACCCTCTGCCATGGGCAGGGACACCTTTCACCAGACCAGGTTGCTCTGAGCCACACCCAACTTGGTGCTGGTCTTTCTCCCTTCAGTGGCATGACTAAGCCATGGGTATGGGGTAACTTTAGGATGGATGCAGTGGAGGGAGAAAAACCACGGGCTACTGACAGATTAGAGCATCTCTCTCTGGTGGAAATAGATGGGCTGTCCCAGGGTGTCTGCTCTGCCAGGGATTCCCTGATGCCATCACCAGTGATGCCACTGGAAATCACCATGCACTGCCATTCTGCCAACTTCAAAGGGTGTCAGATGGGGTTTCAGATGCTGCAGAGCCCAGCTGGCAGCAGTTGGCACAGGCACAGACAAGAGTCCAAAGAGAAGTGCCAGTGGCCTTTGGACCAGATCTGTCCTGATAGATGAGACAGACTAACATTTTTGGGCCAACATTTCATTCTGTTTTAATCCTTCATTCTGGAGATTGATATTGGCTTTTTCACTGACAGCATGAAAACCTTTATTCACATTCACATAAAGTTTTTGAATGCTCAGCCTGAAGAATAAAAGGCTTCAAAAAGATCTTAGAGCCCCCCCCCAGGGCCTAAAGTGGCTCCAAGAGGGTTGGAGAGGGACTTAGGGCAGGAGCCTGGAGTGCCAGGACAAGGGGAATGGTTTCCCACTGCCAGAGGGCAGGATCAGATGGGATGTTGGGAAGGAGTTCCTGGCTGTGAGGGTGGATAGGCCCTGGCACAGGTGCCCAGAGCAGCTGGGGCTGCTCCTGGATCCCTGGCAGTGCCCAAGGCCAGGCTGGACAGGGCTTGGAGCAGCCTGGGACAGTGAGAGGTGTCCCTGCCATGGCAGGGGTGTCACTGGATGGGATTTAAGGTGCCTTCCAACCCAAACAATTCCATTATTCTCTGAATGTTATTAGGGAACCCGAATTCCCAAAAACTGCACATTCCTTGGACTGAAAGCACTTTTTAACTGGCTGAAGGCTTTGGGGATGGTGTTGTGACCAAAAGGGTTGTGAGTGCTCCCCTTGTCTCCCCTGGGAGCAAACCAGAGCCATGACATCAGCACCTGAAGGGTTTTGCTGCTGTCATGGAGGGGCTTGGCTGAGGCAGTCACCCAGGAGAGCAGCGCCAGGGGATGTCCCTGCCCCTTCCTGCGGTCCTTGCCCTGCAGTAACTCTTTTCCATCTGTCCCGGCAGGCAGCCCCATCACCCCCAACTACATCGACAACTCCACGTCCAGCATCGCTCCCTGGTGCACCTGCAACGCCAGCGGGAACCGGCAGGACGAGTGCCAGAGCTTCCTGCACCTCTTCACCAACAACATCTGCCTCCGTAAGCGCCACTGCTGCATGCTGGGGGGCTTTTGGGCATGGGGACGGGGAGATGCCATGTGCTCTGGGGTCTGTGGGTGTTACCAACCAGGGAGCTCTGCAGAGCCTTCGGGCGATGCAGAGAAAGAGGCTGGGAAAGGGAGGCTTCCCCCTGCCCTGACAAGCCTTTTCTCCATCTTTCCCACACCAAGAAAATGCCATTCAGGCCTTTGGCAATGGGACTCACCTGAACACAGCCATGGCCCCATCCATCCCCCCCACCACACAGATGTACAAGCAGGACAGAAATGCCAACAGAGCTGTGGCGACCCTCAGAGAGAACAGCTTGGAGCACCTCCAGCCCACCAAGGTAGGAGAGGGCAGGCCTGGCCCAGGGAGATGATCGGCCATGTCTGTGCCTCCTGCAGCCTTCTCACCTCAGCTCCTTCTTCCACTTGTGTCACATGCAGGCATCCAACCTACCCTGCACCTCCTGGAGGCCTGATCCACCTTCCCTTCCCGTCCCTTCCCTTCCCTTCCCTTCCCTTCCCTTCCCTGCCCTTCCCTTCCCTTCCCTTCCCTTCCCTTCCCTTCCCTTC